>CM052714.1:61783470-61841585 GCA_028551405.1 Uromys caudimaculatus
TGCTCCTCCAAGAAAGTAAGCAGTGCTCCTCCAAGAAAGTGAGCAGTGCTCCTCCAAGAAAGTGAGCAGTGCTCCTCCAAGAAAGTGAGCAGTGCTCCTCCAAGAAAGTGAGCAGTGCTCCTCCAAGAAAGTAAGCAGTGTTCCTCCAAGAAAGTAAGCAGTGCTCCTCCAAGAAAGTAAGCAGTGCTCCTCCATGCTCTCTGCATCAGCTTCTGCCTCTAGGATTTTGCTTTGAGCTCTTTCTTTGGATTCCCCCAGGAGATTGTGACCCAGGACCTAGAAGCCAAGTAAATCCTCCCCTCCCCAAGTTGCTTTTGGTCATTACAGCGGCAGAAAGCACACTAAGACAGCACCTTCCTTGCTTACCAGATTCTAGTGACTTTCAGGATGGAGGCAAACTGTCCCAGTTTGCCTCTAGCATGGTGGCTCGGGGTGCCCTGGCTTAGAAAACTCACTGCTCATTTCTCTGGAAGGCCACACTCAGCCACCTCAGATGAGCATACCAGATCCCAGATCTGCACCAATAGTGCTGGCAGATGCTTCCGGTTAGCTCTTTCTCCGTGAGAGCTGGCTGTTCAACACTCACCAGCACACCACTGACCCAGTTTCCTCCAGGTTAGGGGTCATCTCACAACTAATGACCTTTTCCTCAACCTTACCACTGTATTCTGTTTCTATAAAAATCTCAAAACAAACAACAGAACCCTAAACATCGATAAAAAGCTATCTTTAGTCAAACTGTATCCTTGATTCATATTGTATTCATGTGAATACATGGTCCTATTTCTCTCTCTCTCTCTCTCTCTCTCTCTCTCTCTCTCTCTCACACACACACACACACACACACACACACTACATATACATATATTGGTATTTAAATATACAACAATCAGAATATATTCCTTACAGGAAAGGGCCAAGCTTATAGGGTTGTGAGAAATGGAAATAGGACTCTACCTCAATGGACACTGCCCTGTTCTTGGCACTCACACTGTGGATTTCCTCAATGAACAAGCTCTGCATGGAGGAACCATTCATTGGGGTCTGAGGGGACTGGGGGGCTGGAGCCGACTGTGGTGCAGAGGTTACTTCCTGTGAGATTGCTGTGGGGCTGGCTGTGTGGGGTCCAGTCCCTCCAGGCAAGTTCTGGGCCGGGCTCATCAAGGCTGAGGAGTGCTGGGAGGGTTGCATGACCACAGGCGAGCTCTGTATGTGGTGAACTGTCATGGTGGATAAGGGAACCACTTCTGACTTCACATCGCCAGGGCTTCCGGTGCTACAGTGGTGGGGATGCCCGGGAGCATGGGCTGTCTCCTCCTGATGCTTCAGGACCTCTGCAGCCGTGGCCTTCTCCATGGCGACATACTGTGCAGCCTGGGCTGCATCTGTGCCTTTCAGGAGCCCATCAGTGACATGCCTAGGAGAAACCATGCACAGCGGTGTTAGATGGTGGTGACTCTCCCTCCGTGCTCAGTAGTACATCTGAGTACCAGTTCAGATGAAAACAATAACAAACTCAGGAGCAGTTCAGGGGTGAGGGTTACTCTGACAACCTTCCAAAGCCATGTAGTTCTTTCCTCAAAAGATGTGTGTGTGTGTAGTCATCAGACATGACCTCCATCTTGGCATGGATGTACTCATGCTATTGTACCTGTTACTACATGGGTTCTAGGAATCTGAACTCAGCTCCTCATGCTTTGTGGCAAGTGCTCTTACCCACTGAGCCATGCTATCAGCCCCAAGAGATAGTCTCTTTTATGGCAATGCTATTGTGTCCAGACTGAGACTAGCCTCTCACTGTTTGGTAGTGGTGAATAGAGGTGAACACACGTCTAGTAATAACTACTCCTTCACCTGACCTTGGCTTGTGATGCCCCCAAGTACACTCGATTCTCATTCAGAAGCTTTTAGAAGCCTCCCAACTCTTCTTGGACTGTGAGACTTGCCAGTCTGTATATCACCTTGTTGCTATTTTCCCCTTTAAGTGGACTCTACCAAGTCTTTCAAATTCAAGGCCAACTGTGACTCTAAATTGAGGTGTGTTTAGCCCCCATCCTCCTTTGTTTTGGTGGTCTCTCCTTCCTTCCTTCCTTCCTTCCTTCCTTCCTTCCTTCCTTCCTTCCTTCCTTCCTTCCTTCCTTCCTTCCTGCCTTCCTTCCTTCCTTCCTTCCTTCCTTCCTTCCTTCCTTCCTTCCTTTCGCAGTGCGTAGGGTGGTACTTAGGACCCCGATCATGCTGTACAAATGTTCTACAACTGATTTATGTCCATGTGCTTAGGTTTTGAGGCAGTCTGTGTAGCTCATGCTGACCTTGAACTTGTGATTCCTCCTGAGGGCTGGGATTATAAGTATGCACTACCTTGCCTGATTCTTTGGGAGACATTCAAAGCAACGTGTCCATTCCCACCCAGGCTGCAGTAGTAAATACAGCAGGCCTTTGGAAGTAGACACTCCTGTGTTTGTATCAGTTGTAACATGTTCTGGAATTTGAGAGACATTGTCATTTTTTAGTCTCAGGTACTTCGGTATAATGTATTGACAGCAATAAAGATGGCATCTTCTTATAGCCGGGTCTTGGTGGTGGACACCTTTAATCCCAGCACTAGGAAGGAAGAAGCAGGCCAATCTCTGAGTTCAAGGCTGGCCTGGTCTATAGAGTGAGTTCCAGGACAGCCTGGGTTACACAGGGAAACCCTTTCTGGAAAAACAAACAAACAAGATAGTGACTCATATGGGGAGAATGTGTTAGGGTTAATACTGTAAAGTTATGCACCAAGAAATGTCAAACAGTGGCTTTGATCCCTACATTTTAATTGGTTTTACATTTTCTTCTTACTAGAATGTTCTTTCTCTTTTTTTCTGATTTGAACAAAAGACTCTGCGTTCTACAACTTTCCTCTGCTATGTATATCCCATCTCTAGCTATTTCTCTTACCCAGTATAGGCTACAAATGTTTAGGGGCTGAAGCAGTTGAGGGTACTCCTCAGGATGCCAAAAAGAAGGAGTGATAAGTCATGATACTAAGAGTAGGCTCAGAACCTGCACACCAGCCTTTGAGCACCCCCCCCCCCCCAAAGCACCCCATCAGGACCATGACAGTGACATCACCTCCGCAACATCGTCAGGACATCAGTCATGCTCCTCACACGCTTCAGGAGACTGTCCAGCTTGTGTGGCTCCTCCTTCAGGAACCTCACCGCCTCAACTTCTATGCGCAGGACAGCACGCATCTTATTTTGCAAGGTTGGAAATTCTCCTACAGGCCAAACCAACAGTGATTTATAGAACAGAAAGGCAGAGTGACCATGCCTAACCCATTCCTGTGACCTAGGGTAGCACGGAGAAGTACCATGTCTACACATGTCAGGAAGCAGTGGGGTTGAAAGCACAGAAGATGTCAAACCAAGCAACCTCGGACAAGGTAACAGCCTGTCTGGGTGCATTCCCTGTGTATTATGGATAGGGCTAACTGAAAGTCAGGGTTGTTTTCAATGAGTTTGGTATGTCTGTAAGCTCAGGAAAGGGAAGAGAAAGCTTTAGTTGTATTGTTTAGTTTTCATCTCCAGCATCCTTTATAAAGGTCCTCTAAGAAGTCTTGAATGAATCTTTTACTGTCTGAAGGACTGTTTATTTATTTACATGTTTATTTGAAACAATTCTCACTCTTTCCCTAGTCTGGTCTTGACTGAGTTTAAGGGATGCCCCTGCCTCAGCCTCCCAAGTGGGATGGGATGGCAGGTCCAGATCTGAAAGCATCTTAAACATTCCAAGTAACACACTTCCAGCAGAAGGCTCACCTTTGAGAGTGGCCACAGCTTCCCCCACTTGTCGCAGGAGGAAAGCCCCATCTTCCACATCTTTCAGGGTCACCACTCGGCCAGCGGAGGAAGAGTCCTTCTTCAAGTCCTCAACAAAGTCCTCCAGCTCACTGTGGGGAGGCAGAGAGCAGATGGAACTGAGCATGGAGGGTCTTAGAGAGGTACAGGAGCAGGATGCTCCCCATGGAGGGTCTCAGAAAGTAGGGGTGCAGGAGCAGGGTGCTCCCCTTGGAGGGTCTCAGAAAGGAGAGGTGCAAGAGCAGGATGCTCCCCCATTTGCTGCTGTGTCCCAGCCCTATCTTAAGCTTCCAAGGAGGAGGTGGGAACACAGTCAATAGCAGTTTGCTTTGGAACATTGCTTGGATATGTAAGGCAGCAACAGGAGAGCTCTCCTGTGTCTGTCATTTGAGGCTCAGGTTGGTTGGGGTTGGGGGAGTGGGGCACTCGTGGCTTGTGGAAGACATTCTTAATTTTTTTTTTTTTTTTGGTTTTTCGAGACAGGGTTTCCCTGGCTGTCCTGGAACTCACTCTGTAGACCAGGCTGGCCTCGAACTCAGAAATCCACCTGCCTCTGCCTTCCAAGTGCTGGGATTAAAGGCATGCACCACCACTGCCCGGCTGTGGAAGACATTCTTAATTTTCAGTTGTATTCATGCCAGCCAAGAGAGCAACGTGTACACTTGGTGACGAGGAAGGAAGGGAGAGAGAGGCAGAGAGAAGAAAGAACTGATAGATTAGAGGTGGAGGCAGGAGACAGGGGCAGGAGCAGGGGTAGTATGGGAGGGTACATGAACCAGTACTACAGTGAAGTGTGCTGGCTCACTTCAGACAACCAGGTTTGGGTACCTGACATTTTGAACCAAATAACTTCTTTTTTTAGTTCAGGACTCTCTTGTGCACTGAAGGATGTTTAGCTGTGTCCTTGGCCTCTACCTGTTGCGTATCAATAGCAAAGAGTCCCAAATTCCAGTAATTTGTGACACATGTGAATGTCCCTTGACACTGTCAAATGTCCCTGGGAAAGAGAGAGCCACTGTCCCATCAATAATGACTGCCTCTCTTCTCTTATGACTAAGCACTTCGAGATCTGATTTTTGAAGGGAGGGACGGATGGAGTGGTAGGGAGAGAGAGGGGGGATGGGGTGGGAGAGAGAGCGAGCAGATACTAACTCCAACACAGCCAAGTCATATTCTTCCACTTGAAATAACAATCTGTCCAGACCTCTTTACTATCCCATATGTATTTGTAACCTTTCAAGTTGCCTGCAAATTCAAGAGATCACTTTTCTTAAAGGACAGAGTGCTAAGAAATACAAGACCACTAGGTGGCAGTAAGTGAACGGAGGCTGTACCTCCTGGAGTAGAGGATGGCCAATGAAGGGGAGACAGAGCCCTTTCCTCTCTCTAGGTGAGTGAGCGGAAGGAAGCTAAGACAGCTGTAGGAGCGAGTCCAGCAGGACAGGGCACACATTCAACAAGGACAAAGGCACATCTGACACATCTGACTTCTTTTTTTTGTTGTTGTTGTTTTTTTGTTTTTTTTTGTTTTGTTTTTCGAGACAGGGTTTCTCTGTATAGCCCTGGCTGTCCTGGAACTCACTCTGTAGACCAGGCTGGCCTCGAACTCAGAAATCCGCCTGCCTCTGCCTCCCAAGTGCTGGGATTAAAGGTGTGCGCCACCACTGCCCGGCACATCTGGCCTCTTCTGAGCAGGAGGATAAAGTATTTGGTGATGCCGGCCATCCTGATACAGAAATCTCAGATGAAAGGATGACCCGTTTGGGCCAGAGGGGAGCACCGTGGCTCCTCTGTGTCTGCATTTGTTAAACACACCTGGTGTATGTGTATATCCACAGGACACATGTGCTCCTTGAGGTGGGAGTTGGGCCAGCCCTTGTCAGACCTCTAAATATGGTCCGTTGGTGAGGGAGATTCCCTGGCAGACTCCTGCAAACCTTCAGACTTTGAGGAAGCCCTTCTGAGCTAAGACCCCAGAGCTATTCCAGTTCTTTCAACCACCCACACACTGGTCAATATACAACTACTCCTCCAAGAAGCTGTTCCATGACCCAAAGCCGCTCCGTCCAAATCAAATCTCATTTTAGTTTCTCTGACACAGTCAGCCTCTTGCAACCCGAAGATCCCCAAACTCCACCTCCCTTCCCCAGGCAGCAGGGAACCTCTGATACCATTATTCTGCCAATACATGTGCGTATGATTCCTATTTAAAGCTCTGAAGTCCACTTTTATTAATTCAAAGAATGAAAAAGAGACAGAGCAGCTGAAAATGAATGCAGACCGTCTCTTGAAAGTCATCAATGGGCTTTTGAAATGTAGGCTTTGCTCAAAAAGACGTCAAACATTCACGGGGGCTCCAGATTTCAGCATGGCCTTAAGCTGCTTTTTATTCTGCCTTTGTTAAAAAGAAGCATATTGGTTGTTAAAATGAACTTAGTCTGACTCTTATTAGAGGCCTGTTATTTCCATGTAGAAAACCATGAAAGATCTTGACTCAGTTTTTCTCTGTTCTTTTAAACTCCACTTTCAGTTCTCTGTCCTCATGCTTAGAGGACCTAAGGCTAACAGGTCCTACCAGAATATTTCTTTTCTGGCGCTTAGAAGGGAAGGGGAAAGGGCAAAGGAAGGGCCAGCAGAGAGCAGGCATTGCTTCTCAGGAGCCCCGAGCCAGTTTCCACCCATCTCCCCTAAACCCCGCTCTCCTGCCGTATTGACCCACCCAGTTGTCCTAATCTATATCTATTTAAGGTATAAGAAACACTTATGATGATATTAAGGATATATTCCATAACTTTTAAATTAGCGTAGTGTATATATGTTGTGTGACTGTACATGCAGGGGGGCATGAGCAGAGGTCAGAGGACAACTTTCTGGAGTTGGTTCTCTGGTTCTACTGTGGGTTCCCATGATCTTAGTCTTTGCAAGCACAGCCAGACGGGTACCAAGCAGGTCTCCAAAGCAGGAGTATGGTCTATAGAAGGCACCACGCCAACGAGAATGTCACATTCAAACATGAGATGTGATTAGGACCATGTATCCAATTCTGCCAATCCCCACCCCTGTAGTTCTCTCAGGATGTCCCACACTTTCTGGTCCAGAGACATATTGTCATGGGGACTGTTGAGTTTCCCAGGCCTTAAAGGAGGGACAGTTGGAATAACAGATACCAGGCTCAGCAGATTTCTGGCATACAGAGTAGGTGCTCATTAAAGAGATGGAGAAAAATACCAGCTAAGAAGGACACCCTGTGAACAAGGAGTTTTTCTCCTCAGGGTGACAGGCACTCACCGTAACTTTTTGACAATCCGCTCTTCTTCATGGAGGTACTTCTGTCTCTCTTGCTCCACCAGGGTGCGCTGGCGTTGCACCGGATCCTCCAATCTCTTCATGGTCTCCTTCACTTTGCTACTGATTTCCAGCTCAGCCTTCTTCATCATGGCCCTCAGAATCTCCTGGTTCTGCAGCTGTTGAACAAAAGAAATCAGCCTCCATTGGTTTCGCCTGTCTGCCATCATGAAGCCTGAATGCCCCGCAGTCTTCAGAAGTGGGTGCAGAGAAAACCCACAGCTGAGTCTTTATTTTGGCAAGAAAGAGAGCAAGAACTGTATACAGGATTGCTTCCTCAAAGAACAGCTGAGTTTTAGCAGGCAACTGACAGCTGAACTTCAGTTTCTGTGGTAGAGTCTTTTCTACTCTTTGGTTACTGCGTGCGCGCGCACATGCACACACACACACACACACACACACACAGCACAAACTCTCATGGACATGATTTCATAGAGAGGAGTCAAGAGCACTAGCATTGGAAGTCAAGTGATCAATCAGCCCTTCAGTCCTTCTTACCTACCAGACACTTGGTTAGACTTTCTTGCTCTCCATTTCACTTTTTTCTCTCCTGAGGTGGGATCTGCTCTCCTTGGCAGAGCTACTCTGAGGTTCTCGTGACTCCTCAACAACCATTGGTTTGACGGGAATTTTTCAGAATGTCTTCAAAAGGTGAATCTGTGCTCTCTGGTTTGTTTGGCTCCACGTCTCAATAGCATGGAATCATATGTCCTTATCATGTGGCACTCAGTACTGATGGTGGCAACGATAATGAGTCCAGATGAGACAAAGGCTCTTGGGAATTTACTAATTTCACTGGATTTGACAAAAGCTGCATTCATATCTAAGCCCATAATTCCCATACGGTTTCCAGAATTCACTGGTCTTTCATCGCATGGAGCAAAGAACATGCAAGTTTGCAGCTACTCTTCAGAAGATGCTTACCAACCCTTGCATCCTTGGGGCAGGACAATGCTAGACTTTCATATGCCCACAAAGTGAACACCCTTGATCCGCTTCAGCAGCAATTGTATTTTATTCATCCACTATCCCTAAGACCCCACCTCCACCCCCTGAAACACCAGAGCGACATTCAGTTGTTTGCCCTGGTTTCTGGACCCTTCTCCACTACAAGGTATCACCTCATAGGACATGGGAACGACATTGTCATCTGCCCCATTATCTCTTCACACTCTTTCAAAGCCCCACTCTGATCTTCATTACAGGAGGAAAGAGTGAGCTGGGTCACATGCAAAGGCACCACTGGGTTCCCATGTCAGTATGATTCTGTGTGGTGATTACTGGACAAGGAGATTACGGCTATGGAATGTTACCAGTTTCCGTGAGTGTTAATAAGGAAGTGTGTGTCTAGGTGAGAGCTGAATAGAAGCATACTATTCTTGGTGACCTCCATGACTCAGTGTCATGGTCACATGGCTCCGCTAACATTCCTTCATTGTGCTTCTAGGATCAGTCAGTCCACAGCAGACATGCACCTCCTCTGCTGTCTATATTTTCCTGCCTACTCTCTTCTCGGGTATGCTTCCCAAACTCCCCATGGCCACACCAGCATCTTTCAGTCTTTCTGACTCACTCAGCTCCTTTCTGTGACCTTGAACCTGCTAGTTCCACCTCCTGAAATGGCCTTCCCTCCTGCTTGCTAATTTCTGCTCTGGAAAGAGGACCCAATAACATCTCTGGAATAAATGAACTGAAGCAGCCATACTGATAACAGAGATCAGTGGAAAATCCAGAATTGTTCTCTAGGGGGTAGAATTAGGGAGTGAGCCACCGGCTCTGAAGGGCTCAGCCTGGCTGTGCTGCAGAGGCTGGGGCAGGTCAACAAAACATAAACAGCAGCACCACCTTCTATGAAAAGCTGAGCTCGAATTCAGGGCTGTGGAGCAGATGTCACAGGGCTCAGGCGTGAGGGGGAGGCACAGCGGGTGGAGCTGGTTACAGAGACACAGAGAAGTACACCATCAAATCGTTGTAAATGTCATGGATGCCTGGGTGTTTGTGAGAGAAGAATCAGATTTAACTGCTTTGGGATGCAAACTGGGCATCAGGAAGTTTGTTTTTTTTTTTTTAAACTTCCTGGGTGAATGTGTTTTACCACCAAGGACCGTGTCATGGTCTAAAAAAGGATTCATGAAAGCAGGGTTAGTATTATTGTACCATGAGCTAGGACACAAGCCTCTGCTACAACCGTCCTCCTCACACCCACAATGAAACAAGCTCAAATAATCCTGCGGGCTCATTAGCAGTAGACACTAACATGTCTATCCAAAATACGAAGTACTGCTGGGAGGGCCTTCAAATTGGAATTTGAGAGGTAGTGTGACTTGTTCAGGCTTATTTGGGAGTGTAGGCTCAATCCAGATTAGAGAGAGGTCATCTCATCATGACTTCTAAGTCGTTCTTCTATCTAGATGAGAGTCTTGCTCCTGGCTACAAGCACATGTTCTGGCACATAGCGGATACATCTAATAGAACATTTCTGACACAGCTATGGATATCCTGGAAGAAGACTATTGCATGCAATATTCCAGTTACTGTGTTAGCAGAGTAGAGATGAGCAGCTGTTCCTGAGGGCTAGGCTTTGTCTCCTTCCCAGACAGGAGGCTTCCTGGGATTCAGCTGAAGGGAACAGAGAGGGAACTTCCCATGGCCCTTGAGGAGGGATTCCTAAAGGTTTTTAGTCCACTTCCCTATTCCATTACTACTATTATGTCTTGATCATGAGCCCGCCCCATTCATCCCAGCAGAGGGCAAAAAGAAAAGCGGAGGGCAAGATGTGGGTCCACAGCTCTCTTCTACGCCGCTGTCAGTATCTGAGAGGATTGGTCAGGCCTATGCTTCAGTTGTTGAAAGAACATCAATTCGGTGTACGCAAACAGTAAGATATATAGCCTCACATTTTGACACAGTTCCACGAGTCCACAAATGTGCCCATTAGTACATGCCATTAAAAAAAGAGAGACAACGTTTTCTTGTCACTCCAGAAATTTCCTTCATGATTCTTTGAGTTTACAACCTTTAGCCCAAGAGAGCCATCTGTACTTCTGTCATCATAGACTAGTTCCTCCTGTCCTAGGATGTCATGCAAATGGAACGACACAGTCATTCTCTGTGATGGAAGGTCTGGCTACTTTCATTCAGTACTCCCAGCCCCAGTGTGGACTTGGACTCAGGGCCTTGCATGTTTGGGGCAACAGCTCTGCCCGTGAGCCACACCCCCAGCCCAGCCCAGGGCTCTTGAGACTCCAGTCATGTTCTTTCTGCAGTTCCTTTTACGACTGAGTGGCATTCCCTTGTATGGACATACTGAACAGTTTATGCTTTGACGCGATTCTGGTGATCTTGCTAAAGTCACCTATTTTTAATAGTGATCGCTTTCATTTTTGTGTGCAATCATATCGTTTGCAAGCCAAGCGTGCATTTCCACTGCTAGTGCGGATCCTTGATGCATTTGATAAGACAGTACAGTGTGAAATAGAAGTGAAAGTTGATTTCCTTCCACTGAGTTCTGGCTTTTACTGCGATTGGGTGTGGGCTTTCACTACCAATACCGTTTCCTTTGGGCTGAGGAAGGTTCTTCCTTCCTGGAGACGGCTGAGTCCATCACCGGTGGAGAGTTCTAGCATGTGTCTCTTGTATTTACTAAGACGATATGCCTTTTGATTCTGCTAATGAGGCCAAACACTCCTATACTTAAAAGATAATTATCTTTTAATATATCACTGAACTCATTGCTATTATTTTGTTAATGGTTTGATACATCTATTTTTGCAAGGGCTACTGGTCTGTAACTTTCCATCGTTTGGTTTTGTGCTTAGGGTAGGTGCTGGCTAGTTTTTTTGTCAGCTCGACACAGCTGTTGCCATCTAGGAAGAGGGAGTGTCAGTTGAGGAATCGTCTCCATTGGATTGGCCGGTGGGGCATTTTCTCGATTAATGATTCCTGTGGGAGGGCCCAGCCCAAGTGGGCAGTGTCACTACTGGGCTGGTGGTCCTCGGTTTGTATAAGAAAACAGGCTGAGAAATCCATGGAGAGCAAGACAGGAATCGTGCTCCTCCATGGCTTCTGCTTCACTTCTTGATTTGACTTTCCTTCATGATGGACTGTGACTGGGAAATGTAAGTAAAATAAACACCCTCCTCTCCCAATTTCTTCAGTCATGGAATTCATCAATAAAGCTAACCGAGACATAGCAACAGGACTTCATAAAAGAGTTGACACTAAGTATTTTTCCTTTCTTTCTTTGTTTCTTTTTAATTTTTTCTATCTTCTTTTCTTAGAGTCCCCACCCCTACCCCCACTGGGCTTTTGAAGATGCCATTAAACTGTTTTCTGTATTGTCTTGTTTCTGATTTAAAGTCAGTATTAATCCTGATGTCCCTGTATGAAGTGGCTGTCCCCTCTGTCTGTCTTTTCTATTAACCCCTGTTTTCTAGTATCCACTGCAGAGTTTTCCTTTGTGTTTACCAGTCTGGGTGTTTCCTGGGCCTTTAGTCTGTGGATTTATAACCTGCATCAAAGTTGAAAAAATTGTGCCTACTCTCCTTGTAGTGGTTTCCTTCTCCCCGCTGATGCTTTGATATTGTTTCCTGGGTCACTGAATTTCAATGTAATTCCTTCCTGACTTTTGGAAGTCTCTGTGGCTGTTTCCTATTGTGTTCCTTGGCCAGTGGTTCGTCTTTTAAGTCTATCTAGATACTGTGTGATTTTTTTTTTTTAAAAGCCAAAATAATTTATTTATTTTTTTATTCTATGTGTATTGTGTTTTGCCTGCATGTATGTCTGTGTGAAGGTGTTTGCTCTCCTGGAACAGGTGTTACAGACAGTTGTGAGCTGCTATGTATGTGGTTGCTGGGAATTGAACCCGGGTCCTCTGAAAGAGCAGCCAGTGCTCTTAACCACTGAACCATCACTCCAGCCCTACTGTGTGTGTATGTGTGTGTGTTTTAATGATCAAAAGCTCCACTTACACATTTTTCTCTACCCTTAATATGCTTTCTTCTAAATCTCTGAGAATGATCTGTGTAGCTTTTTTAAGTCTTTGCTACTAGTGCAATTACCTCCATCACTTACAGTTGGCTTCCGTTGGCTGAGTTTTCATAGACTGTATTTTTCACCATTATTCATGTCTAGCAGTTTTTGATTGAATGTTAGCTATAGATTATTAGATTTTATTCTTCTTACAGATTTTGGGTGTTCTCTGACAAGTCAGTGTTGTGAGGTTTATTTTGTTATTGAGAGAATTATTTTTAAGCTTTTGCAGGGAGAATCTAGGGTAATCTTTACACTTGGGCTAGTATAGTCCGAACACTGGAGTATAGCCCTTTTCTAGTCTGGACTTAATGCTGAGCTATCCAACATGGCCTCTTCACTCTTGCTAGCAAAACTTGAACTTCTCCAGGCCTGGGTGGTCTCTAGGAAGATTTTGGCTTGCTGGTTTACCCACATGGTCTTTACCTGGCTCAGAGGTCTGTTCATGCCACATACGCTTGGCTTATTACTCAATAGTTGGCCCTCAGATTAACTTAGTTCTTTCTATACTGAGACTTCTTCACTTTGGCACCCCATCCCATAAATGCTAGCTGCTTCAGCTCTCTGAACTTGCTTTTATCTCCTTGGCCGAGCAAGATGATCCCAGGACTGCTTGAGTTTCTGCATCACATCTGGAAAGTACCTCCGGGCAGATGCACACACAATGGTAGGATTCACCTCCTGTGTAGTAACTTTTCTCCGAGCAACCCAGGCCCATGCTGTTCGTTGTCCAGCGTTTGCAAGTCATGTTCACTATGGTTTCCCAGTTTTCTAGCTGTCAACAGCGGGACAGTGAGTGGAACTGCAACCGCTCCCTCTTAGCTGCAAACACAATATATTGGAAATGCCCTTGACATTCTTATAAATGTACTTAGAATGTCCTTGGTCATTCAGTCTTTAATTGGGCCAAGGGAGTTATCCATATCAACTTTATGAATCATGTAGGAAACTGTTTAAATCTAAATCTATCTACCTCAAACCAGCCCGACACCTCCCATGCTCATCCCTGACTTACTAGGTGAAACCAGTCTTGACAACATGGCTAGCGAGCAAAATGGGCCAGATGCTGCCGCAGTCTAGCAAGAACACTGAGCAGTGGTTAGACCACAAACCAGGGAGTTTGGGAATGAAAACCAGACCCCAGAATGAATCCTAACCACCCATGTAAGACCTCCCCAAAGCTTCAGGGAACAAAACAAACAATGCCTGGTCATGGACACATGTTGTCTGGGTGTTGCCTCACCATCTTAGGTAGGCCTTTGTCTGAGATCTGACTGCAGCTTGGTGAACTGGTCAGTAACTTAACTGTCAACTTCTGCCTTGTCAAACAGCTCTCTCCTACAGAGACCAGATTTTGGTGTGCTTTCCTCTGGCATATAATCCTCTGACTATAATTCTGGACATTATGAAATAAAAGACTCTAGCACAACAGATTAAGGCAACTGTTGGTTACATAAGGGCGGATCCTAGAGCTCTGTGTACTGCTGTCTCTTCTTTCAGTTGATCCTCCCTTATCAGGGGAAAAATAGCAGATTCTCAAAAACTCTTAAAAACATAACATAAGTTCAGAATAACCTGATTTATATTACTTATCAGAAAGCCCAATAAAGAGATAAAGGGCCAAGGGAGGAAAATGTATGAATTGGAACAGCGGAATGTATCCATTTTTTTATTTGGGTAAAGTCCTAACTGTGGTCTCTACAGAACTTGTTTTCTTCCAGATATACATTTTTCTCCCCTAACTCAGAGAGGGACAGATGCACAGTCATGTCTGTGGGTCTGTAATTCTCTTAGGGAAAAAAAAAATCTATGTACTAGGACATTCTGCAGGAAAGGAACTAGTCACCTTTAGAAAAAGTAGATTTTTATTTATAAACCATCTCAGGAAAGTAACGGATGAAGCACATCAGCTTTTGAAGAAAATATCTGTTCAGTTGCAAAGTTCCTTGATGCCAGGCTACCTGGGAGAACACAACAGTGTAACTATCCCCTTGACTTGTGGCTTACCGCAAATCTGAAGGAGCAGAGGGTACAGCTGACCAGGAGGTGAGAGGAGGGTACATGGTTTAGAGTGGTTTAAGTTATTGTCTCCTTCTGGGCTTACAGAGTGGTAGAATACTCATTCGCATTCACTTTGGCATTTGTGACAGCTGACTGATCCCAACATGTCTACAAGACATCTTACTAGACTAAGCATTCAGGATAACCTGAGAGCAGTACTTCTTACCCTGGAATAATCTAAAATCACTAGCTTACCTGACAGTCTATACTAATAAAGTCAGACTCTGGCAGGGTTACTCAGTATATGTACTTTTGTGAAGGACCCAAAATGTCTGTAATGGGCAATGTGGGTGGAACATGTCTATGCTGGTTTGAATGAAAATGGCCCCATTGGCTTATAGGGGCACTATTAGGAGGTGTGGCCTTCTTGGAGGATGTGTGTTACTGGGCTGGGCTTTGAAGTCTCAAATGCTCAAGCCAGGCCCAGGGTCTCACTCTTTCTTCCTGCTGCCCGCTGGTCTGGATGTAGCTACCTCTCCAGCACCATGTCTGCCTGCATGTTGCCATGATTCTTTCCATGATGATAATGGACTACACCTCTGAGATGTAAGCCAGCCCCAAGTAAATGTTTTCCTTATTAAGAGTTGCTGTGGTCATGGTGCCTCTTCATAGCAATAAAACCCTAACCCATGTCTTGTCTACTGACAATTTATGTGAAACAGGACTTGGTACTCCTTGACATCGGTGCCCCCATCTAAGCATCCCTCGTGTGTGCTTCACATTTTTATTCCTTCAAAGAATCCATCGCTCTGGAAATAAAATGTTCACATACAATGATCTGCTGCAGTCTAGGGCTTTCCAATAATTTAATTATCTAATTACTGGAGCAGGCTGCCAAACACAAAGGAGTTCATTCGGTTTCGCTATTTTATAACACAGCTCAAAGAACATTTGAATTTCTAATTCAATTCTTGTCCTTTTGAGACTCTTTGAGAGAGTTCTGTATGTCTTTCTAATGATAGCTCTATCATAATCACTCTGGGGTTGCATTTCGTATTAGGTGCAGGATAATATAGGTGCTGAGGGAGACTTGGTGTTACCCCAGCTTAATTATTCTCAATTGTTCTTGTATTAAATAGACTCCTCTGGTTGGAAAGACAGCCATTTGTGAAGGAGAAAAGCCTGGGACACAGAAAATACAAAGATCTGGGTGGAGCTGGGAGGCTCCCAGCAGCCAGGGTAAGAAACAAAGCGCTCACCTCCCCTTTGTGTCTGCTGTGGAAACACTAACATTTCTAAGCTCAGCAGCACAGCACTCCTTGCTATGAATCCCAGAGAGCCAATGAGGTGGAGCAGTTCGGTAGGGAGAAAGAACCCCTAGGGATAGGATAGGATCGGACTGCTCAACCTTGACCAAGAACTTCCTTGTTAAGACAGTTTTACACTGTGCTGGCGTAGCTTCAAGGTTGACAGGGGCAGCAGGTGATAGGCGATCTCTCCCGCCCATCCCAGAAGCAAACAATGCCATGTACTCCCCAAGGAGCTGTAGCAGCTATTAACATCATATTCACAGTAACAATGTTTCAGATATTTATGAAACTGCTGACACAACTGTTGTGCTCAGGCTAAAGCAAGGCGACCCACGTCCCCAAACCAACAACTGCTCACTTTGGAGAGCAGTGAGGGCCTACTACAGAAAGGATAGATTCAATGTGGGGCTGGGGTGGAGTCCAGTGAGGAACACGATTTCCAGATAGCCAGCAGGTGGTGCTAAAGGGCAGCTGCAGTGTGCGGAGGGGCAGAGTCTGGACTAGGAAACAAACTGGGAGGTGACAGACAGGTGGTGTCTGACCTAAAGACCTGTCCTTCAGCCTTGGGAGCCCAAACAGTTGAGTTTTAGTTCTTTCTAACCCTTGACAATGGAGCTAGTTTACATCAGACCTGTATGTCCAGATTTTCTGTGAGTCCCGAGAACGTCTAGAAACACGGAGTCTAAGTTTACAGGGGAGAACCGTCTGGAATGGAGTGCAGACTAACTGCTTTTGAAGAGGGCAGGTATCCTTAGTCCTGCCTCATTAGTCCCTTTACTACTAGGACTCAGAGGACTGAAGACATTCTACTTTGTCATTCTAACCACCAACAGAGACACTTTATTTTATTGCAAAATCAATTCTCTCTTTCTCATTCCCATCGTCCCCTCCTTCTTCCTCTCTTTCTCTCCTCGTCTCCTCCCTCTTTCTCTCCCTCCTGTCCTCATCACCCTCTTCCTTCTTTGCAGAGAGATGTCTCAGTGGGTAACAGTACTTGCATGAGTTCAAGCACCAGGCCCTGATTTGAATCTCTAGCACCCACATATAAAACAGGGTGTGGCTACACAGGCCTGTCGTCTCAGCATTGGACGACAGAGACAGTGACTCCCAGGCGCGAAGTAGTCAGCCAGCCCAGCTGAAATAGCAGGCCTCTGGATCAGTGAGAGGCCCTGCTTCAAAGTGTGATGCTGAAGAGCAACAGAGGAAGAAGCCCAAGGTCCCCTTCTGGCCTCTGCATGCACAGGTGCATGGTCACACACCTGCGTACTCACCTACCTACGCGCGCGCGCACACACACACACACACACACACACACACACACACACACACACCCCTCCACATATATATAAAATGAAAAAAATTTTGCAAGACAAGAAGTCTCTCCAAGACAGACTTTCACAGATTCCACGATTCAGAGGTGATTTAAATAAATATGCACTAAATGTCCCAGGTGTCTAGGACGGAAAGAGAAAGAGTGGGTGGATGGTGGGTGTCTGAGCATTAAGCAGTGTGGACACTTTTGTCAACCTTCACCATGTACACTGGGGCCTCACAGAAGGTCTTCCAAACCAGTTGCCTTTAGTTTACACTTTAATTTTTTTCCCGAAGAAATGATTTTTAAGACAGTATCTCATTATTATAGTATATATTATAGGCTGGCTTCAAACTCATGATCTTCCTGCCTCAGTCTCCCAGGGCTGGGATTACAGACCTGAGTATGACTCCAGGCCTGGGTCTAGCTGTTCTTCCACTTTCCTACCTCTGGACACTGCTGGTGGGAAAGCACATTTTAGCTTTATTAGATGGTGAAACATGTTGGGGCCCATGCCACTGGGCTGCAGAAGAAACTGTGGTCCAAAGTCCTTTCCTGCCTGTACCTCACCATTTGGGCATTGCTTCCACTAGCCACAGAGGATCTCTGCCTAGGTGGCTGCCCAGGCTCCAGGTGTGGTCAACTTTTAACAATATTTGGATTATGAGATTCTTAAAGGAAGTTAGGGAGATGTCCCCACAAAGACCAAGCTAAGACTATGTCCTCAATGTCCAAGCCCTAGTTAAAGGCTGGGAAGGCGAGGCGGCACCCAGGGCAAACATGTGACCTCATGCTGTGCGGTGCCTCCCAGCTCCTTAGGACTCAGGCTAGGAGATGGGATATCCTATTTTGTCAGATTGACAATGTTTGCTGACCAAGATCTGGGACACGAAGGGTTACTTTTGCCTTCCCTTTGATTCCCTATAGCTCATATATTCCTCAATAATGAAAAGGATAAAGGAAATCTGGAACATACTACCCAAATAAAATGCAGATTTTTTTTCTCAGCAAATCACCCCTAGTAGTTTTCTTTCACCCTTATGATCCATCTTCTATGCTAAACACAAGTTCTAAAGACACCACAGTTTGCAGAGGAGATGGAGCTTTTTCCTGCGAAGGAGGGACGGGCCTCCACCACACTGAGAGCCTCGGCTGGAAGGATGTTCGCATTTACTGTTAAAGGAAGTTGTCATACACTGGCTTTAGTTAGAGCGGAAGGTTCTAGACCAGGCTTCCAGATAAACAAGGAACCTGTGCCATTCTGGACATGTACGGCTTCTTCAATTAGCTCCTACAGAAAGCACAGTGAAGGAGCCCAGGGAAGCTGACGCATGGGTGGAGATGGGGCATGGCGGTGCAGAGAAATCAGACCTAGAGCTACTATGACAGGGCACACATCTGGGAGGCGTACCTGGAGCTGCCTCATCTGCTGGAGCTGGAGCCTGAGTTCAGCCACGTTTCTTCTCATGTCAAGCAGGCTCGCGTGGATGGGCGAGCTTCCGGCAGGCAGGGGTTGGCTGGGAGGCAGTGAGGACTCCATAGTGCCCAGACTCTTCCCTGCAGAAAGACACAGAAAACTGGAGACTAAGAAAAATGTCATAGAAACAATAGGCCATAGAGTGGTAAGGAACGAAGTCTGTAACCCTCGCGTTCTAGAAAGTTCACTGCCATGGGATGGCAGAGCGGTATTCACAGCCTAATGCCATGTCAAGGAACTAACTGTGCTGCTGCCAGCTCCTCTGTATCCATCCGCTTCCCCCTCCCCTCCCTCCCTCCCTCTCCAACCCCCCAACCTTCCCCTCTCACTCTCTTTAAACACAGAGGGATTTTAAAAAGTTGAAAAGTATACAGAGCAAAAAGTATTAACAGTATTTCTGGCTGCTGGTATTCCAATATTCTTATTGCTAAGTTTTAGATTTTTAAAATCTGTGTAGTATATATCCGTCCTTCTAGAGTAGGGGAGAATATAATTTCTGGGCCTCCATAGGGCATGATGTGTGGTCAGCTCCTGCTGGTAGACAGACACTGAACAGGCTGGACACTTAGATGGCAAACTAATAAACAAACAAACAAACAAACAAAACGTATTCTTGGCTAAATCCTCACAAGTTTCTAAAACCAAAAGAAGGATTCTTGTACATTGTCACCCGTAGTCAGAAAACATGGCTTGACTTAAGAATTCTTTAGGAAAGGAAACAAAAAGGCAACGGGAAGAAACTTCTAGGCTAGGGAGGGAGCTCAGCGGTGAGGCGGCGCTCAGAGGCCCTGGGCTCTTTCTAGCACTAAAGAGGCTCTGGTAGAAAGGACAGCTCCTCAGTTGTTCCCTAGTTACCACAGCCTCTGTCTTCAGGTCACCTTATGAAGGATCACACATTTCATGAGCCCATTCAGAAGGGGCCTGAGCTGAGGATGACTTGCTGGGCCAGCAAGGTTTAAAGACTGTGGACTATATGGTTTGACCTTTTAAAGAGGATGCAAGGGTATGGAACAGAGTGAATGCTGAATCTGTCTCTTTCTCTCACATACACAGATAGACAGACACCTCTGTGTAAGAGACAGATAGATATACACACACACCTACACGCACACATGAAGACACACACACACATAGACATATGAGCAGGAGACAGACTGACAAATACACACACCTACAAACATACATGAGGACAGACAGACACACCTACAAACACACACACACAAAGACAGACAGTCTCTCCCTCTATCCCTCCTTCTCTCCCTCTCCTGGGAGCTTTGTGATGACCCAGGCTGGCCTTGCAGGACAGAGCCTTGCCACTGATGTACACACCCTGTAGTGGCTATTAGTGGGGCCTGCCTTTTTGTTGTGGCTCAGCATCCAGGATGCCGAGCTGGTGGCACACCAAGTTCTTCACACTAGGGTGACTGTCCAAAGTCAGCTGTTCCACTGCCTCCTAGGAACCCCAGAAGGTCAACACTTCTGGCTAGTCCTATGAGCCTTAGTGGTTATCACTGTCACCAGTCAAGACTTGGGAAACTTACACACACGTCAAAGTCACCCTCAGAAAACTCAGCATCTGCCATCTGGGCAGCTGTTAAGAAGACTATTTTCCACGGTGGGGGTGCAAAGGAAAAAGTTATCCACTGACATCTCCCACTGTGGCAGAATGTCATAATTAACTTAGTTCCAAGGTCAGGTGTTCTAACAGGGAACAGCTATCAGTTTCAAGTTGTCTCTTTAGAGTCAGCCAACATCTACCTTGTCTTTAGGTACAGGCGCATATGTAGAGACATGACACTATTCCCAGCGTCACACTATATAGTAAAAGGAACCACGGAGGTCTCTCTCTGGTGAAAAAGTACACCCTGCTAGTTAGCCTGCTCTGCCAGCTCCTCACCTAAATGAAGGCCCAGTCCTTCTACACACCTTGTGGTCCTTGCAGGTTCCTGGGGTACCAGCTTACATCGCCAAAATCTTATTTATTTATTTATGTTTTCTTGCCTGCATGTGTGTGTGTGAGTGTATGTGTGAGTGTGTGAGTATGTGTGTGTGTGTGTCTGTCAGTTTCCTCCTTCCAAGGCTCAGTGGGTGCAGGGATCCAACTTGAGTTGCCCAGTTTGTACCTGCTGAGTCAACTCTTAAAGGCGGCTGACTCCAGTCCCCACGCTTTCTGTTATAGCTGAATGCTGACAACAGGCTTCAAAAAACACATTTTCAAAAATCAATTTCTTAATGGAATCTAAAGTTGTTTAAAAATACATCTTTATCAATAACCTCTGGTTCCACCGGGGGTTTCAGTCCTATCGATACACTGAGACGGTTGCTCACGAAGTGGCCAGTGATGAAGCGATCAATGGGGACTCTCTGGGGAGCATGACTTCATTCAGCACACCATTGGTCCATGTTGTCTGTCAGTCACTCTGTCAGTCACTTCTCTCCTTTCCTGCCACATGGAAATGTCCACCCCTTGCCTTCTTCCCTTTGAGACCCGGGTGCCTTCTGTCCTAAGCTTGCCCTTCTCCTGTTCTCAGGGGCAATCCCATCCTCTTTTGCCACCTGCCCAGCCTCCCCCATCCCCCAGCCTACGTTTATCTTTGGAGCCACATACCAACGGTTTCACATCACCCCCAGCCTTTCCTACACGCAGATCCAACTCATTATCTCCTGGCCTCTCCACACTGCTTTCTCTCTCTCTCCATTTGATTTTAGCCAAGGTCAATATTCATTGAATGAAATGAGCCAAGGTCACTTCATTCTTTAAGCCAGAACCTGGAAGCCATTTTCATGATGCATTTTTTTTTTTTTTTTAATGTATGACCTCAAACAAGCAAGTAACTTAACCGTGTTCTCTCTGTACTTGCTTAAATGGGTATTGGTGCTACCCGGCAGGCTACTTGACAGAAAGTCAGCACTTGCAACTGCTTAGCCTAGTGTCTGGTGAAGAGGAAGCCTTACTGTCCTTGGCTGAGTTAGTTCTCTGAGAAGAGTGGTATAAAGGACCATCTTCTCTGTCTCCATCTAGAGTCTCAGCAAGCACTGGGGGTGACCCAACAGCTAGCAAGGATCTGTGGTAAAGGCCCTGAGGTGCAGACTCAGGATGGAGAAGATCTAGTTGCTGGGGACTCCAAGTAGGTCCCTGCTTGCACTGGAGCCACAAGACCTAGAGTTGGTATGCCACACGCCCAGGTTGGCAGTCCCATTCAGTTTCTTGCCGAGCCTAGTATAAAGAGACAACATACAGTCTGTTCCCCAAATCTTACTTCTTTCTGTATACTGAGTCTACTCTAGGTAATTGATCTTGGTTAGTTACATCTTAATCTCATCATGATGTATGTGTTGGTGGCTTGAGGAGTGCATATGACATAGCATGCAATCGTAGGCATCTGTTCTCTCCTTCTGGCTTTATGCGTGTCCTGGGGATTGGTGTCGGCAGGCTTGTCCAGGTGCCTTTACCCACTGAGAGCTCTCGCTCGCCCTTAGTTAGTTAGATCTCAGTAGGAATCTTAACAAGTGCGCATACGATGTGAACTTAATTTACCTTGATAGAACTAATACTGGAGTGAGGCTTAGGAAGACTGACTGTCATTAGCTGGGGGACTCTGAGCATCTTAACTTACTTGTGAGTCTATTTCTCTCTGTATAAGATACGAATAGCAGCATCTTCCTCCTAGGGCTAGGTGTTAGCTGAGATAATAAACAATGTTACACACATGGTGTGCCTCGGAAGTAGGAGATGCTTTCGGTTGCCTCATGTCTAAAGTAAATTACACATTTCTAATGTAACCAGAAAGTCTGGATTTCATTTATGTTGGTTGACCTTTGCCCAAATGAGTTCCTTGGCTTCTATATAAGTCTGTTATTTGTCTGTACACAGGGATAACACTGCTTTTCTTATAGTTCACTCCCTAGGATTATGGAAGAATGAATATACTTTGTGCACTGTACAGGCTGCTATGGCAACTAAACCCCTGTAGGCAATGTCTAGCCTCGATACATTCATTAGAAGGAGGAAGACCAAACTGGGCAGAGACACAGGATCGAAAATCACTCACATTGCCAACGGCATTGCCAGTCTCCTCGGCTTTTCAGAAAACACATGGCCACTACCACTGTCTGTCCCCCAGAATTAGTGATCACACACTTGGAAACACAGCCAAAGATACTACACTTCCTGCTTCTACCTTGCTCAATAACAGCTTTTACGACAATCGCAAAGTGAAGGAATCAAACAACTGGTGTTATCTTTCAAGGGTCTGGGATATCAATGCATGAAATAATGAGAGAAGAAGAGGGATATGAACTTGTCCCATGTGTGTCCCATGTGTGTGGCTGTGTGTTGTTTCCTTATCTGCAACCAGGAAATAAAAATGATACCTACCCATTGGGGATAGACAGCAATGGGTTAATGCACGAACAGTGCTGGCCACACAGGAAACACTCCCAAAACATTTCCTTATTTACTATAGACATCAGGAAGGTGTCAGTGCTTACAAACTCACATGTACACATTGATCAGGATGACATACGGGACGGCCATCATTTCCAGACTGGATTTTGAAGGGATTGAAGGCTTTAGTGTTTATCAGTTTCACGTTACTCCCTTAAGTTCATAATAAATAAGGAAATTGGTGAATTAATATCCCCAAAGCAAACTACCAATTGCTCTGAAGACAAGTTTAGTGATTTCCATGAAATAACTGCCTGAATTCAGCCTAGGCCATGGATCGATTTCCAAGTCGAATGCTGGAGAAACATCCCATAAAACTGAGTCTAAGCTTTGCTCAGGCTGAGTGGAGCCAGGGTGGTGGTAAGGGGTTGAACCTTTGTTCCTAATCCTATCCACATTCCTGTGCTGCATGAAACTAGAAGATGTGGTGTCCCTCAAACTAGAGGTTACATCCAACTGGCTGTTTGCTTCTGTAGCGCCTCAGCATGGGAGCACACTCCTACTCTCATCTGTTTCTAACCCAGCAGGCAGGAAGACAGCATAGTCGGCAGAGAGGCCAGCCTGGGGACCACAGGATCCGACTGTCACCACACAAGAGACGTGATGACACCAGGAAGGTCTGCTAGTGACAAGAGTCAGTCCTCCTTCAGGAGAATGCTAGCATTTAAAAGTAAAGCCCTAACTCACATTCATTCTCTTTTCCTGTCTAGACTTCTGTAAGTGGTTACTTATTCACAGTCACTCTTGGTCATTCCCATTTTACACCCAGGCTAACATCCTTCCCCAGAGTAGAATCTCCCAATGACTTCACGTTACACTTGGGAGACATTTGAGTTACCTCTACCTAGAAGGATCCTTACCCCTTTCCCTTCACCAAGTTCTAGGTACCCTGGGTACCCCTCACTCACCTTTCCAGAGGGATGCCAGCCCTCTTGGGTAAACTTGTGTCCCCTAATTCTTGATATTCACCACACATACCTTTTCAACTTTACTGTGGATTCTAAGTTCTAAACAGTCAGCACCATGTTTTACATTCGCCATATTCACTTTGCACATCAGCACCAGGAACGGAAGTAAGGTCATTTGAGTTGAGTGGATGAATGGCCAATAAAGGTAATTTCCACACTGCAGGAAGCTGTAATAGCTATGGGGATTTCCTCTGAAATCATACCAATCAACTTAGAGCACCACTGGGTACTTGTGAGGCCAGTCAGGGTGAACTGAAACTCATGGCCTCCAGAGCTCCTCGGAACACTCACCTGCGCCATCTGCTTGGTTCCTGTTGGCTGTGGCTTTCATCATTTTCTCACTGAATAAAAGAAAAAAAAAAAAAAAGAAGAAGAGAGTCAACGCTACAGTTTTCAAAGTGCCACATCTTTCCTTGACCCTTCTATCCTTAAGACTTAGCGGTGATGGATTAAGCAATGAAGGTGTTTGACATCAGCTCCATGACTGCCCGAGATGGAGAAGGCTTCCCAGGTGTGTGCTGACACAGGTAGGATGCAGCTGGACACACAGTGATTTTTCAGATGATGGTGGCTGTGGACACTCATGGATGAGAGTAACAGGCACTGCTCAGCAAGTGGTTCATGAAGCACATGCACTGGGAAGCCCTTCCGACCCTTCTTGGGCCAAAGTGTTACCTTTGTCCAAGAATTACCAGGAAGGAAAAAAAACAAAACAAAAAAAACACACTGTGATTTTTAAAGATGTAAACATGTCAGCCCTAAAATGATCATGAAGAAACAAATTTCACTGAATGAATAGCTGTAATGATTAAAGAGAAGTGGGTTGAATTATATTTTTGCTGCATGGCTTGCTTCTTTTTTTTTTTTTACCTAGACGCCTCTTTGCTACTACTTGTAATGGGCCCTTTAAAAAGCGCAGACTGAACAAGGCCAGTTAGACTGGCAATCTGCTTCTCCATGGCTTGCATCCTCTCTCTGCAAAACAAGAGAATTGTTTGTTAAAGCACTGTTGACTTTCAGACTGGTTCTTCTAGGTGACTGATCACGGGAGGGTTATAAAAGGCACCACCCAGCAGGCGGCCAAAGTCCACTCAAACCCGCAGAAATGCAGCTCTTCCGTGGAGGCCCAGATTTACTGAATAGAGTTGAGAGAGGAGACAGTGACCTCACAAGAAAGAGAATGACTAGGTCATCATAGGCCTCCGGGTAAATGACATCACCCACAGATGCTCACGCAGCTCGTGGTTTTCAGCCTTCATGCCCTGTTTTGTTTGCTTTGCTTGAGAACAGGCCTCGGTGGGACTGGTGACACTCTGGGCCAGGCCCTGCATTCCTACATGCCTCGAAGCTGCTCTTTGCAGCTGGAAAAGCTGCAGGCTGGTTTTGGGGTGAACGATGGATATATCTGTTGTACGTGTAGTTAGACTTGTTTCATAGCCAAGGGCAGACGATTGCCTCTTGCCGACACCGTGGAGAATACAATTGAAATCAATTGAGTTGGGGAGTAGATGATGCTCCATCTAATGATGTAGATGCCTTAGCCTGGAGGATTTTACAGGATCAAGGAAGAAAAATATACTCAACAACTCTATCATGAGCACACTAATAAAAATCCCCTTAGTTACCGCCTACGGCCAAGTACTGTACCTTTCTCTTCAAGGCTGTCTGATGCGACAGTCAGGTTTTTGAAACAGGCTCACATTTCTGCATCTTAGACAACGGGTGCATCATGGGAACATGTGATAGCGATGAATGGGCGTAGGGTAGAGATTCTACAAACAGCACACTCATGCAGGGTGGCTCTCCAGTGCAAGCCAACTGCTTTATCTGGTATTTTATGGAGGTAGAATAGAAATCCATCCTTTTACTACAGAAAAGCAACTGGTGAGTTTGGGCTCATGGAGAGGCAGGAAATCTGGATCTTGAACTTGGTGGTAATCATGAGCTTCCTTGAGCTTTGAGGCCTTGAGTCTTGCCCTTGGGCTAAAATCTTTAAGGCCTTATTAATTTCTAAGTTTAACTTTGCAACTACCAGCTTCTGACTTGACAAGTCCATGTGCTTTCTTCAGTTTCCCTGATGGTGCAGTTATGACATGAGGTTTCTTGTACATATGTCATGCAGTGTGGGTAGATAATGGTCGCAAAAAGTAAGCACCCCCACCAAGCCATGTAACTCTGAATAGTATGATCTCTGTTCTACTGGGGTAGAAATAATCTCAATGCCAAGTATGGATGCACATCTCTACAGACTGGCTGCAGATATGTCCAGGTACAGTAGTGGATGCTAATCTCAGGCATCACTGTGTGCTTGGCCTCCTCTTTACCATAAAAGGGTCAATGGGTCAAGGAAAAAGCATGGAAATATTCCAAATAAGGAAATCAGGTTAGTAAAAACCTGCCAGAAATCCCATGTTTACTGGTAAGTCACAGTAGCATCTTGGAAGTGACAAGAGCAGCAGTTGGTCACAGTGACTGCCATGTAGGAGACACAAGCACACAGAAACACTTGGAAAATTACTTTCTTGGGGGGAAATGTCAGTACTTAGTGAAAGTTGGTTTACCCTATCACTCACTTCACAGAAGATGAAAAGAAATACAAGGCACAGGCAGGTGCACAGCTACAAGGAATGACCAAAAATCTGCTAAGAGGGAAAGGAGAAGAAATCTCCCTAGTAGAACACTGGCTATGGATGCAATCCGGATCCACCGGCCCTGTGACACTGGCTATAAATATAATGCAGATCAGGGCTAAATCAATGTTCTAGTCAGTCTGTTGTTGGTCAAAAGCATTCATCACCTTGTCTTACAAAAGTGGGTGGCAGTACATCAAAAAACCAAAGCAAACACCCTGGATTACAGAGCATCGTGGCAGAGGCTGGATGTGACCTGTGATGGCCCCCAGGGCTTTCTTGCATTTTCTTTGGCTCAGCGAGAGTTGGACTTCTCCACTAAGCTTCCCCCTGATAATGTTTTTTGGGTGTAGATGGAGAAAGACAATTCTTCAATTGCATTCCACTGCCTGACTCTTCAGGGCTGATATCAACCCAAATGTAGAAGCGTCTGGCAAGAGTTTAGATGCTTAGAGCAAAGTTCTACATATAATCTAGGTATCTACATGCTTGGTTCTGTGCATAGTAACCGTGAGTTAGGGCATGAATATTCCCTGGGTGGCCTCTTCCAGGCTAAGACATCAACAGGGAAACTAGGGAGAAGACATCAAGTCAGATATTGCTGGTAGCTCTTTGGCATCCTCCCTGCAGCTTATAGACACTTGAACCTGACAGTAGAAGGGTCACAATTCTTTCTCACTCCCATGGGAGTCAGTGTGGTGGAGGCAGTGATGGACAAACAGCACAGCGACCACAAATGTGTGCGCCAATGTCTCAGCCAAAATACAATTCTTTTGACACATGGTAATAAGAAAACTTCTTCCTTCCTATTTAATCACCAAAGTGTTTCTGGTTTCAGGATTCATTTGAGGGAGATTATCTGATTTATAAATTCATAAATAAGATTGTCTTTCCATTTCATGGTTGGTAATCTGGAAACAATTTTATGGTTTAACTAAATTATAGCAACTGGAAACTTATGCAGCCTTCTCTGGCGATGAAATGTTATGATGTGTGTTTAATGTGAAAAGGGAAAAAAATATAAGAGAAACGTAGTGGAAGAAGAGAAATTAAACACGACTCTGTCATTTTACTGCAGTGGCAATTCTGCATGATAACCATCAGAATATTAAGGACACTTAGGCTTATTCTTGCCAATTTCACTTGGTTTAAGGTATTATGGGTTGGTGTAATTACTGTCAAAAAGATGGTTCAAAAATGATTTCATAAACCATTTTATATTATTCCATAAGCTGTATTTATGTGATGAGTGGAGACAGTTAACTAGTCATTTAATGCTGCAAGTCAGCTTGGCTGCACAAACCTGTTTGAGGCCCAAATATACCATGAATAAAAAAATTCAAGGAAAATTCAGGGCAAGTACAGTTCCTATCACCAATCAGCTCCTGACTGACGTCATCCCTGCCTGCCCTGGTCTGTGTTTGCAGGGGAAGCAAACACCCATACTGTAAGAGGGCCACCCTCTCTGCCTTTGGAACAGAGGGAAGAAAGCTTTTTATGTTTGAGGAAATACTTTTAGCTAGCAAGTTCATGTATGTCATTTTTGATTCAAGTTTCACCTTTAACCTCTTTTGATTACAGGCATGTCTTTGTCCTGAAGGAAGCCTCCTTGAGCCTGGATATGGTCCTTATCTTTGTGTAGTTAAGCAAATTTTTACCAATTAGGAAACAAGCTAACACCAGACCGAGTGAAGACCATTAATTCTTTATGGTGAATTCCAAAGGAGCTGTGCAAGCATGCATGATGAGCCTGTGCATGTGCACGTGTGTGTGCATGCATATGGAAGCCCCAGGTTGAACTCTTTACCTTCTTTTTTTTTTTTTTTTTTTGAATTTCTCAATGACCTAGGAGCTCATTAATTCAGTTAGGCTGGGTAGCCAATGAGCTTCAAGGACCCGCCTGTCTCTGCATCCCCAGTGATAAGGTTACAGAGGCACACTGCCTGCTCTTATGTGTGTGCTGGGTTCTGAACTCAGGTCTACATGTTGTGTGACAGATGAACTGAGCCATCTCCCCAGCCCCCAAAGAATACTTTTTCAAGATACAAGACAGATACAGAGGAGCTGGCTGAAATCAGTCAAGCAAGCTAATTTGCATCAGAAACTCAGCCTTCCTTAGTCAGTTCCCAACCTTTAAAAATAGCTTCATAGGACAGTAACAACTATAGGAACTGAGATTGCTATTCTAAGAGTACTAAGTGATCCCCAAATTCACTTCTGGGTCTAATACTTTAGATTAGATTTAGATTTGTTCTTCCTCCTCGCTATCACCAAGGTCTCTGCTTATTTGCTAAAAGCTTGGTTTCGAGCCAACAGCATTGCTAGGAGCTGCTGGAGCCTAGCGAAAGAAAGACATCATTGGGGAGTACTTTTGAAGGAGATGTTGAGACCCTTGCTTCTCCCTGAGTTTCCTGTCTGCCATGAGGTAAGCAGCTTCAGTCCACCAAAGCACCCCGATTCATGCTGATCTGCCTCACTACAAGCACTGTGCTAACCAACCCAAACAACTACAGACTGAAGTCACAATCCAATAAGTCATTATGATTTTTAAGGTGTTTAACTCAGGCATTTAGTTACAGCAATGGAAATCTAAACAACACAGATTATTCACACACACACACACACACACACACACACACACACAAACACACACACACACACACACACACACACACACACACACACACACACACATACACTCACACTCTCCCAATAAAGTGAGAACTGGTTAGTGAGCATAGGCTGTGAGGGCTACCAACAGAAGGGACCATCGTTTCTGCACAGGGCCTTCCACAAGATCAGTGTCCCTGCAGGTAGAACACTGAGAGAATTAAACCCTTATTTTTATAAGTACTGAAAGCATTTTTCACAATTGGACAGTGAACAGGTTTCAAGCCCTTGCATGTTCATGCCCTTTTCTATGGTATGAGAGGAGACATGCCCTAGTTAATTAAAGATACTGTTAAGGAATGAAGTCAACGGAATGCCAGAATCCAGGTCCCCTTGCTATGCTTGAAGCCTGGCACCTAACTAATCTATTCACCTTCCATTTTTGCTCCAAGTTACCCTACTGAGGACAAGCTAAGCAACTAAGACACCATTTGTGAATCTTGGAATCACCTCTGCTTTTCACTGAGGGGCCTGGGTTTGTGGAGGGGATATGGATGGAGTTGGCTGTTAGAGTTTTTTATCCACCCGCCCTCTGCTTCTGGAGTGAGCAGGAAGGCTAAGTGTGCTTCGTCCTCCCTACTGTGGCTTCAGCCATCTCAACATGTCCCCTGCTTCCGAATTTAGAATTATGTGAAAGGATTTAAGAGGCACTGGGAGAGCGGCAACCAAGATCAGAAATATATTGCATAAGAAATCTATTTTCAATAAAAAAGAGAAATAGATGATTTAACAAAAAAATGACTTGTCTTAAATTGCCTTCTAAAGTCAAGAACCTCTCATATTTGTGGGAATCCCGGCACAAGAAGTTGCCTTTCTGGCAGGCAATTTAAAAAGAAATGATTTATTGTGTTTCACGGTTTGAGAAAGTACAGTCCATGGTGTGAGAAAGACTCCGAGAGCTCACAGTGGCGGGAGCATGTCTCTGTGACTCCACACCTCTTGACAGACAGAGTGGGGCAGACAGATGGCCAACAAGCAGGGCAGTGATACAACCCTTCATTCAGTCCATCCCCTAGCACCCCACTTCCTGCAGTCTGGTCTCATCTCGTAAAGCTTCAGAGCGTCCCCCCGACAGCGTCACCAGCTAAGGACCAAGTGTTCTTATGAGCCTGGGGGTTGTGTGTCACTACTTCATATTAAAACCATATATAACTTATTCCAAACTGCCATCCTTTGTAGCTTTAAGATCCATCCCAAGCTTTGTAGAAGCTGACATTTCAGAGTCTTAAATACTTTTCCTTTTAGGCTGTGACTTCAGCTTCCACCCTGGAATGGCTTTACTGTCTAGACCTGAAACTCCCAAATTGTCTTGAAGCACATCGGTCTTGTAATTATTGTTGGGTCCTTTATTCATACAGATGTCTCTTTATACAGCCTTTGCTTCTTGTCATCAGCCATTAGTACTATCTAGACAGTCCCTGGGGATTTTCTTGTTCTTATGTTTTCTGAAGTTCCTGTGGCTATGGCCTGGGGCTGGTACAATATGTCTTAGATGCCATGGTAGGGTACTTTTGGTGGAGGAAACCCCTTCAGTGGCATGATGATCATGAAGGTGGGGTTAGGGCTAGGTGGGGAGGAAGGGAAAGGACAAGGATCATGGTACCCCTTCAAGTGTATGCTGCCAATGATGTAACTTCTTTCCCCAGTGCCCAACTCCTTAAGGTTCTATCGCCTCTAACAATACTACAAGACCAAGTTGTTAATAGGTGTCTTTAGGGAATGTTTCAGATCCAAACTATAATAGTACCCAGAGTAGTCTTACTACAACTTGTGCCCCCAATTCTGCCAGGACTCTCTTGCTTCTAGGCTCTTCCCCAGCCTTCCAGATCCCATGTTAGGCTGGCTTTAACTTTTTTATTGTCTGAAGAGAACAACAAATCACAAGACATGGCCCCCATGATACTCTAAATCTTACAATATCATTCTCTATTGGTTTCAAGCAGACAGGTGAGATATGTCTCACTAGGCAGCCATGTTTTCTCAAGCCAGATAAAAGACAGGGGCTAAATCAACGCTATTTACCTAAGATGTACTTCATGTGACAATATTACTATTGTTGTCCATGGCACAATGCTTACACTGAGCCAGGCCTCACATAGTTTCTGGATGCTTAACCACCAAGATGTACCCACGCCCTGTACATTTTGTGTATGATGCACAAAAATATACACATATGTGGAGAAGTCTAGTTTGAAAGTAAGACTGGGTCCCATTTGTGGATGAGGGCAAAGACTGTTTATACACGCTGAGGCACTAAGAGAATCCAAGTCTACAGCTACGCTGAGGCACTAAGAGAATCCAAGTCTACAGCTGGATGTGAGAAGGAAATGCCAGAGTTGGTAGTGTTCCCCCTAGTCCTTAGTTCTTCACAGACTAGAAACCCATGCTGTTTGTTTTCAGTCATGGAGAGGACTGATTATCAACTCCAAGTTCACCTTGGCAATGACTTTGGGTGTAGGTCCTATGACAGGAAATGAGGACTCATGATACAAGACTGTTCTCTCAATCCCAGGCTTTAGACACAGCCTGAATGGGGACTTGGGGAGTTAGACCCAAACTAAGATTGTGTGGAGTGCTTTATGTCCTTGACAAAGAGTTCCTGGATGAGAAGAAGTCAGCTAGAGATGCAGCTCTTCCTGAGAGCTAGCAAGTGAACAAAACACCTTAGCTGGAGGGAATGGGTGGGGCACACAGACTGACAGCTCTAATGTGGGCGCTACAGGAAGTGCAGCTGTAGCAAACCAACAAGAATGTAACCTCAGCAAAAACACAGACCAGGAATTGATCCAGACTTGTATTCCAACTTATGTAGGTTAACGTCTTTCCTCTACAAATTCAACCAACATTTATGTTTTAGGCACCAATGACACAGAAATAAGGTTACATACCTCTCCCCTCCAACACACACACACACACACACACACACACACACACACACACACACACACACACACACACACACACACACACAACCAGAACAGGCCTGAATGTCTGGCAGGGCTAAGGATTTGAGGAGCTATTGGGCCTACAGTGGAATGAAGGAGGGGAAACAATGCCAGACAGCAGCAGGGCGTGTTCTTTTTCTGGCCCCACAGGGAGGGTGAATCCTATCATTTACTTGCAAACCAGCGAAAGGGAGCCGCTGGTGACTATGTAAGGCCAACTGGGATAAATCAGACTGGCCCTAGTTTAGCTAACGAGTGTAACTGCCCCAGACATTTTTAGGGGCTTTGGCTCTGACTGTGATTGTGGCTGGTGTGAGGACATTTGGGGACTCGTCTTTTAATAGGAGTTCATGGCTTCTCTGCTGGAACAGCCTGAAGCAGATGGACTTGGAGTGAGGAGCCAGCTTAGAAAACCACAAGATAGTCAAGCACAGCCTCTCTCAGCTGATGGCATCTGGGGTACATCCTAAGGCTGGGGAGGAGCCATCCATGCGGCTGTTCAGTGGCAGAAGCACCAGGCAGGCGCAACCACAAACACACAGTCTTCAAAGTAGGCGAGTCCCTGCCAAGTTCAGACCCAGGGACCAGCACATTTGCAGTGGAGTTCATGGCTGGGGATGTCAAAGATCTGCTAGTGTCTGGAACTTCAATGCCTCCCAAAGGCTGGTGTGGTAAAGGATTCATCCCTAGCCTGTGTAGGACTGGGGGAGTGGGAACTTTAGGAAGTGGGTGAGTATGCCCTTGATGGGAATATGTGACCTTGGCTCACTTTGCCTTGCTTTGCTTCCTGGCTGCCATGAATTGCAGAGACCTCTTCTGGCACACACCTCACCTGCATACAAGTACAGCTCAGGCTGAAGGTGACAGGGTTAAGTGAATGTGGACTGAAATCTCTGAACCCATGATCCATGGGCCCTTCGCCTTAGTAGGCTACATGTCTTAGATATTTTGTTACAGGGATGGCAAGGGCACACAGATTTCAAGTCTCAACACTTAGAGGTCACAGGGTCAAAAGGCTCTGCCATTGTTAACTGAGATGCCCTTGGTCTCCTGGTACACTACCTGGAAGCTCATGTCTGAAATCTGACAGGAATCAGGCTCCTAGGATTGCAGTTAGGGGAACTTAGTTGGCCTTCATAATTCTTTCCATTCTCATTCAGTGATCCTGACTGAAGGGGGAGAAAGAAAAGAAGGGTGTGCCCAGCCAGGCAAGAGGGCCAAAGCTCAGACACACCCAGGCCAGGGCTCCCAAGGTTTACGGAAGCCCGGTGAGGCTCTTCCCAGCACAGTAAATGCAGCCAGGAAGCACGCCCAGTAGTTAATCTACTTCACAATTTACTTTCCGTGTGCAGACTGTACTAGTTGGGACCTGAAAATAGCTCCAGGTTAAGTGACAAGACACAGTTGTTTCCTGGATCTGGATAGCATTAGAACTCGATTGCTTTCTGGTTTTATATCCCAGAGACTTTTATTGATTACAGAACTTTCTGAGTCACCAAGTGCGTTTTGCACCTATTTCATTAGAACTGCATAGAACCCAGGATGGGGTGAGCCCTTGACATTACAGCAGACACTGACTATCAGCAAGGGAAGCTTTCTTCAGGAAACATGGCTCTCTGGCTATGGTGACACACAGCCCGGGGTGAAGCGTCTCATTTCCTATTTGGCTCTGTCAGGTGGACGACTCTAGCCACCACACCCCAGAGCAAGCCAACACAAAATCATCAATTTTAGAGTTTCTTTCTCTTCCCTGAGGACGCTCTTCAATATTCATGCTCTGAAATGGCATTTCTTTCTTTCTTTTTTTTTTTTAAGTACAGGTACAACCTGGTAGAAATAGTTGTTCATTTCTGTTACAGAACATGATTTATCTTCAACTGACAGACGCTATGGAGAAAGGCCCTCAGGTGCTTGTGAAAATAAGATCCACACCAGCCTTTTCTTTGACAGGATTTCAGGTCATTGTCTGCATTGTTCTCAACTCCCGATCTTCCTGCCTCAGCTTCCTGAGCTTCTGGGAATTACAGTTGTGTCTCCTGTGCCTGGCTCCTGCCTACTTTAGCTGTAAAATCCTAGCATGGACTCCAAAGAAATATAATGACTCAAGGCTGGGTTGTGGCAGTGGTGGCACAGGGCTTTAATCACAGCATTCAGGAAGCAGAGGTAGGCAAATCTCTTGAGATTTTAGTCAGCCTGGCCTACAGAGTAAGTTCCAGGACAGCCAGGGCTACACAGAGAAAACTGGTCTCAAAGAAACCACACCATACCAAACCAAACCAAAGCAATCCAAAAAGAGTGACTCAGAAAAAAGAAGGAAGACATTTCTTATCTGAGTCTGCCCTAATGTTCTTATTGCATGTCACCTTTCTAGTGGCTTGTGTGTGACTGAGGAGGTTGGGACCTATTACCTTTATTTCAAACGGAGGCAGTGTGGTGTTGAGACCTCAATTTACTCAAATGGCTCCAGTTACCACACTCTGGACTGTGTCTCCTTTTTATTTTCTGTAAAGTCAGGCTTCAGGACAAGTGGTCTCCAAACCCTTTCTGGCTCTAAGGAGGACATGACTTCACTCACAGCGGTACAGTAGGCAATACTGATTTTTATAAAATAATAATAATAATGTTAATAATAGACCTACCGCTTTTGGAAAGGAGGAATTGATGCTTAGAGTTAGCTGTAGTTTTGAATCACATCATTCATGAAAAATAAGGCCTAGAGTTTAAGTAAGGATAAATGTCATTTACTTGACCATCCGTTGGAGAGACAATGAATCCTAACACAAGCTACAGTGTGGTGTGGGCATCACGAGAGCCTGAGTTACTCAGATAAGCCTTGTTTTCAGGCCTGGGGCAGTCACACTGATTTCTACAGCTTCCTGGAGGCTGCATCTGTCCCTGAGCCTTGATTCTTCTCTTTTGAGACATTCTATTTGGGGACCAAAAGGAATTATCTGAATATTAAATTGCTTAGGCAACTCCATTTTCCTTGAGCCAGATTCATGGCTTCTGATTGATAGCACCTCTAGAATATTCAGAAGAAACAGTCAGGTTTTAATTGGACCTAATTAGTGACAGGTGGCAACTTTTTTCTCTGGAGAAGTTGTTTGTTTAAAGTAGCTCAGACTTTATAGCAGTCATTTCCTGGTATTTTGGACAGGGTATCTTCGGGGTAAGTATAGGGAGAGCTATCTTCACATATCTGTTAGATGGCCAAACATATTTATTAGACATCTGTTGCATGAGCTCAGTGGTCTATTGCATACCTATCAAATATTCTTTACCCATGAGGTTATATTCCTGGGAAATGTAGTAATAATTCAACGTATCGGCACCTACTTGATTTCTCAGACTGGCAAAACACCCTATCATGATGTCATTTTATAGGTACTGTAATGTTAGAAATATAGCCAGTTTTGGATAAAGACCAGTTGGCCTTCTTTTTCTTTCATTATATGCCGACCATAAATTCCAGAGCATCAGAGAATTATCACGAAGCTCCCAGATGGGCCTGACTTGGGAAAGTGCTCCCGTTTCTGAATTCTTAGCAATTATAGTCTGTATCACTGCTTTGGAATTAATTATGTACAAGCAATTCCCCCAATTATGGTAGGGTTGTAATTGAAAAGTCTACTTGTACTTTCATTGTTTAGGACTTGGAATAAGTAGTGGTTGGATTTCCAGCTGGCCCACAGAAGCCTCTTTACCCTAAAGTGTATTATTAGTCCTTTTGCTCCACATTGTTTTCAAGGAAAAAGATGTGTCCTAACTTACCATCTGGACTCTGAAACACCAGGAAGAGATCTTCCCCCTAAGCAGCTCAAGACTCAATGAGGCTCTGTGCTTGGCATGTCTTCCCTACTTCCTGCTTGAGACTGTCACTCTCAAGAAGATAGGAAAACATCTCCCAAGCATCTCCAAAGCCAAAACAAAACCAAAATGCCATGGTAGGTGTTCTTGTCAGAAGGGTAAGAGCACTGGGAGCCAGAGGCTTGATGTACTTAACCAGAGTCCAGCTTAGAGGTATATATTAAGCTCTGACTGTTTTATGATTGTCTTCAAAGTTTATGATCCTTGTGTATGAGAACCACATCTAAGCTCCTCTCTGTCAGGGCAAAGCAACCAGTTCACAGCCAAGTGTGTGAGAGAGGACCTCCAAAGCAACCAGGTCAGAGCCAAGTGCGTGAGAGAGGACCTCAATAAACACCCATTGATCCACAATTACAGCTCTGTGGGAAAGCAATGCAGACAAGGGCCCAGTTAGTCAGGCACCAGCAAGCATCACAACAGGTGGTAATCCAGGTAAACCAACAACACCTGTGGAGGAGCCTTTGCCATCAAGACCTCTGCCTAGACTGTGCAGGTCCAGGGTAATCTTACAAGGATGCCCACAGTCTGCCTTGTCTTTCTGTGCCCAGGTGTCTGGATGCACAGTCTTGAAGACTTTCCTAAAGCAGACTTGCTAGGGGCTTTGCTACTTTATATATTCTGATCTGAATCGTTGTGTGAGCAAATCCCATTTCGTGCTTACACTCTCACTCCCCCCCCCCAGTCCATCTTTTGATTTTATTCTCTCACCCCTTCCATCATGCCTTTTGGTGTTTTCTGCTATTATATTAAAAAAAGTCTGCCTGCATCTATGGGCAGCTGTTTCTTTCTAGCTCCCCCCCCCACACACACACACACATAGAGTGTTTTGCTCTAAAAAGGAACTCTTAGACACTCAGGAATCCTGTATGGAGCTGTTAGTTTCTCTACTTTCTACGCAAGCAAATGGCAAAAGGAGGCCGAGTAAGACTCCATCAGTGCATAAATGGAACCCACTGCCAACAAGTGTGGGAAGTAACATTTGAACCTAGGCAGGCTTTAAAGTCCACCGGAATTTAACACCTCACCATAAGCAAAACCCTGCACTGATGGGAGTTCTAGTAAGCTCTATCATAGCGCTCCGTTAGCTGGCATGGTACTTTCTGGAAGCCTGAGGCAAGGGGGCATCTAGAGTTTGAGGCCAGCCTGGGTATATAAAGAGATTCTGTTTTGGAAATGTATACCCCAAACCAAACCAACCAAGCAAACTGCAGCATTGCTTTACCAAGAAGTAAAGGGCGGAATGGACGTGATGACGTCATATCCTGTATTTTATGCCTGCCGCCCAGCTGTTTGTAGGCTTCTTAGGTTTCAGCCAAAGCTCTATATTTCCCAGAGAGCATAGTGTCTTGATGGAGGTTTCTATTTTAGGGGTGGGGTGGGCACTTGCCCATGTTTGGAGACAGCGTAGTTGTCCTTATAGGGCACCATTAGGGTATTGAGTTTCTGAGGTGGCTCACCTTGACTACCCCAGGCGGAAGTAAAAGAACCCTACGTGGTTCACTGTGCTCCAGCAGGAGAAAGTGCTATTTAGAGACACTTCGAAAGGCTGCCAGCCAAATGGATACTTTTAAATGCCACAAAGTCAGATTTAAGCTTTTATCCAATCAGTTTCTAAAGCAGGAATCCACCCAACCCCTCAAAGCTACCAACAAAGCAACACCTAGTTCTTAGAAAGTGAAACAGTGATGTGAAACTGTCAGAAACAGAGTCAAGCTACCGGCTAGCATGCAGGCTTCCTTCAGAACACGCACGCACGCACAAGTACACGCACGCATTCATGCACATATGCATGCATGCATGCATGCGCACACACACAAACACGCACGCGCCCGCACACACATACACACACACACACACACACACACACACACACACACACACACACACACACACACACACACGTTTTCTTTGCTCTTCTTCATAAATGGCCAAGGACAAGGGTGCATGATAAATCGGGTGCCTTGTGGTTTCTCTTTGTTTAGACTCAGGGTACAGACAGGACTAGACTTTGCTCCTTAGTGTGACTCTTTCCTACTCAGATAAACTCACCTGCTTTGGCTGCTGAACAATGTTAAATGGGATCTCAGCTCTAGTTCACCAAGCATAAAAAACCATATTCTGTTTGAAAGACTCTGTTATGCGTTTGGAATGGCATTTGGCCATTAGTGACTCTGCAGTGAGTACCTTGAAATTTTGAGTTTTATTTCTGAAAGATGCTTTCAATTATATGGCCCAAACTACAAATAGAAAACAGCAAAACCATAAATGCCCTCGAATTTTACAGCTCTTCCGGGTTGTTTTATATGACATGGCCAAGGCTGATGATGCTGTTTAATGAGGTAATTTTATAAGCAAGGGAAGACAGAACCTTGTGCTCTGTCTCCAACATTGTCTCCCGCACCAATCTCTCATAGCTGATTGAACCCATTTTCCTTTTTGGAGTCCCAGCAGAAGGGGTCACCTGGGCAAAGCCACCAAAATATGCAAGATGATCTTTCTAGAAGCCCAGGTACAGGAATGCCAAATATTCATGGGCTCCTCAGAAGGAGAACACTACCAGCAGACCGACTACATTGTACATGCTGACCTTTATTAGATATTTACTGAAGTCTCTTCAAAAGGAAAAGAGATGCTGACTCCCTGAGAAGGAGGCACATGGCTGAGTACGAGAATGGAGATCAAATGACTCAGTGTTTAGCTCTTCATTCCTATGTCAACAGAGCTGTTACAGAGTCATGTTCCTTCCAACACCTGCCAATGGACCTCGCCTAGTGTCCCTGTGAAAGAAAGGATCCTTCCCTCTGATTTCTAATGTCCTGCAGCTATTTGGGCTATTAGAGTGAAGTGCTCTTAGGAGCCTTATGGGAGTCCTGCTGGCTCTCAGAAGGAAGCACAGCTCCCTGCAGCTCCTGTCCCTGTGTTCTGTCAGCTCACATTTTAAATGTAAAATCTCACTTAGAGACTCGCATAGAAAAAGCACTCTCATTTCTTTGCTTTTAATATTATGAAACTGCAACAGAAATTGGTTTGGCATTTTATATTCCATACTCATGAAGTTAGACTATTTTAAAAACATACTACCCAGATTAAATATTTCTAAAATAACGTCATGAGCTAAGTAAGACTATAGCATATAATTTTGCACTTTGGTAACTGTTCCTGGTGTTTGTCTTTTACATTTTTTCCTTAGACATAGTATTCAGATGCATTTTTTAGATGCGTTTTTTTTAAAAAATAAATTCTACCAGGAATGTTCTCTTCTTTCCCTATTTCTGTGTAATTGTGCTAATATACCAGCTAGGGCAGTTATACTTTAAATGGCATGCGTATATTTAGCAGTATAATTATGCAAATCCTGCCATGTTTATGATTGTGAATGTCCTTTGGGAGCAGTTACTTAGCATCCAGTCCTGAAATGATTTCTGAAGGATTCTGGCTGCAATGTGCAGAATTCACTTCTCTCTACTCTGCTGCTATGGAAAGGCGGGTGCACTGCTGTCAATCAGTCACGGTCACTACATGCACCTACATGCACCCAGTAAGTACAGTACCTCTTCCTTCCTCTTTCTTGTGTGATGGGGATGGAATCCTGAGCTTTGCACATGCTAAGCAAGGGTTCTACTACTGAGTTATTTCTTCATTATTTAAGACAGGGTCTTGACCTTGGGATCACATGTGTGTGCCAGCATGCCTGACAAAAGGTACTGACTGTTACGAGACTGAGCCATTTCATAGCACTGGGTGTTCTAACGGAATCAGCGTAAACTCCCTGCTCCTCAGTTTCCACATCTACAAAATGGGAGTAGAGCAAACATATATTTAGTGGATGTTCTGGTAGCTCTATCACATGATATATGGATGATACTTAATACAGTGCTTGTTCCAAAGAGGCCCCTGTACACGACAGCTGTATACGTGCTGCCTGTCAGCAGAGACATCACTATTTACAAATCTCTATGTCCAGGCTGAATCAGTGAGGACAGGAAAGAGGCCTTTCATCAGCAGAGGCTCAAAATATAGATGGTGTATGTGCCCGTGGGGGCTTGTGGCCTATGCATACATACATACATGTGCATCGGTATGGTGGTGTGTGTTTGTATGACTGTGAATGTGGATATATGTGCCTGTGGGGTAGATGGCCCAGCCTGCTGGGTCAGTATGACCCCTGGACAGTTGTCCTGGGTGGCAAAAGAAAGCACAGTAAGCAGGCAGTAAGTAGCACTCCTCCACGGCCTCTGCTTTAGCTCTTGTCTGGAGTTTCTGTTCTGACTTCCCTCAATGACGGGCTGTTACCTGTTAGCTGGCAGTGTAAGATGAAGTAAACACTTTCTTTCCCAAGTTGCTTTTGGTCCTGGTGTTTATCATAGAAATAGAAATCTAACTACGGCAGCATGGATACAAGAATGTGTGTGTTTACAGCATGTAGGCCTGTGATGTTTTTGTGTGTCTGTGTCTATGTCTATTGGTCAGGTGCCTCTATAGGGTGCTTGTGCTTATATATATCTTTGTTGTATATGTGTATATGTCTGTGGTGGATAGAGGAGTGCATATATATGTTTACATGCCTTATAATGCCTTAGATGTGTGTGTACATGTATGTATGTATGTATGTATGTATGTATGTATGTATGTATGTATGCATGCATGCATGCTCTGTGGAAGCAGTACAGCACTAACCAGCCCACAAACACACAACCACTCCAACTCTTCACTTGGCAGGCTGTGTGAAATAAAATTCTTTGTTCTTTCACATTAGGTGAAGGGAGGAACATGAAAGGTAAAGTTATCAGCATCACAACCATCTGTCATAATTCACTGGTAGCGGTGACACTGCTTTAGGCAAGCACTCATCTTTTTGAGTTAATTTTTCTACTAGTTTCTATTTTAGATAAACCTAAGTCAAATTTTATAAGAATGTTTTATAACATGTAAAGAAGAAATCTACAGACTTTTTTTTTTTTTTTTTTTTTTTTTTTTTTTTGGAGATTTGAAAAAAATGAAGTCATTGAGATTGGCAAATCCTTTTAAATAAGGGAAAGTCCAGTGGGGACACTGGCAAATGGAGGGTGAATGTCCTTCGAGACATTGGTCAGGGACCCACAGGGAACACTCCGCACATCCTCAAAGGCTATGGGGTTTGCTGTTGTTTGTTTGCTTGACTTGATTTTTAATACAGGGTTTTTGAGGATGGCTTTGACTTTACAGCATTCCTTCTTCCTCAGGATCTTGAGTGCTGGGATTACAGTGCCCCACCATAGCTATTACTAAACCTCCTGACAAGTGGGGCTGGACACTTGTGGTGCTGAGAAGGAGGACGTGGTGGTTTGAACGAGAAATGCCCCCATGTACTTGAACCCTTGGTCCCCAAGCAGGCACCGCTGTTTGGAGATGTTAGGGAACCTTTATGGGGTAGAACTGGGGAACAGGGCGGGAGAGTCTGTAGCGTGGCCCCACCTCCAGTTCTCATACCACTTCCTGTGTGTGGTCAAGATGTGATCTCTCAAGCCTCCTGCTTTGGCCTCTAGCATCCCATTTTCCCTAATATTATGGACATCTAGCCCTCTAGACCCACAAGCAAAATTAAGCTCTTTGTTTTATAAGGTGCTTTTGGTCAAGGTCTTTTTTTCACAGCAACAGAACAATAACTTACTAGAGAGGATGACTCCTCTATTGAGAAAATGTACCCAGAACTCAGCATGAGAACAATGTCATGAAGTGGTGGCGAACCAAGCTCTTGGTCCTCTGCTCCCCTCAAAGCACCCATGGGGCAGAGGTAGCACAGTGGAAAGGTGGGGAAAGGGGATTCCGATTCTCAGTCTTACATCACAGAGGTGATTCTTTTTTTAATAACCTCCTGTACTAAATCCTTGTGCTTCTATTCCTCACCTTTCTCAGTCCCTAACCTGCACCTCACAGACCATTTCAGAGGATGCATCTGTCCACATATCCACCCAGTGGTCACCTAATTAGCTCAGCACCAGCTCCCCGCTAGCTCTCCACTAGCTCCCCACTAGCTCCAAGCGCCATCTTTTTTCTTAGTCCTACATCCTCAAGCCAGTCATCCAGTTGCTGTTTTTCCAACTGTGAGAGCTGGATTTTGTTCTTGCATTAATAACTCCAAAGCGTTCATGCTCATTCCTGTTCCATTCTCCTGAGATCTTTGTGCTGCAAGATTCCTTGTGACTGAATGAATAGGGACCGCCTCGCATGCTAAAATTCTGCTAGAGGCAACAGGGTTTTGAACTGATTTGTGTGTGAGAACAGTAAGTGAGGAAGAGAGTTCACATTCCATTCACAAGTTTGGACTTCTTGTAAGGTTATATAATAGTATGAGACAGATCCTTTATAATGAGGTATGCAGTTCTAAACAGGTTCTGAGTAACTTAATATCTGATTCTGATATTTTATCCTTTCTGAACCTATATGAAACAGGTAAGTTTGTTCCTTTCAAGTCAATCTCCCTGATAAATTTTATGATTATAATTAATTTTATTCCCTTCAATGAATTTAGGCTAAGAAACTTTCCCCTATCAAAATTTGTTTTTTCGGGCTGGAGAGATGGCTCAGTGGTTAAGAGCACTGACTGCTCTTCCGAAGGTCCTGAGTTCAAATCCCAGCAACCACATGGTGGCTCACAACCATCCGTAATGAGATCTAATGCCCTCTTCTGAGGTGTCTGAAGACAGCTACAGTGTACTTACATTATATAATAAATAAATAAAATCTTGAAAAAAAAATTTGTTTTTTCAATTATTACTTTGCAGAGTTTGGAGGGTTTTCAAAATGTATTCAGGATATAAAACTTGAAGATTGATATATATTAATATCTATATCTATATATCTATCTAAATATAGATAGATATTGTATTTTTTTCATTAGAAAACTCGACCTATTCCAACTCCATTTCTAAATGAATATTAAATCCAGCCAGTCCACGTTCATGCAAACTCATTCTTTTCATCTCCCAAAAACAGATGAGAAAATGAAATTGCACTGTATAGGCAGGAACCCAAATGGCTGTGACCAACAGTCAGGCTACTATCCATTTTCAATGGCAGGAAATTATTATGATTCCTCCATCTGCGTGGTTTCCATCAATCACCAATTTCTTCCCAATAGTTCCAAGTTACCTTAATGACAATTCTGTGAGGACCCAAGTCTAGGGACAGGTAGGGCAGGTGGCCTTTGTGGTACCTCTGTCTCCTTTCACACGGCCACTGGTGGACCTCATCGACCTGACCCCTCTCACTTAGGAACTGTGCAGGGAACGGTAGCCTTCCCTGATACTCAGAATTGTGTTTCCTGGCTTGGTATCTAGAAAGCAGCATTCAGCAACACACCAGCACAGACCATTCTCAGCCACCCCTTTGTCTTACCTGGTTTCTCTGTCTTTGGGGATTGTAGCAGTGCTGTAAGCAAAAACTTGCTTCTCAACTAGAGGAGGCCCCAGGTCTACAAGGCTGGATAATCCTGGAGTGTTTCGTGGCTTTTCGATGTATACCAGGGTTCCGGGTTCCTTTTTAAAGGACTGGCGACTGGGGGAGGCCCGGTCTGGCTGAAGGGTGTGAGGGGGCCCATGTGTGTTAAGATGCGGGTGCATGTCTATCATTCTTAAGTCACCCACCCGGTGTGGAGAGGCTGGGGGCGTTTTGGAGCCCAAGGTAGGCAAATGGCTGTCAGGGTATTTCCTTGACTTTTGTCTGTATAAGGACTGCTCCATATGCATTTCTGCTTGCAAGGAAGGGTTACAGTAAGCACTCGCTGACCGGATCGCTGTGCGGTGATACGCAATGACATGATCTGGGACATCCAAAGGGTGACCACCATGGGACGAGGCTATGCTCATTCGGCCCTCGTGATAGAGGTAAGGGTCAGCGTAGTAACCCTCATTTCTGAACATAACCAGGTTTTTGTTACTCATGTCTTCATCCGGCTTGACATCTCTTCTTTCCAAAATGGCGCTGGGGCTTGGGGAGATGGATCTGGAGACTGGCAGGCTTGAGAGTCTGTCCCTGGGAATGGTGGCATTGCCGGGAATAGCCATGGGACGACTGCCCCCGTAAGGAATTCTGGATGGAGAGGGAGGTAAAGAATGGGGCACCGGAGTGGATGGTGGAGAGTTTGGAATTACATGAGGTGGGTGAGCCGTAGATCCTGGGCGGGGGGTGACAAGGCCATCTCCTCTTGCATAAAGAATTTCTCTCTGCATCTGGAAATAAAGCAAAGGAGTCAGAAAACATACTTAGATATTCATGGTTTTAGGGGAGTCTCAATGTGACAAGGTGAATTCCTTAATAGGGGAGTCTGGCTATGTATCTCACCATCTTACCGGACACTCACACCAGGTTAATGAAACCTGAGAATATGTCCCCTTATTGGCAAAATGGACTTTATAGATGTGATCAAGTCATGGATCCTGAGGTGACACATATTATGCAAGTGGGCTCAATGCAATCACCAAAGTTTTTATATAGACAACAGGGAAACAAAGAAGTCTGCCTTAGAGGGCTGTGATGGTAGAAACAGTCCCAGAGCAAAAGAGTAGAAGATGCTAGGCTGCTGACATAGGAGATGAAGATGGAGCCAGGGGCCAAGGGCAGCAACCGCATACAGGAAATGGATCCCCCCTCAGAGCTCCAACCAAAGCATGGTTGATAATGGTCTATGAAACTCATTTTAGAAACACAACCACTATACAAGAATAAATCTGTGGCATTTAAAACCTAAAGTGTTTTGTTTGCTCGTTTATAATATTGGGGTTCAAAGCGACAAATGTATATCTTAAGCAAACCCTCCCACCGTACCCCATCTCACAACTCCAAGTAATTCCTTGTAGCGACCTCAAAAAATAGACATATACCCAATGACAGCCACACAGAGTTATGGTTTAAATATTGACACCACCCTTTCTTAAGCCACTTAATAAATGTAAGGTTAATGTACATGGGTCTAAAATTATGCTTTCCAAAACCTGTAGTGGGCACATTTTCTTACAGTTAGCCCTGGCAAATAACTGATAAGCACTTTCCCACCTTTGCAGGCTAACGCTATGTAGGATCATGGCTAGAAAGGCTAAGTGGATCCCTGGGAGAAGTGTGGAAGGAGGTTCAGTTCAACTCTTTATTTGAGCCTCTGTGAAGACAACACATTAGGTTAGGGGAAGTAAGGAGGTACCAGTGACAGGGCAGGTAAGCCATGTGTAGAAATGGAATTGGAACCATGGTGGAGGCACAGTGTAAAGTCCCAATGGCTCGGACTATGGGGCCATTAGAGGTGATGGGACTCAGCTAGCAGACCCAATAAGCTGGAACACTGGGCCAGGTAGCTTAGTTATCTCGGCCTCGGCTTTGCATGGTAAATATACATGGTAAAGAAGAGGTAAAGATGCCCATGGCTCTTTGACAAATGTATCTTCAAAAAGAAACAGAAGAATCAAGTTCATGAAGAAAGAGGTGAAAAAAACTTGTGCTTTGCAAATAAATTTGTTCTATTGTCTTTTTCAAAGACAGAATGAAAAATACAAATAAATCCAGGATATGATTATTTGATACACTACTGTTTTGGTTAAGGCCCTAGAGGGAAGTGGAGACTATGATCCCTCATTCTGACTTCCAAGAGAGGACAGAGAGGTGTCAATGGTTGGAGGGTAGCTGAGACAGGAACATGGGAGAGAGGAGACTCAAATGGTGAAGAACCAGAATGTGTACCTGAGAGACTCATGGTATGCCTGAAGGGGCAGAGTAGGTTGAATATGAAAAACAGTCCATGCCTTGAAGAAAAGAAACGGATCCATCATCACATAAATTTGTTTATGGAACAACCTTTACCAAGTCCTTTCTAAGAGCCAGGTATTAGGGTACAGCTCCAAACAAGCTTTCTAATTCCTACTATTGAGAAGGTGAGTGCTTTCTCACATCCCCTCGAAGGGAATGCAGGGCAAAAGCCAACCAATCTTCCACAGGTACTCATCCTGTCACTAGCATCCAACAGTGCAGAATCCTCCAGAGGATCAGGAACGTCTATGTATTATAATGGATCATACATAGAAAATAACCAATTAAAAGTGCAAACTAGGTACAGATAGGTAACCACCAAGTGCAACTTTTTGTGGGTGCTTCCTGAGCAGTCCCTGAATTGACCTCTCGATTCCTTCCCTAAGGAGCTGAGTAGTTCTGGAGACCCCAGAGGGAGCAGGTTCCTGACTTATGATCACACTTTGTCTCACTGCCCTCTTTCCTCTTTAGCACACACATGCTCCCCTAGACTAGTCTGCTAGGCTAGCCTGCTCTCTCTTCTCCAAATCTGACTGTGGTATATTCCCACAAACTTCCCACAGTGTTCTTACTCTTGTGTTTCATACCTAGTCCTGGATTCCAGGTGCTCTGACGTTCCTGCCCATATGACCACTCTCTGCTCACCTGACACATGTATGACTCAGGTGTGCAGGGTGATAGACCAGAAGGGCACCACCCCGAGTTCACTGTCAGAGTAGTATACCTGATTAGTTCTCCAGAATGGTTGGCACAACCTTGGGGCAGAGGGTTCTTACAAATGCCTCTCCCGTTGTCTTGCAGAGTCATACAAAGGTATGCTCAGCACGTGGCTTTATAGGTCATGAAATCTGAGCTGGCAGTGACTATCTGACCAAATGCCCCCAAACAATCATAGCATATAATACAATAACCAGCTAGAAGGAGTCTCAAGATAAACTCATCATATCACATTGACTCAAACAGGCTACTGTGTGCTGAGCATCACACATTGCCCAAGACAAATGAACAACCGGAAAATTCTGTTGCCATTGTTTTTGGGAATTACCAAGGTTAACAAGATATAAGCTGTTTAGAAGCCACTGGGGACTTAAGCAGGGTTGGCTCTGTTTTCCTTTCTTTCTTATCTAGCTCTAGGAAACATCTAGATTTTGGGGATTCCAGCACAGTTGGCACAGCAGAAATATCCACTGTTCTGTTAAGAGAGTAAAAAGAGGGCAAGATTCTAAACAGCGGAGAACTGTTAAATAAATTCATATAATGAAAGGAAAATGTAAAATTAACCGAAATTAATAAAAACATTGATATATCTTTTAAAACAGCAGAGGTATTCAAATAAGAATTTAAAAAGCATGTTTTGTGATATGAAAAGGCATAGTTAAGAGTTATACTTTACAAGTATCTTTTTTTTTTTTTTTGGTTTTTCGAGACAGGGTTTCTTTGTGTAGTCCTGGCTGTCCTGGAACTCACTCTGTAGACCAGGCTGGCCTCGAACTCAGAAATCCACCGCCTCTGCCTCCCAAGTGCTGGGATTAAAGGCGTGCGCCACCACTGCCCGGCTACAAGTATCTTTTAAAATAAAATACCAAAAAAAAAAAAAAAAAAAAAAAAAAAAAAAAAAGATTAGAAAAAAGAAATCATTGAAGTTTCTGGTGGCACGTGTGGATATAATCTGAAAGAATAAATCAAGTAAGAATAGTTCTGATACATTATGCTGTGCATTCATATGAAGAATGTGGATGTCAGTCAAAATACTGAAGAGCCTACATCTGTTTTGGTCCAGGTGCTCATCAGTACAGAGTCTCCATGAGTGAGTATGGGTCTTAGCTACAGTCATGAGCCTCACATACCATGCTGGGTCTCACCCCTGCCTTTTCCACTTCAAAATAATCTTGCCATGGTCCAATGGGACCACTGAATGAACAATTGAGTTAGCCACTGAACATTCAATTATGACAGAACAGTTAATCTGAGGATGAATGTCTCCATCAATACCAGTAGCGTAGAAGTCAGAAGCCTCTGGCAAAATACTCCTGTTGCTTTGCCAGGCTATGCCTGATTTCCCAAGACTGGGCTTTAAAAAGCTCCCCAATCATTTCACCCTCTGCTCTAGCTAGAACCCCAAGAGAGAATGACATGACAATCCCATTAAGCCCTGGGGAAACATGGATTTCAGATCGACAAGAACAAACCCTTAACGTGAGATAACTCCAGTTTACATAGTAAATGTTCGGTTGAAGGTACCTCACTCAGGATACTGTAGAAGACTTGGGAAATGAGGAAGGAACCTCATGCTAATTTGTAAAAACTAGTCTTTAATTACCTCACAAGATGCTTGTTTGACTGGCTGCGGGGCAGCTAAGCATTAATAGTTTGTAATTTAGAACAACCTTTGCTGCTCAAACTAGTGCCCTTCTTGTGACTGTAACTTCCGAGTTTCAGGCATCTACAGTTTTGTGTGGTTGCAGTTTTTAATCATCTTGCTGACAAAGACCTGACATTAAATATGTATGAGCTTCCCCCCCTTCCACTCCTTTTCCCTCCCTCTCCTGCTCCCCGTGCCCCCTCCTGCTCCCCCTCCCTTCCCCCTTCCCCTCTCCACTTCCCTTTCTGCCCCTCCTCTTCCTCTTCCTCCTCCTACTGACCCACAGTCAGGCCTAGGGGAAGATTAGACTAAGATTTCATGGTAGGATAAGCAAGGCACAGGGCACACAGGCCCGCAGTTGACCATTTTCGCTTCGGACTTTCCCATCCCTCTCTGAGGCTCCTCCTGTATCTCATTCCTCTTGCTAAGTTAAAAGTAGCTATGCACATCACTGCAGCACTCTCTACTGAAAATTTAACATTGGTATTCTTATGTAAACTTCAGTACTTCGTCTTACAAAAATAAAAAGCAGACCGACACACACAGTAAAGATCTTTCTACTCCCTTATCAGAATTTCTGTCAGGTGTTTGTTGTATCTGTCTACATAGGCTCAGGCACAAAAAATGTTCAACCACTCTGCAAAGTATAAGCCAGGCTATTGTCCCTCATTCATTTGCTTTGTAAGGCTTTTCCTTTTTCAACTATTACCCAGATCCCTATTGTGTCTTGGCTGTCTGAGTCCTTCAGGTGCTGGTAAACAGGGAGGTGTTTTACACAGGCTCGTCACCAAGGTAGTTCACTGATGTTCTTCCTCACAACGCCCAGTTCAATAAACTGGCCCATTCTTCCATCAAGCCAGAAAATACTGAAAGTCAGTACAAATTACATTTGAATTAGGCAGCAATACATATAGCTGCATTTTATTTCCCCCAGAATTCTAAGGCAAGACAAGTGCCATTCAGTTGGAAGTTTCTAGATAGTACGATAAGAGGGAACATTTTAAAACTGTTTCCGGAAAAGAAAATCTAGCATGAAAAAGATAAAGTTCATTTAACATCTTTAGTGGAAACGGTCGAGTAATCAAATCCCTTTCTGAAGCACTTAGGACACAAATGGACATGCTTTGTGGGGAGGGAAGATTATGTTCGGCTTACTCTCTTTCAAGCCCCACCCTTTCAAGTCTAGAGTCTGTGCGAAGCCTCCTCCATCCGACCACATAATGAAGTAACCCGAGAAAACAGAAAATCGGAAAATAGAAAAGCATCCTGAAAGCTGTTTTCAACCTCAAAGAATTAAAGCCACTTACTTTTTGTCAGAGGGAACCACCTGTGTAACTGCCGCTGTGAACAAGCCCATTGGCTCTGCCTGGGGCTATGGGACTCCTTTGTTTGAGAGCCTCATCTGAATCCTCAGGCCTCCACGTGGACAATGCTGACAACTCCCTTCTCCTCAGAGTCCAAATCACCACAAGGCTGCTCAGATACTAAAATGATCCCGGTGAAAACCAGTTTGTTTTGACCGGTCTTCAGAGTGAAGCTGCCACGGGCATGGATTAAAAGTAGCTCTCTCAATGATAAGCCAATTCTCCTCCCCATGGAAATTAGTCACGTTATAACCTCAGCCCACATCCAACCACAGGCTACTGCGTGGGTGACTCAGTCCTCCAACAATTGCTTACAGGGCAACAGAGAGCAAAGAAGGCGCTCAGTTGCTGAGAGCCCTGGGTAAATGGGTTAAAAACAAAAGTGATATTAGCAAACAGAGTCTACTTAAAGCAAAGAGCCAGCCAGCCACCAAGGAGCGAAACCAACAGAAAACCCAGTGTGCCAATTACTCCTGGGTCCAACTCTTGGAGAAGTTTCCTGTTATGGGTGCAGAGAGAGAGAGAGAGATAGAGAGAGAGAGATAGAGAGAGAGAGAGAGAGAGAGAGAGAGAGAGAGAGAGAGAGAGAGAGAGAGAGATCTGGCCCAGAACCCAAACTTTATCTTCTGCTAGATTTTTGAAGTCTGATTTATTGACAAGTAAGGGTAATTTGTCTCTTCCCCAAGTTTGTGGTACCTGAGGGGAAGGGGGGGGGGGCGGAGAAGAGCTTGTTTACTAATTAACCAGCCGGTTTTGTAACCAGGCTGAGCTCTCTGTCCTCTTCAGCTCAGGGCTAGCAACAACTATCATTCTGGAAAGGCAAGCCGAAATGAGAGAAAAGAGAAGGCAAATCACAGCTGCTGCAAACAGGTCTGAGGAAGGCAAGCAGCTCCTGAGGGCCCCACCCTAGGCATGAGGGAGGAAGAGAGAACCCTGAGTTCTCCAGAGGCTTTCCTGTGTCAGGAAGGTAGGGAACAGCCTGCTCTTCCAGGGAGACAGGGACAAGAGGGTTTGTGTCTACCACAAGTGGCTTGCTGGAGGACAGGTGTCAACACTTGGCTAACAAAAGGTGAAGTCGGTAAAAGCCAAGGCTTCCCTTGGCTCACAGAGGCTCTCCGTGTCTCCAGGGACAATACAACACCCATCTGGGAATCTGGCAACTAGGAACCTCAGTCACTGGCTGGCCTTAAGCCACACCCCAATACCACACTCATGGCTGCCCAGACATTTAAAGAAAAACACAACACAATGAAACAAACCATTTTCAGACTCTCAGAGGTTCTTGCCAACCAAAGGAATTCTGTGACGTCTCTTAAGTCCAAAGGCAGTCAGCATTGCAAGCTCACCAAAAGAACTGTTTACCACCACCAATTGCTCGTGGTTATTAAGGGAGGAGGAAAAGTGGTCTCCCCGACAAACCACTGCCTTCCCAAGATGTCCCATTAGAAACTATATTTTGATGACGTGGATGTAACAGATGCCACCTAAGAGGTTGGGAAAGAGGAGAAGGGATCTGAAAACCCTTGTTTTGAATTTTTTAATCCAATCACCACAGATTTGTTATCTCTCACCAGGCTACAGGAAGCACATGATCGGCTCCCAGGCATCTGGCATACATTTAGTAGGTTTCATTGGGTCACAGAAAGGCTTTCCAAGAAGGGGAACTTAGAGGCTGGCCTTCGTTGTCTGTGGAAGCCACATCCAGCCCTACCCCACCTCTAATGTTTTTGTTTAATGACATAGGGCACAGCACTGCTCTTTGAGTGATGTCACCAATGTCTTCCTTGTTCCAAGGGCTGTCCTCGGAGTGACAGGGGCCATGCCATTCCCACTCTCAAAAGAGAAGGGACACACCCTCGGTGCTCTTTGGATGAGTGACATGCCATAATCAACATATCATTCCATGACAGCCATCTTAGAGGTGGTAGCTTCTGGTGGCCTTGCCAACCATGTGAATCAGTGGTACCAAGTGGGAGGCAGGCTGGCCTCCCTCTCTGGTCTCCCCCCTCCTGTCACTTCAGAAACATCTCCTTTCACTTTCAAAGTGCTCCAGGGCCCTCTCTTCTGCACAGTGCATGCATGGCTTCTTCATTACTGGGACAGTAATTCAATGTCAGGAGTTTGAAAGGCAGCCCAATCCTGTGGTGAATCAGGATGAGTTGAATGCTCTCTAGTAAGCAGGAAGTTGATTAGAGAGGGGAGAAGGGTTTGCTATCCAAGGCTCTAAAGAAGTGGCTAATGAATCATCTATTTCTGGACCAAAGTGATTGCTGTCAATAGGCCCACTGTGTGGGTCACCCTCTTCAGAGGACTGCTTAACTCCTTCCTACTAGCCCAAGTACAGTCAACAGGTGGCATCTGTACTCTGGTCGTATCATGAGGCTGTTCCCAGTCTTGTTGACCTTGGGACAAACAGCTTTTGTCAGATTGCTATTCATTTCCCCTCTGTTTTTGATGGACTGCAAGTGAGGTGGAAGTAACTTATTTCTTTTGGGTTAGCATTAAGAAAAGCCTTGCCAGTAAATATCCAGTATTACCACAGTAGGAAATAAAGTTTATTCTTTGGGGAGGCCAATGGTATTGTAAAATTTATTCCTAATTCCTCTTTCTTATTCATTATCAATTTAAGGAATATGTATGCAAAAAGAAACTCATGTGCCTATAGACATAAAAGTGGTCTCATAAAAGGAAATGATTATTATGCTGGAAGAATTTCAAACTCATCTTGTTTATACTGTTAAAATTGCAAGGATGGTCATTTGTAAGGTCTTATTAATCTTTTAATGTTTCATTTGCTCATAAATGGACCGTCTCCCAGACATGAGACAGACAAGCTGTTGCCAAAATTATTGGATTCTCAGTAAAGAGATGATCCAGTCAGCGGTTAGTTTATGGCTATATTTAACATGGGTGTTATTCCCAGAAATAGTTTGCCATGAAGAACTCTAGTTGAGCCGTATACCACCTGATCTGGTAGACCAGCCCTGTGCCCAGCAATGATTAAAGATGCTTGGGCTGCGACAGAATAAAAACATAATATTAAGTACATCATCTAACTTTCAAGTCATAATCAGTGACAGGGCAGAGCTGAAGGACAGAGAGAAGAAAAACTCCCCTCTTCCATGGGCACTTGATCTACTGGGCCATTCCCCGTGTTATCATGAGCCAAGGACAACTCCTCCTGTATTTTCAATAGGCACAGTTAGTAAAATCATATCTTCTTACAAGCATTTGCAACAGATGGAACAAACAACTCCTCCACCTCGGTGAGTCCACCCATGCTTCTGCATGGACAAAGTTCTTTTATTCTTGAATCCCTTTAAGAACTTCTAGATTCATTGCTGGTATGTGCTCAGCTCAGTGGCTTACACTATTTCCTTTGCATAACAGCTATTGGAATGCCTATTCAATTATTAACATATACCTTAAATGTATAATATATTGCATTATTAACTTAAAATGTTTTATTGTAAAAAGAATTTTAAATGTGCCCTTGAGCAGATATATATGAAAATCAGTTAGCAGTTTTGCACTACACAAAGTGCTTTCAGTTATGATTTTATTTTCTGGGCCCCAGAACTTGGTGAGACACAGAGGACAGGTACTACTGTCCTGCATGGCTAGGGAATGACATGTAGGAAGCTAAGAAACTTGTCCAACATCATGTAGCAAATATATAACTTGTAGCATGTAGTAACCATGTAGTAACTACTAGTACCTTAGTGACACGCATCCAGAGGGGATAAGTTCCAACACCCCAACTAGGTGCCTAAACCTGCGGAGAGTACGGAACATTATATATACTACACTGTCCTTTACGCATGCCCCAAAGCGATCAATAACAGTCACACCTTTGGGATAATTATAGTCATCAACTGTAATAAAAGCTACTTAGAACTTATGAACTTTTATTTCTCGAATTTCTATTGAATAGTTTTAGATAAACCTAGTCTGATCTTAGGGGGGCTGAAATGATAGGAAGGGAAACTGGACATAAATATTATATATGGATATAAGTATATGTATATACAGAGAGACCAGATTATTTATGCACTAAAATATCTGGGATGCTTCTCATTAAACTCTCTGAGCATCATGACTTTAGTTTCGCTAATGGTGCCTCTCAAAGGGCCATAACGCTCAGAGTTAACCACTGCATCTCTCAGAAATCCACTAATCAGTGACAGAGGCACGGGTCCCTTCTCTGGACTCTATGCTGTGATCGAAGGAATTTAGATGCCATAGCAAATAGCTTTAGGATGATTGCAACAATGTGAGAACTAAGACGTGTGCATATTTTGGCTTGATGACATGGCAAGTCTAAACTTACCAGATGAGTTCATAATGATTTATATAGAATTGTAATCATTATAGCTGTCGATTATAGAGACAGAGTTTTCAGGGCCCATTAGAGAAAAATGATGGTAGTTATGTGGATGAATGACAGAACTTGGAAACCAAATGGTCACTTAGCAGCCCCACCCCTCATCCTTGAGGGATTGGTGCTGGCTCCATTACTGCTTAGCAGAACAAACATAACACAAGGTGAGCTGCATCACAGAGCCCATTTTAAACAGTCTGCAGTGGGTGATGGAGGGTGCTTTGCTGTGCAATCATTCTTATCCATAACTGACTGCTGGCGAATGTGTCAGGAGAAAGGATTGTGGAAGAGACAAGCCCCTGGAGAGAACAATGGAAGACAATAATGGATAAGTCTCCAAATCCAAACTCCCAGACAATAAATGTGAACTAACGGGAGAGTTTCATACAAAAACAGCCCTTGTAGCAATTCCTTCTGGTTTAGAAGGGTCTCCTGCTCTGTTCTTAAAAGTAGCTTCTGGTGTCAGACACTTCCGTGGGCACCCATGGTAGGAAGATGCTTATAGAGAAGACTGGCAATAAATGCTGTGTTACAGCAGAAAAAGTGATACCTTCTCAGTTCTTTCAAAGACATTTCCAATTTTGTATTTGTAAAGAATATGCCCTTGAAACCCCATCTGTGTTCCTTGGCTGTAGCTGGAGCCCAAGACAGAACGTACAAAAACACCTGCGAAATATTTGGATCAGACTATTATTCCTGAATGACCTCCAAGTGTGTCTCTCAAAACACAGAGTAGACAGGCAGGCAAGATGTCTCAGCAGGTAGAAACACTTGTCCCATAAGACTGATACCCTGAGTTCCATCCCTGGAACTCATGGTAGAAGGAGAGGAGCAATTCCCAGAAGTTATCCTCTGATCTCCACCCATGGGCCACATCGTGCACACACTTGTGTATGCAGGTGCACATGTACGTGTGTGCAGCCCAATAATGATAATAATAAAATTTTTTAAAAATCAGTGAGGGAATGATGGAGGGCAACCAACCATCCTCACTTTTGAATGAATCACTGAATCTGCATTCTAGTCCAGGAATTAACATGAGCTTCTTAACTTTTAAATAAGATTTCCTGTAATGCCCACTTCAAAAATATGACTCTCTGAATTCACGGAGTGTTTACTGAGTAGCTACAATCTGTGGTAAATCCAGGGTCGTAACTGATGGTGGGGAAGGAATCTCATAGTCCTCAGCAGGCAGAATGGTACAAGTCTTTGATCCCAGTCCTTAGGAGGCCAAGGCAGACAGATCTCTGTAAGTTCAAGGACAGCCTGGTCTACATAATGAGTTTCAGGACAGCCAGAGCCACATAGTGAGACCCTGTCTAAAACAAAACAACAAAACAAGACATACTCCTCACCTTAGAGGAAGGCATAGTTTAGAAGGAAAAGTTAAATATGCACATATATATTTAAAATAGGATGCAGGAAGAGCCACTTAAACGAGTACAATGGAGAACCACTCTCAGAACCCTCAGAATCTTCCAATTGCGAGTCTTTTGATATTAAGTTTTGGGGAACAATCACAATTGCCTATGATTTCTCTATTAGTAAATGCAATCATTCCAGGAGATGCTGGACATAGGAAAAGAAAGTCATGTTTTTAGAGATTTCCTATTTGGCAACTGCTTTCCAGACTTACCCTATTACATCCCTAAATATTCCTATCATGCTTATCATCTCCATGTTCCAGATGAAGAAACTGACCCAGAACTTCAAGTGTCTCTTCCAAAGGCAAATGCCAGGCCCAGAATCTGAGATCCTTGAGCAATCTTGGAGTTCAGCATCCAGAAATCAGTGTGCGGTTCTCACCTTAGAAGGCTTTGAGTTGAGTATTATTTTGGTGCAAAATCAAGTCCAGAGATAATCGGAACAAAGTCATCTCTGCTGACTGTTCCAAGAGCCAGCAGAGAAGGGTAAAACAAACCAGACCATATCCACATCATCTAAAAATGCAGGGGAAAGTCTTGGGAACAATGACTCCAGGATATCCGTGACCCCCACAAAAGTGCTCCATTTCAAAGAAATACCTTTGTGTTTTCAGTTCAAATATCAAGTTAGCCAGTCAGTGAGCATGGCTCAGAAATCTGAGCTGGTCAGCAAAACCACTGCCTTGCCTTATTTGGAGAAGTATCAGCCTCAAAGACAACCAGTTTGGGAGTCATGCATGCCCTGAGGCTAAGCTTTCCAGCATCTCTGCCCATGTCTTGCCTGGCCCTGCTCTGCCTTGCCCTGTTGAAGCAGCTATCACCATCCCTTCTCAACCAGGCTGACCCTGATAGAAAAAGTCCCCACCACTGTACACTAGATCTGCGTCTTGAGGTTCCAAGAGTACATGGCCAGAAGTATGAGCACCCTGCTCCCAGGTGAAGCTTTGCACTCCACAACCTGGGAAGTCAGAAGAAACCAAATGGGGTGTTAGCAGCTCAGCAACTACCTGGAGAGATGTCATGCTCCATATGACAAAATGGCCACTTCAGAGAATGAGGGAGATACTGTCTAGGTGTTCTTGGCAAATTCTGCCCCCTAAAAAGAAAGAATCTGGGCCCACATGTAGTAGGGCATAGGAAGCAACAAAGGCTTAGTGATCTAGGGAGCACTTTTCAAAGTCCCTGACTAGCACCAAGAATACCTCATTCACTTAAAAGACGGACAAACTCCAGGTAGAACCAAAATAACATTCGTTCTCCCATTGCTCAAGCCAACGTTCAGTCTCTCTTTTCAGTGTGTGTGTGTGTGTGTGTGTGTGTGTGTGTGTGTGTGTGCACATATTTTTTTTCATTTGAATTTCTTCCCTTTTCTGAAAATCAACATTGGATGGTTTCTCAAAGGAAGGATAGGAACACATGGGTCAACAAATAGAGGGAGTTTCTCAAAATCAGGATACGGAGCCTTTGGCTCCAAGTTGATGACCCCTCAAGCATATTGACATATGTGATTAGTCCCCTACCATCCTCTTTTCATTTTCTTAAGGGTTTAACCAACTTAAGCAATTGTTGGCCCACCCCATCGTGGTGCTCAAGGAAGGAGACAGAGTGTGGTAGGAGAGCCTCCAGTTATAGCTAAATGGGCTTGGATTCTCCTAGGAATTTCTTCTCTATCAAATTTCCCCAAACTTCACCGTGTCCTCGGCAGTGAGTTTCACCGAGTCTCTAATTATGTTTCTAAGTTGTTCCAAAACTGCCTTCTGTGCTTATTCTTTTGGGGCCATGACTATTAATTGAATTAAATCACTGCTATATTATCTGGGGCATAGAAATGCATGAAAAGTTATTTTTAATACCATCAACAAATATTCATGGGTTCCTCATCGAATTCCGAGGCGAGACAAAGTGAATAAAATGGATGATATGCACTTGTATCTATTCATAGGAGGAAGAAAATGGTACATTCTATTGGCAAGACAGAAGAACTCGTGAATGAATGGCCATTTTGAATGTAGGCAATGTACAGCTTTTGGTAGCACAGTGGTTCTCAACCTGTGGGTCACGCGATCCCTTTGGGGCCCCCATAGCAGATATTGACATTATGCTTCACAACCGTAGCAAAATGATTCTTATGAAGTATCAAGGGAATAATTTTGTTGTTAGAGGTCACCACATCATGAGGAACTGTATTAAAGGGTCGCAGCAGCATTAGGAAGGTTGAAAACTACCACTATCCCAAAGACTTCATCTCTGAGGAGAAAAGTTCAAGTCCATGCCATAGACTTACACTTAAGAAGATATAAGAAAATATTCTTGCTTAGGTCAGTGAGATGGTTTATCAGGTAAAGGTGCTGACAGCCAGGTCTGACAACCTGAGTTCAATCCTGGGGCTCCACATGGTGGAAGAAAAGAACCAACTCTTCTGAGTTGTATTCTGGTCTCACACGTGCACCCTAGCGTGTGTGTGTGTGTGTGTGTGTGTCTGTGTGTGTATACATGAAGAACTCGTTACATAAAAAGAGAGAAGAATTTTTCTCCCTTACTCCCATTCTCAAATGAATGGGTGCTCTGAATCTAGACCACACTGTGTAAAAGACTCTGTTAGTTCCTTTTCTGTGGCTGTGCTAAATATCATAGCCAATGGCGATTTAAGGAATAGAGTTTATTTTGGCTTATGGTTCTAAATGGATAAGACTCTATGAAGGCAGGGCAGCGTGACAGCAGAGCCAGGGATGTCGGCAGGAACAAGAAGCTGAAAGGCCACATCTCTTAACAGCAAACATGAAACAGAGAGTGAACTAATGGTAGTAAGAGGCTTTATACTCTCACAGCCCAGCCCAATGACATACTTCCTTTAGTGTTACATCTTCTTTTTTTTTTTTTTTTTTTCAATTTTTTTTTTCATTTTTATTTTTGATACTTTATTTACATTTCCGATGTTTCCCCTTTTCTTTGGAAACCCCGTGTCCCCTCC
>CM052714.1:61842085-61867110 GCA_028551405.1 Uromys caudimaculatus
CACTTCCTTTCTGCTGGAGTAGTTCTGCTGCTGAATTGTATTAAAATATGCAAGTAAAACTGGAAATATTTAACAGTGGATAATGGTGACCAACCAGCACAGTTGTCAGCCCCACACCCCATCCATATCCCACTCCCAACCCCCAGTAAATGGGCCTGGCAGGGGACTTGAGTTTAGACTTGTCCAGTCCTTCCTTGGATTCAAAGAGTTAACATTTACTTGGGTCCTGATGATCTATATTAACCCCACATTTGGAACTGAAACCTTGGGCTGGATCCTTATTTAACATCCTTCTTAAAGTCTTTTGAATGCTACATTAGTTGCTTTATAATCTGAATTTAAAATCCCACAGAAGAACTTAACACTCTGTTGCAGCAGCCCCTGTTTGGGGGAGCCTCACAGGGAACGGACCAGCTAACAGGAAGTGACTGGTGTCAAGTGCGCCTTGTACTTTGTGATTAATGATGTTCCATGTGGTTGATACTGCCTTTGTTGTTTATGTGTTATTATTTGAATGTGTGTGACTGATCCTTCTACTCTTAAACCAGGGCAGCAGGGTTAACCTTGGCACAGCCTGGGTTACTATGCTTTGGGATGTTGTCATTGCTTTAACCAAACAATGGGTTTTCACAGAACTCTAAGACCGTGATGAACGTATAGAAAATGACATAAACCAGTGACAGCTTTGATTATCCATATCCCCTCAGGGATTGTATTTCTCCTTGTAATAGACAGCTGCTGTTCTGTAGCTCGAAGGATCAGCAGTGGTGCCCTGAGAGGAGAAGCTATCCTACCTAGTATTAGGGGTGTGCAGAGTCTGGGGCTACTCACACACCAGGCTAAAACACTGTGCCCTCAGGTGAAACGTTCTGATTACCTAGATCCTCACTGCTGTTCGGTTCCTCAGTCCTAAATCTTAGTGAGCCCCCCCCATAAACATCTTGACACCTTAAAATATAGAGAATAAAAGCTGCATCATAAAATGCAGAGAATAAACACAGCCTATGGCGTCATGGCCACCACTGTGGCTTCAGATGCTCACTTTGTTTTTAGATTACAGTCATACACTGTGCAATGTAATATTTTGGTGAGCAGTGGACCACACCTACAGTGGTGATGCCATGCGATCCTAGCTGGCATCGGTCATCCGCATTACACAGTTGTGCTGAGGTGGTTTGTAGTGGTCTCAACAGATCTACTTGGCTGCTCACGGATCAAAGTAGCACAGTTGCCTATCCCGCCTGAGGGGATATGGATAATCAAAGCTGTCACTGGTTTATGTCATTTTCTATACGTTCATCACGGTCTTAGAGTTCTGTGAAAACCCAAAGCCCACTGTAACGCAGTAGGCTGGGCTATGCAGGCAGCAGCTGTGTGTGCTAGTTTGTTGAATCTGTCAAAAGCATCCTGAGCCCACATACAGTGGCAGCCTAGACATCCGGCGCGTGTGAGTACACACTGAAATGCTCGCACACAGGATCACCCCGTGACACATTTGTCACAGCATTTGTCCCTGTTGTTGAGGACTGCAGGACTACTGCAAACTAGGGAGCATTATCACTGCAAATTTAGATGTGATCATTAAAGTTGATACTAATTTGAAGGTTATTTGGACATGTTGAGAACCTGCAAAGACGTTTTCAATCTGTCACTGGACCACAAAAGAAAAATGCTTTTAATCCCAGAGTATGACAACTCAAACAGAACACCCTGTGGGCTGATTTCAGTAAAAGAATTGGAAGGAACATTTTAAAAATCTGCTCTTGCTCCTAAATTTGAGGGCAAAAAGCTGAGGTATAGAGACAAGAAATAAAGGATTTGTCCAAAGCCACATAGTTAAGAGGCGGATCTGTATCAGAATCCCTTCACCCTCTAGTGTGCTTCCTAGAGTTCTGATCTTTGATTCTTCTAAGATCAGGGACAGTCAAGTGTTGAAAAGAGAGTTGCTAATGGCTCCATTTATTCTCTTACCTGCTCGCCCACAAAATTCGAAACACTTGCAATGTTCTGCTAATGAAGACTTTTGTCTTGTGCAAACACAGGGCAGTTTTGGAGGCTGGAGATCAGAGCAGCTCCAGGTAAACAGAGAGCTATAGGCTTCAGGTTGGTGTCTTACACATGTGCTTGGACCATCCGCATGTTTGGAAACGTAATTAAATGATAGTTATAGTCCAGTTTGGGGGGGCATGTGGTTTTGTGGAGTAACATGTCGTACACTGTTCTACTAGAATTTGGAATTTTTCCACGAAGATGTACGAAAATCTGATGTTGAATGTGAAAATGGCCCCCAAGTGGAATCACAAAAGGTGAGTTTGCCACATGTGGGTTCCCACTGGTGTCGTTCAGTTTAATTACACCCCCTTGCAGAGTCTTTCTGGATTAATGTGTGTGGTTTCCTTTCTCCACTTTGCCTCTCAGGTTACTGCAGGGGCTCTGAGACCTAGTGGCCCCTCCAAATGGGAAAGAGCCACAGTGGATAGTATGTCTGACACCTCAAGAACATCAGAGTGTAGAGCTGACACCTTCACGGAGGAAATTACCACACCCAATAAGAACTTATTCAGAGACAGTAGAAATTATTCCCTGAAAAATGTGCCAAAGGTCAGTTTTAATTTCGATGGCCTGAACTCATTAGAAGGTGAACTCAACAAAGGGCCTAAGGTCTCAGGACAACACTGTGCTATTCTTGATGCTGAGAATCAGAAGTTGAATTTTGGAAAGACAAAAGAAATAGGCCAACAAGGACAAGAAAATGCAGAAAAGAGTCACATTCCTCCCCCATCTCGATCAGCAGAATTCAGTGTTCATGATGTCAAAACACAAGATCAAGATGTTCTCATGACAGATTACGGCCAAGTTGTCTTGAGATCTAAGGTGGGTAGGCACACTAATATGAACGTGAATGAGGATGGAGAATCGACTCCAAGTTCTCCCAGTGAGGAGCACACAGCCACTGATAACATCGCCTTTATGATCACCAAAACTGCTGTTCAGGTTCTGTCCAGCGGGGAGGTCCATGACATAGTGAGCCAAAAGGGACAAGATGTACAGACAGTTAATATTGATGGAAGGAAAGAGACAGCCTCTCAGCAAGAAGGGACTGAAGGGGAAGAGCCGGTTGTGTGCCTGGACAAGAAACCAGTTATCATCATTTTTGATGAACCCATGGACATCCGATCTGCATATAAAAGACTCTCGACCATCTTTGAGGAATGTGATGAGGAGCTAGAGAGAATGCTGACAGAGGAAAAGATAGAGGAGGAGGAAGAGGATGAAAACGGAGATGCTGGAGTCCAGACCTCATCCCAAATGTCTCATGAGCAGATTGACTCAGGAAGTGGTAGGATGGGACAAAAGGCCAAGACACAATCACAGCCCCATGTCCGGTCAGCAGAATCACTGACTCCAGGAGAGCAGGAAGTTCATAAAACCGAGCAGAGAAAGCTTAGCTCAGTTGATTCTCCAGACTCGGGAAATAAGTGTGATGTGGCTGATGACCAGTTTGAAAGCCCCAAGAAAAAGTTTAAGTTCAAATTCCCTAAAAAGCAACTTGCTGCCCTTACACAGGCAATCCGCACAGGCACCAAAACGGGAAAGAAAACCCTGCAGGTGGTGGTTTATGAGGAGGAAGAAGAAGATGGTACTTTGAAACAGCACAAAGAAGCCAAGCGGTTTGAAATCACTAGGTCACAGCCTGAAGATGCCCTCAAAACCATGGCTAGGAGGCAAGAGCAGCTCAGCCATGAGGGCACATTTCCAACATCAAGGACTGATGAAATTAGGAAAAATACATACAGAACACTGGACAGCCTGGAGCAGACCATAAAACAACTTGAAAATACAATCAGTGAAATGAGCCCCAGGGCCCTAGTTGATACCCCATGTTCTTCCAACAGAGATTGTGGTGCAAGCTTGCCCCACATAGCCCAAGAGGTCTCTCCCCGGTCCTTGCTAGTTCTGGATGAAGTACCCCCTGCCCCAGAGCCCCCCACGTCCATATCTTCAGCTTCACGTAAGGTATCTTGGTCTGTGGAAAATGGAAAGATGCAGCTGCTTCTTAAGCCTGTTATAATCACAGTAGCGAAAGGTGTCTTGTGATTTAATCGCTTCCCTTCAGGTGGCTCGCGGTTGTTTTTTTGTCTATTCGTCATGTACCCGTCTCTTCTCCCTTCTCCGTCGCCTTCCATAAACAACGGCAACTAGGTGTCTAACAGCTAATCAATTCTGTTTGTGCCTCTGTTGCTGATTGGTGTTGGGTCAGTATAAAGAAGCTGGGTCAGCCATGTTCTGTTGGTACTCACATTAAAATCCAATTGATCGATAGTGAGCTATTGATTCTGTTTGATTCCTCTGATTAACCCAGTTGGTGTTTCCTGGGTCTGTCCTGCATGTAGGGCACTAGCTTCTCACTTGAACTTCTCTGCACACAGTAGGGCGGTCTCAGTAGCCATCCACTTACTTTCTTCTCTCTGTCTCCCCTCTCACTGGTTTTCCCACAGGGCTCCAGCACCACCCCACAGACAAGCCGGATGCCAGTCCCCATGACTTCAAAGAACAGACCTGGAACCCTGGATAAGGCCAGCAAGCAGTCCAAACTACAGGATCCCCGCCAATACCGTCAGGTAGTTTTACCTTAAACCCAATTTTGGATGGACACTATTGCAATTAAGAAGCCAGTTGCTGACTTAGTTTCTACCAAATACTGTGTTTTCTTTGTGAGATGTCCTGGATCTGGGGGCATGGAGAAAGTCTAAAAGAACCTGTGTTAAACTTTTCACCACCCTCTTGCATGCTTATAATAAAACATCTTTTATTTTGTGTCTTCAGATTTTAACTGTTAACACACGGTGCCAGGCCAGTGGTGGCTTCTTTGGTGAATGTAGTGTGTCATCAAATCCTCTTGGGAAACAGACAAACCAAGCTGTCACTGATGACTGCTCTTAAGTCATCACTACTAACGTCTGTGTTGACTGCATTGAATTCAGTTACATTAACTCTTCCACACTCACACTGGTCACCGCAAGGACAATCCCCGTGCATGGCTGGCTGGCAGTTGGGAGGGCTGTGGAATGAATGATGTGTCGTCTTCTTTCTGTCTTTTCTGTACCTCCTTTGCTATGTGCATGGGGTGGTTTCAGCCCGGTCCAGATAAGCACAAAACTTAGCTCAGGCCTCGGACTGTACATTGTTTTTCTTTTACTGAATGATGCTCAGAAGGGCTGCGTTGCCAGGCCCTGTGGGTTGATCGTGTTGCTGGCTTTCTGACAGAGTGTCTCCCGCCATCTTTGTTTGCAGGCTAATGGAAGTGCTAAGAAAGCTGGTGGGGATTGTAAGCCTACTTCCCCCTCCTTACCTGCTTCTAAGATTCCAGCCCTTTCTCCCAGCTCTGGGAAAAGCAGTTCTCTGCCCTCTGCTAGTGGGGACAGCTCTAATCTCCCCAGTGCACCTGCTACTAAACCATCGATTGCTTCTACCCCTCTCAGCCCCCAAGCAGGACGGTCCATTCACTCTGCTTCCCTCATCCCTTCTGTCTCTAATGGCTCCTTAAAGTTTCAGAGCCCGCCTCATGCAGGTAAAGGCCATCACCTTTCGTTCGCACTGCAGACTCAAAATGGCCGAGCTGCTCCTCCTTCCTCTTCCTCCTCATCCCCTCCTTCTCCTGCCTCCCCCACCTCCCTGAACCAAGGTGCCAGGGGCATCAGGACCATCCACACTCCTAGCCTCGCCAGCTACAAAGCACAGAATGGAAGTTCAAGCAAAGCCACCCCATCCACAGCAAAGGAAACGTCTTAAAGGCCAGATCCTATTAGGCACACGGTGGAGTGACATTCTTGTTTTTAATTTTTAGCAGTCTGGAACAACCATTTTCACAAGAGAATGTACCATATTGCTGTATTGTTCAAGGCTTCATGCAGAGTATGTGCTAAATACTGACTTGATAGGTAAAGCTTGTTTTTTCTACTCTGTTGCTGTTGTAATTACATAGTGTTTACTGTCTAGATTCGAAACCTATTACATGAAGAAAGCATGTACTATAAAAAGAGAGATATGATGAGCGTGAAGACGTGTGTGAGACAAGCTGACTGTACTATGCATGTAAAACATGTATGATTCCAGAATTTTAGTATGTTTTGTATAAAAATATTTTTCATTACAGAGACTAGAGGTGAACAGAGAAATACACAAGCGTGACTATATAAATTGTAAAGCATATATTACAATATTTTCTTTTATTTTAGTGTTATTTAGCTTTATTACAGATTTCTATTTTTGTCAAAACTTCATGGTTCCTTTCAAGATCTTTTTTGCCAAAACATTTTGATACTACAGCATTGTACATTTGAAAGTAGCGTGCTAGACTCTAAGCCAATGAGCTTCTACAGCCCATAGAAAGAAATTCAGCAAAACTCTTGCACTGCCGTCAAAAGTTTGTATGATAATTTGCTAGCGCAAGCCAGCTAATTTTCTTTTTCTTTGCTTTCTTTTCATTTTTTTCTTCCTTTTTCTTTCTTTCTTTTTTTTTTTTTTTTTAAAGAAAACATATGAGTATTCTGTAGTCGTTTTCTTTGCACTGTCTAACCCCCTTTTATGTTTTCTTAGACCTGGTAACCCACACCATTGCATTGTGGATTTTAAAATGTACACTTCTGTACGGTTCTGTACACTGAGGAACTTTTGTAAATATAAAAATATAAATAGACATCAAAATACTATATGTGACAGCACATAGAGTAGTTTTCCCACACCAAAGTTAATTTTTATGCATGCTTTAAGAGTCTACATTGGGACGGGCAGAAATGGGACTATCCACACATTTTTAAAAAAGCAACAAGTTTGCACAGTTAGGGTGGTTTTGTAAATAACTGTATTTGTATAACACAGCCATGTAACATACAGAACTGTAAGCAGAGACTTTGCAAAACTAAATAAAGGGCTGCATGCTTATTATTTTTTTGTACCTTGTCACTATAAATACTTCCAGTCAACGAATATGTAACTATTGCCGCAGCGTTTCGGCTTTGAGGGCATTATAAGTAATGTGTAACCACACCCACTCATCCAGTGGTGCTTCCTCGAAAGCAAAGGATGAGTTCCTAATAAACTAATCACAGTGTGGCTGTCTGAGCTTACTTTTCTGCCTGACTCTTCTTTAGGGCATGGGGGCGGGAGGTTGGCTTACAGAAAACAAACCTGCACCCAGGTTTGCATACTCATCCATTGGAGGGTCTTTTGCTACTTTCTTGATTTCTTTTTTTTTTTTTTTTTTAATTTCTAGTAAAAGTAAAAGGAAAGTGTCTTTATCAGTGGGTTGGGCTTCTTTCTTTTCAGTTCCCAATTTTTAGTTGTTTAAATTATTATTTTATGTATATAGGAATTTTGCTTGGATGTATGTCTATGCAGCACATTCATTCCTGGTGTCTATGTGTCAGAAGAGGGTGTCAGATCCCCTAGAATTGCAGTTATATCTGGTTGTGAGCCTCCATGTGGGTGCTAGGAGTGGGTCCTCTGGAAGAGAGCAGCTAGTGTTCTCAACCACTGAGCCATTTCTCCAGCTTGGAGTCCGTGTGTGTGTGTGTGTATATATATATATAAAGTGTGTGTATTATATATTACATATTATATATTTAGTATATGTATATATATTAACATATCTATATATTAACATATTTAATATGTCTTGTTGGTCTGTAGGAAATGTGCCTGCAACACAGCATGTTTTCTTTTTTCTTTTCTTTCTTTTTTTTTTTTTTTTTTTGATACTTTATTTAAATTTCAAATGTTTTCCCCTTTCCAGGTCTCCCCTTTGGAAATCCCCTATCCCATCTCCCTTCCCCTTCCTCTATGAGGGTACTCCCCCACCCACCCACCCACTCCTGTCTTCCCTCCCTAGCATTCCCCTATACTGGGGCATCTAACACTCTCAGGACCAAGGACCTCTCCTCCCCCTGAGGGCCAACAAGGCCCTCCTCTGCCACATATGTGGCCAGCACCATGGGTCGAATGTTTTCATCTACAAAAATAGAAAGGAGAGGATTCAGTCAGGAAAATGCTTGCCCTGCAAGCCTGGGGGTCTGACCTTGATCCCCAAAGTCCACAAAAACAGCTGAGCATAGTGCTATGCCCTTATGTTCGAACCCTGGGGCTGAGACAGACAGATCCTTAGAGACTGTCTGGCCAGCCAGTCTAGCCTAACTAGTGAAGTCCAAGCCAGTGAGATACCCTGAGGACCGTCATCCAAGATTGCATGTATGGGTGCACAAACAAGACAGACATATAATCAGACAAACACATGTGTGCATGTGCACACACACACACACACACACACACACACACACACACACACACACTGGGAGAGTTATTAATAAAAGTTCTCAGATTCCACAAGCAGCCTGAGGAACCTGGGACCTGCTCATCTTTTTTTTTTTTTTTTTTTTCACATCCAAAAAGATTTAACTTGGTGGTTAGATATTAGTTTGCATAGCACCACTCTTTACACCTCCCTGCTGTGTGTCCCCAGGTTCCAGGCTTCCTGAACACCTTGCCTTCATCAGAAATACTTTCTCACAACAGTCATGGCAAACACAAGTTCGTAGCACTTAGAAAGTGATTTCGGTACACAGGATTCCAGCTTTTCCAGCAGCTCCCATGATCCTGACAGCATGAGCTCATAGACAATTTCAGCTACTAGAATTGTAATTGTTCTATGTGACTAATGGCTAGCTAATTCATGCCGGTCTGCTTGTTCCTGTTTATAGCCATGCTGGGAATTTAGCTTAAGCACCTAACCATCAAGCTGGGGCTGAGGGTGGGGGTAAGGGGTTGAATTTGATACCAGACTTCCCAGAGTTCTGGCAAAGGCCTGAAGCTCATGGTCCGGTTGAGCCAGGTAAGGCAGACAGGAGCAGATTCCCTGGGCTAGAGACGTCTCAAGGTTGCCCCAAACCTAGCAGCTTGCTGCCTGCCTCTCTGGAACACCAGAAGGACTATTCCTCTTCCTATGAGAAACAGAGCCCAGGCTGCTCAGCAGGAAGGCAGCAGGCAGAAAAGTATTGGCTCATCACCCATGTCTAAGTCTGACGTTGTTAGCTTGAGACCTGAATTTACCCCATCCCCTTTAGCCAGTTAAGATCCCCCTTCTCTTTTGGTTGGTTCCTCACCTCCCTGACTGCAAAGCCAACACACCCTTCAACTGCTAACCACAATTAAACCTAATGGTTATTGCCGGAAACCTGTAAGTGGTTTCTGCTTCAGTCCAGCTGAAGGCCCAGGAGCAAGCATGAGACCTTAATAAAGGCATGGCCCTCAGGTCCTCTTGTACTTGCTCCTGACCTGCTGGCTGAGCCTTGTTCTGTGTCCACACACTAGTACCCTGCCCCACCCCCATCAGCACTCAAAATCCTTAAGTAATAAATTTCTTCTCTTCCCTGTATTTTATGTTTGTGTTCTTGTTGCATTGCTCAGGGCTACCCAGCGAAACCCAACAGGGCATCCTAGACAGCGGCTGTTTGGTTTAAGGACATTCCAGTACAAAGACCTCAAGGTCAAATTAAAACCCATACAGTGTAGATCATGACCACACCTTGGTCCCTTTAGCATCTAAAGTGGGTGATGGGTGCCTAGAACAGCTGGCTTCTCAGGTTTTAATTATAAATATGTATTTGCTTAAGAATCCTTTATGGTGGAGCTGGAGAAATGGCTGCTCTTCCAGAGGTCCTGAGTCCAATTCCCAGCAATCACATAGTGGGCTCACAACTATCTGTAATGGAATCTGATGCCCTCTTCTGATGTAGAGGCATACATGGAGACAGAATACTGTATACATAATAAATAAATCTTAAAAAAAAAAAAAAAGAGAGAGAAAAGAGTCCTTCATGGTAATCACTAATCTAATAAATCCCTGCGACCTGACAGATTCTTAGAAACAAGCTTCATGGAACCAGTGAAGTGGTTTGTCTGGTAAAGTCATCATAAAAACCTGATGCTCTGATTTCATTCCCTAGTACATATATAAAGGTGGGAGGGGTAAACTGAACCACAAAAGTTGTCCCCTGACCTCTACCATGGGCTACATGGCTGAACAACACAGGACTCCACTGAACCAGTCTCTGGCTTGGGGTGGGGGTTGGGGGGTGCTGTTTCTTAGTTGTACAAATCTAAGCCCGGTTTGGACTTCTCATCTATTAATATGGTACAGTGCCAGGACTTAACTTTTAGGACTGTGGGATTAAATATGATCCATACAAAAATTAAGTCCGAGCCTAACAGTGGGCCCTCAGAAAAGATTAGGTTTATTGTTAGCACAATTTCATTGAGAGCCATGATACTATTTGGCCCCTATGAAGTTTCTGGCTGGTGGTTTGGGGGTGAAACCCAGGGTAGACAAGTCACTGATGGAGCAGGCAGGGGACTCAAAGCCCTAACAGATGCTGCATAGGTCTTGCTGGCACTTCAGGGAGCTGGTGCCATTTGACCTTCCTGGAGACAATACAGAACTTTAACATACTGTCTGGGCATCAAAGAATCTGCTTGACTGGTACGGTTGCCATGACTAGAACCCTTACACACGCATGGAGTACTCGTGGCTGCGAGAACGTAGTTCTACAAAGTTCTATTCTTGGACTGGTTGTGTGTTCCCAATTCAGTCTGCTCTGCATCTAAAGTACCGACCATCTCTGGGAGGCGTACCAGTGGCAGAAACCCAGAGGAGGGGGACCCAGCCACTGGTCATTGGAGTAGGTTACATTCTCCTTTCAACCAGGTTTATAAACAGCCCTCTTCCTGGATGTCTGAGTAAAACTAACCAGCTACCTTGGTGCTTTGTAAATGCTAATACATTGAAGCAACCCAGCAGCCATTGGGAGGACACAGAAGCCAGAGATACTGTACCATTCCAATAGCACAGAAGCTAGTTTCTGAACAAGAGACAGTAACACCAGTCAGAAAACGACCACTAACCATGTCCACCATTCAGCCCTTGATCCATGCTGCAGAGTAGATGACAGATGTGTCCAAGCTAGTGACTTTGCAGAATGACATTGTCACTCACAGACTAAAACTCTCATATTGTTTTAAGTAAGTTTACAATTATGTGTTGGACCACTCTCTAGGGTCCTGCCCCAACTTTCCTTCATGCTGCCCAGCTTAGTAACAGAGGCTCACCCAATAGCCCTAAATCGGGGGGTTAAACTGTGCTCCACACATCCTGCCCCCAAAAGGAAGAGACACTATACCATATACCTCACATTCACACAAAATGCTTAATTTTTAATTGCCTGAGATGTCCTTGAATCTGTGAACACAGCAGCAGTAATGGCCAACTGTTGCCTAGTAAGAGCCAGGCGTGATATTACAGGGGCTTAGAGCTACTGTCTTTCCAGTCTCGCCCACTGCCCTCCCTCCTGGTCTCACTGCACCCGGACCCAGGCTGTATGGAGAGGAGCTGGGTGTTTGGCATGGAGTGGAACTGCCATGGGAGCTCTTTGGAAGGCAATGCTGTTGACAGGTGTTTCCCATCCTTAGCTCAAACAAAAAGCTCAGTGCAGAAAAGCAGCCACTCTATTAGGTTTCAAGCTCTGGCACCTTCCCGTTCAGCGGAAACAAGACTGCTCACCAGGCTAGCATTGTCGTCAGCCACTAATTATTAAGTGGGAAATGCAGTCGGGTACAAACCTGGCCTCATATCACCACTCCTCACAGCCCAATACTGGCAATCTAAAACTCCAAGGTGCCAGGCAACGACCTCTTGCCAGAACTGGTCCTCCCCGCTGTAGCCAGCATCGCCTTGCTCTATCCAACATGGGAATCCTCTAGCTGTTAACATTGTTCAGCTGTCGAGGTGCTGTTGGTAAGGGCCCCTTGGAAGGGATTCTATGATCTTGACTCTGAAACTTGTCAGCTAAAAACCTGGGAAAGGGCCCTAGAGCCCCCACCCAGAGAGTTTTTGAAATGAGAGAAGGAATCTTGACTCTGTTGTGTGTAAATTCCCCATTTTAAATAGTGTCTTGTATGAGGTGAAATCCTTAGGGGTGTGTCTACCCATTCACCAGTGATATATAATCCTGGGTCATAATGTCTGTCACAGGCACACACCCTCGGCTAAACCCAGTCACAAATGAAAATGCATTCAGACCAGGGCTCAGACTCAAAGGTTTTGAATGTCCTGTGTTGGGACTCTTTGGAAAGGGTGGACCACTGCTTAAAACAGTGGTTCTCAACCTGGGGACCACAATGCCTTTGGAAGTGGAACAACCCTTTCACAGGGGTCAATATCAGATTTCCTGCATATCAGGTATTTACATTACAATTCATAATAGTAACAAATTACAGTTATGAAGTAGTGGTGAATAGTTGGGGGTCACCACGACATGAGCAGTATTAAAGGATCCCAGCATTAGGAAGATTGAGAACCACTGATATAAAGCTTCAAACAAACGCCATTCTTCCTGGCTTCACTGGAGACTAGATTGCTTAAAGGCGAAGTAGATTTGGCCTCTGATGTCTGGTAATTACAGACACTGTTTTCATTTTCATAAATTTCCAGTGGATGGCACCATGGTTTCCCAGACAGGGACAATCCTTGAAAGCGGGCGTTTAGCATTCCTTACCCACTAAATGCCACTTTTGCCTTCTTTGCTATACAAGAAAGCACTCTCCACAGATCTTCCAAATTCCCCCTGTGTGGCAGTCCTGCTCCACTCTGAGCTATACTCTTGTCATTTGTGCCTGGCAGAGAAAGTTGCTAGTGACGAAGTCCAGCCTCTCTGCAGCAGTGAGAGGGAAGGCTGAGAAGCTGAGGGACGGTGAGCTGGAACTAGGCTAGTATCTCCCATCAGCACCATTGCAAGCTGGCTGCAAGATGGCAGCAGCTAGGGGAGCAGCTTCTCACAGTTGAGTGTATTGCCCTCCCACAGGGCTGTAGAAAGTTGGTGGCTGGTGCTCAGAAGGAATGTGGAGGAGGCATTTCCCCAAACTCCCAGGTCATTCTTAAAGGGACAAGGATGAAATACATCTCCTTCTAGAAAAGCCAGAAGCAAACACAGGTCATTGCCACAAAGACCAGTTTGCTCCCACAGGAAGGACTTGGCTCGGCCATCATTTGCGATAATTGTGCCCACCCCACCTCCAGATTCTCAACAATGTTATTTCACCTATTTATTTATTTAGAAGCAGGGACTCTATCTGGCCTAGGCTTTCAACAAACTCCTATCTCCAGCCTCCAGAGGGCTCTGATTGCAGTTGTGTGCCACCATGTCCTGTGCACCTTCATAAAGTCAGAATTTATACGCACCTTATTTATTATTGTCCTCCTGGTGCCTTTAGAATCGGGCTTGGGTTTTGCTACACCAGGTGCTTTCTTTGGGTTTCTAGTTCATAGCATTCAGGTGCCTTTGCGGGTGGGATTTAGATCTGGCCTTATAGAGGCACAAGCCTGGGACCGCCTTGGTCTCCAGAATGTTTCCAGAAGTTAACTGAGACATTTCAAATGTGCTGACACCCAAAGACTACACTGCATGTGGAGCGGCATCATAATGGCGTGGCCCGCACAGGGCCTCCCTGTTTCTATGTAACTTGGTACAGACACATAGAACAAAAGCACATCCTAACCCTAATGAGGAGGGACTCCTGAAGATGAGGTGCAGGAGGTGGGAGAGAGCAGGAAAGCCTGTCTCTGCTGCAGTTGTGTGGCTCCTGTCAGGAGGTGACAAGCATTTCTCTGATCACCAGGTCAGAAGTGGTACAAGGCCAAAAACCAAATCCTTGGTCTGTCTCTTGCCTGACAAAGGGTCGGCTCTTTCTTCAGCCCCTTTGTCTCCAATATCACCTAATGTAGGCTGGACACATCGAAGTCTGGGCTGGTGGCTTCATCCCATTTTTGACAACTGTCATTCTCCTCTGCTTCCTTCCTGTCTGCACACTCAGCCCCTATCCCTGGCCCCTCAGGCATGTTCTGAAGGTGCAAGTGTCTCTGAAGTCACTGTAGCATCGTTTCCTTTAGTCGATATCTTTGATTTCATTTAAAGCCATTCCCAGCGATAGTTCTGGGTTAAACAGAACAGAAAGCCCACCCAGAAAAGAAGCCCTTTTTATATTGGCACACAGCAGTGGCAACCAGTCCACCAGCCTTACCAGTCAGCACACCCCTGCAGGACAGATGGATGCTAATGGTCCAGTGGTGGCAAGTGCAGGACAGGCCATCTTCTCCTGAGGACACTGTATATTTTCCAGGAGTACCATCTACTTAGTTGATTATTCTTGTTTAGCCTTTCTTTGCTTTGAGGCAGCCTTTAAAGCATCATCCAGTGCTGTCTTCAACAGACTGGACCTAAGAGTGTGTGCTCAATTGAACATGACAGGTGGGTTAGAGCTGGACACTTTCTTAGCGCTATGAAGAAGCCATGTGTGCCTGTATAGCCTGATTTCCTCTCGTGGCCATCTCTCCCCTTTTCTGGGTTTCCAGCAGTTCATAAAGATACTCATGCTAGTCTTGGGGTTTCAGCATCTCTTCCTTCCCGGATGCTAGCCCCCTTTCCAGGCAAGCTCTCTTCCTGAAAAGTCTGTGTGTGCACCTGGTGTCATCTTGAAGAAGCCACACCACAAGAAAGTATTCCCTCACCTGGAAAGAGAGGCAGAGGACAGGATTCCAGAACAAATACAGCATTTGCAGCAGCTGCAATCAGACCTCTTTTGTTCTCACAACTGAATAGGACCAGAATAGAAGGGTCTCACCAGGCCTGCAGTGCCATACTGGATAAAGACTCTGCTTTGGGGTTGGAGAGATGGCTCAGAGGTCCCGAGTTCAATTCCCAGCTACCACATGTCCTGTCACTGACACCTCAGAGAGAGACAGTATTAACTTCCCTTTTGTCTAAAATGCCTCAAAGGAGACACTTCTAATGCAAGTTAGGCATTCCTGCCTCAAGGGTTCAGTCTGGTTTCTGCTTGCCCTCAGTGCCAACCACTCTCCTAAGACAAGCCCAAGCTACAGGCAGCTTCCTCTGTCTGGAATGCTCTCCCCATCTGGATTCTCACCCACTTCCTAGTGATTCCTCTTGGCCTTGACTCACGTGCTGCTTGCTCCCTCCAGGAAGCATGGGTTTGGGTTCCTGCACTTCTCTTTCACACCAGCTAGGGAGGAAAGGATGAGATGGTGCATAAATATTTTCAAAGTACAGAAATGAAGTCTATATACAACAGACAGAAGAGGAGCCAAGAGTAGGACCTACTGCAAATACGTCAGCACCCTGGTGCCCTGCTGGTGTGGTGGCTTGAGTCTTTCCTACAATTCCCCATGTGCCAAGAGTCTACACTTTAGGAAAAGATTCCTTATGTGCTACCCCCTAGAGCTCATGCCTGGAACTTCGAGCACCTTGCTATTAGATTGTCAACTTCCTTCACTGCAGTGTTTGCTTCAGTGCTTAACGGACCAGCTTATGCAGACAGGACGCTGGATGAAAGTGCGAGACAGGTGACACTTGTCCCCACTCAGGGCCACCGATGATGAATACTCACTGCCTCTATCATCCCTATTGGGGACGAGAAAATTAAACAGAAAATTAATGCTCCTTCCCAGTCCTTTAGGCCTTCAGGCACAGGGCAACACTTTAATTAAGGGCAGAATGTCTGATAATGAAATTCTAAGGGTCAGAGGTCAGCTGCAAGGTGGAACCCCCTGAAACATAATTCCTACACGGGCAGGAACCAGAGTCCGTGTGACCCAGGACCTCCACCCAGCAGGACCTCCACCCAGCATACATTTAGCTCTGTTCATCATGGGTTTGCTGCTCTTTTATGCATACCTGGAGGATTTCCAGAAGGTTTGTTGCCCACTGCAAGGAAGAGCTAGAAGTTGTGAACATCTAGGTTTAAAAACAATAATAACAAAAGTAGGCCACAGAAGTTAGAGCTAAGACTCAATGACAGAGTATTTGCCAAGCATAATCAAGGCCCTGGATTTGTTCCTCAATATTCCTTCCACCAATACACACACACACATGCATGCACGCACGCACACACACACATACACTTACACAAACACATACACACACATACATATACACACACTCGCGTGCGCGTACATGTACATGCACACACACACACACTCACACACACATACACACACACATATACATACACACACATACACATACACACACATACACACACACATACACTTACACACATACACACACACATCATACACACACACACACGCACATGCACATGCACACATGTGTACACACACACATGTAAATATGCTATAAGAACTGAGGCGCCATGACTCAGGCAAGCTAAGCAAAATAAGGATCTTGTGAAGAAAAGCTAGTCAGGAGGCAGACAGATCTAATCTGTCTGAATGTGGAGCTGTGCCTCAGGAGCATCCGGCTGACACTCTCCAAGCCTGAACTTGAGCATCTGAGTCTTCAGACTTTTGTGGCTGTCATACATACCTATCATAACCTAGATGGATAACTGTACTTTGCTCACAGTTTCAGAGATCTCGTGGTCCCTGACTCTGCTGCTTGGGGCCAAAGAGAGGCAGAACACCATGGCAACAGGGGCGAGTGGAGAAGGTCTGACAGGAAGCAGCAAGAGTGAAATGTCTGACAAGGGAATCCTAAGGGATGTGGATTTGGGGAGCACTTCTGAACCTCTAGCTAGCTCCACCTCCTGAAGTCTCCAAAACGTCCCAAAAGAGTGTCACCAGCATGCGCGCGCACATGCACTGCACATTTTATATTCAAGCAATAGCATCATGACCCATCAAATCCTGAGAGGTACCTAGGCTGGCAGACCATTCAGAAGCCCTGTGCTTTCCCCATAGGTGCCAATGCTCCATCTCTCCCCTAGTATCCTTGGAGCAATTGGTACTTGGGATCTGAGGATAGGCGTAAATATCGTATCTCTTGCTAGATTCAACAGGTCATTCCGTTTGCATTTACGTGAACTCGCTGGGAACCTACGGCTTGCTGCTGCCTGCTGCCTATCAAACTCTGCCTCCTCCCGCTCCAGATACTGTCTCCACGTACAAATAGAAAGCAAGTGTTGACTTCATAGCTCTCAGCTGGGGTTGGCCCTTACTCTCTTCAGAAGCCGTCTGCAACAAAAGGTGCAGGTAACTAAAAGTGGAGGAATTGACTCCACTGTCCAATACTGATGCCCTATCTCACCAGCCCCACCACACAGGAGATATTTACTGATTCCTGGAGACACTGTGGGGCCTCTGGGCTGTCATCTGCTTAGCAGGGCCTTCTGGTCTACTATATGCCCTGTACTACCCAGGACACAGAATGTGACGGGGATTGGCGGGGTAGGGTGGGGATAGGGACTGAGATTTACTTGAAAATGTGTTGGGCATTCACGTCTACCTGGCTCTGAGAGCACTGTGGTTGGGTTTTTTTGGTTTGTTTTGTTTGTTTGTTTGTTTGTTTGTTTGCGGTTTGTTTGGGGAGGTAGGGTCTGACATTGATCCACAGAAGATGCTAGTGGCATGGTACCTATAACCCACTAATTCTGAGAGCAGCCCCTGTTTGACTCAATGTAAGTTGCCTTGTTTCATTTAGGCTTGTGACAGGAACTAAAGTTATATAAATTCAGATGTCACAGCATGTAAGGTCTGGCCTCTCAACCGACTCAGAATGGGAAGAGCGAGGCGAAGCAAAAGCACAATTTTCAATAGTGTCTCAGAGTGAGAATTAACTGTGGGCTTTAAAAATTCATCAGCCAAAAGTGAGGAAAAGCCAGTCAGTAACATCTGCATAGCATGGCTCTGTTCTGACCACCAGAGGGCGCACCCTCTAACGGGCTATACCAGGCGCCTGAGGAAGGTTCCTCTGATCAGGCAGGATCCGGGCCACTTGGGCTTGGAGGAGCAATGTGAACACATTTCTCTCCAGGTCTGTCCAGGTGATCTCCACAAGCCCATCCTTGACCTTGGTTTCCAAGTGCTCTCAGGATGTGTGGCTCGGAGACTTTGAAGAAAGCCAGTGTCTCCCTTGTATCCGTCGAAGCTCCTATAGAAATAAGGCCTAAGCCAGGCTGTGATCTTTGGTCCCTTCTACCCTACACCCTGCTACTGTGCATTGGCTCTGGGCATCTACCAGCCTTCAGGTAGATTGTTTTTTTAAATATGTTCAGGATTGTGGATTTCAAGGTGGTCTTACTATCACAGCAGACATCTACGTGACTGATCAGGTTCTGTATTTCAAAGTCTCCACAGTATTTTATATACTGGACTAGAATGAATATCTTTTTTTTTTTTTTTTTTGGTTTTTCGAGACAGAATTTCTCTGTGTAGCCCTGGCTATCCTGGAACTCACTCTGTAGACCAGGCTGGCCTTGAACTCAGAAATCCACCTGCCTCTGCCTCCCAAGTGCTGGGACTAAAGGCGTGCGCCACCACTGCCTGGCTAGAAAGAATATCTTAACTGTATCTGTCTTAGTTAGGATTTTACTGCTGTGAACAGACACCACGACCAAGGCAACCCTTATAAGGACAGCATTTAATTGGGGCTGGCTCACAGGTTCAGAGGTTCAGTCCATTATCATCAAGGCAGGAACATGGCAGCATCCAGGCAGGCATGGTGCAGGAGGAGCTGAGAGTTCTACATCTTCACCTGAAGGCTGCTAGCAAAATATTGGCCTCCAGACAGCTAGGATGAGGATCTCAAAGCCCACACCCACATTGCCACACCTACTCTAACAAGGTCACACCTACTCCAACAGGGCCACATCTTCTAATAGTGCCACTCCCTGGGCCAAGCATATACAAACCATCACAGTGTCCTAGGTCCCCTTGCACCACTTAATGTGCACCTGTCTGCATTTTCTCTTATACAGTGTGTGTGTGTGTGTGTGTGTGCGTGTGCGTGTGTGTGTGTGTGTGTGCGTGCTTGTACCTGTGTCTCTATGTAGCCCTGGCTGTCCTGGAACTTGCTATGCAGATCCGGCTGGCCTCAAACTCATAGAGCTTCACCTTCCTCTGGCTCCTCAGTGCAGGGATTAAAGGCAAGAGCTCCCATGCCCAGCTTCTCACACCTATTTTTAACAAAGGGTAGTGGCCAGGAATGAAATGATTTGCATCCCCCCTGCTACCCAAGTTCATGGGTTAAGATCCTAACTCCAGAGCCTAGAGGGATGGTATAGCTGTTAAAACAAGGCAGTGCATGTGCGGAGGACCTGAGCCTAGTCCCCAGCACTCATGTGGCTTGGCTCACAGCCACTTGCAAGCCACACAGAGACATAGGCACAATTCGGAATAACACAAATCTTTAAAGACAATTCTAACCCTAATGAGAAGGCATAGAACAAAATGACATTGGATCGGGGCCTTCCAAGGTGATTTGGTCACGACAAGAGAGTTCTCCTCAGTGGAAGTAGCACCCAATATGCTCCAGAGAGTTCCTTCTTCCCAATATGATGACCACAGTATAGCCCAGTAAGCAAACCCTCATCCTCAAATTGGACCAGGTTCTGCTTTTGTACAAATGACTGGATGCTGCATTTTGCTTTCTCAGTTGTGACATTTAAGTCAACATGGTGCTGGTACCCAAAGCTTGTTGACTGGCACTTGGTCAAGGTGACATGACTCTTATCTTGGACATCATTGTATACATTTTACGTATACTTTGGGTGCACATGTGGATGCATTCTGGCTGGGTCCAAGTTAAGGAGAGGAATTGTCAGTTCATAGAAGTTTCAAGAGGCAACAGTGGTTTCCACCGCAGCGTGTGAGGGTCTAGCTCTTCTGCATGAGCACTGGACATTTTCAGTATTTAACTTAGCCACGATGGTGGCTATGAAGCTCTTCACCATAGGCAGGCAGTTTGCTTGCTTGTTCAGCATCTATGTCTTATGTTTATTATCTATTACTGTGAAACAAATCGCTAGCCACAGACTTTGTGGATTAAAACCACAGAGCTTCTAAGAACCAGGGGCCCAGATGTGTGTTTCGGCTGGGGCATTGGATCAGGATTTAGGGAATTGAAGGTGTTAGTTGGGACTGGATTCTGTCCTACAATCTGGACATGGAGGTTTCTGCTCTGCTTACAAGTTCAGTTGGTTGTCTCAGGGTTCTGTTCTTTGCAGGCTGTTGGCCAAGGTTGCCTTCACTTCCTTAGCACATGGTCTTCACAGCATAGCCTTGGCCTCATCAAATCTAGCAAGCAAAAGTAGGGAAGCATCCAAGTGGCAGAGTATGTATATAGTATACTGCTGTCCCTGGGACTGATCCCCAGCCCCACCAAAGTGTAAAAGAGAAGAAAAGAATCCAGCAAGGGATAGTGTGGGCTAGCACCATAGAGGGTAGTCTTACCTAATCTAACAGTGGAGATGTGACCCCACCACCACCGCCTGTAACATTGAGGTAGTGTGAAGTGGAAACCTAGGGTTTCTTTGGAAAGTCATTTGTGTCCGATGGTGTTTTGCTAAGGCAGACAGGTGAAGAAGTGTTTTCTCGAAGCAGAGACAGGCGAAAGAATGTTTCGCTGAAGCAGACACAGGCGAGACGATGTTCTGCTAAAGCAAGCACGTGAAAGGACACGTGATGACGGAGTCTTCACTAATGATACACATATACTGCTACACTTTACAGTGTGTAGCTGAGCTCTGTTTGTTGTGACTCCATAGAGAGAAATGCACCAAAAAAACAAAACAAGAACAGAAAACAAAAGACTTTGGGTGGTGCTCTGGTGGCTTCTTGCTACTCCCGTGGACTTGGGCTAATTGGCAGAGTGACGTTCAATGATACAGATTGACATGGAGTTTTGTTAAGACAGACTCCTGTGGTGAGGCGAGACCTGTGGTGAGGCGAGACCTGTGATGGACACGTGATGTTTGGAGGAGGATAAAGAGGACTCAACGGACAGTGTCAGGGCTTGGCTTCTTGCTTGCATAGCTAGTTTTTCTTGATCTCTGCTTCATGAAGAGAGGCACAGCCGGAAACTTCTGCTGGCATCTCTGATGGCCCTGGTCCCTCCTGCTGACTTGGGCTGATTTGGCTGAGGCCTGGCTGTCTCTGCTAGGTCGTGCCACTGCTACTGATTTGTGTTTGCCATCCGGACTCTAAGGAACTAGACTGCTGGTGTATTCGTGAAGTGTTTGCAAGTGGATCGAGTAGCTGCTGAGGATTCCTGTGAACTGAACTGCTGATTGCCTAACAATGCAGATGGGATTTGCTCCAAAGAACAATTCCTAAACAGGTCCACTTCCCCCATATCCTAATAACCTTTCTTTTTCACCACCTCTGGTAAGTGGTGGGCTAGAAGGGAGATTAAAATGTTATTAAACCATCATTAAAAATAGGTCTTTGAAAAATCTAAGCGTACAGTGGTGTGTTGCTTACAAATTTCTCCAGGAGTGGGGATTAGATGAGGCAGTGAGTACCGTTACATAGCATCATTAGTGACTACCCCAAATCATGCCACTACATGCTCTGTTTTAATATCTCCCTATCCCTTCCCCCTTGTCTTCTCCAGTCTCTGGTGTTCTTTCAGTTGCGATAGACAAGTTTTGAGTGTGGTCAGTTTCTGTGTAAATGGAATTATAGACTGTGAATTTTAGTCCAGCTTCTTTTGCTCCAATTGCTCTGGGTTTCGTCCATGTTGTTATGTGCCTCGGTGGTTTGGTTCTTCATATGACCAAATAGTATCTCCTTGCAGGGATACACTGTAATTAGTTATCCGTTACATGTGGGTAGATAAGGGAGTTATTTACTGGTTTTGGTTTGACAAGCAAAGCTACTGTGGATATTTATAGAGAAGCCTGCATGGACAAAGCCTTTCATTCCTTCTGGGCAAACACTGAGGTGTGCCTTGCTTGCATCATTCAGGATTGCCGTTTGGAGGAGGCTCCAGAGAGCTTAACAAAACTGTGCACCTGGTGTTTCCATCAGCAGGACTCCACATGCCCCTGTCCCTCCACAGCCTCACCAATACTAGGCAGGGTCAGTCATCTAAATTTTAGCCATGCTAATGAGTGTAGAGGGAGGTCACTCTTGATAATTTCATTTTGTTTGTGTCTTTGTTTGCTTCCTATTGCTGTGAGAAACACCATGACCAAAAGCAAGTTGGAGAGAAAGGGGTGTATGGTCACAGCTTATAGTTCATGAAGTGAAGTCAGGGCAGGAACTGGAGGCAGGAACTGAGGCAGAGGCCATGGAGGAGTGCTGCTTCCTGGCTTGTTCTCCATGGCCTGTTCAGTTACTCTTTCTAATACTCCCTGGACCACCTGTCCAGGGATGGATCTGCCCACCGTGGGTTGGATGCTCCAATAGCAACTACTAATCTAGAAAATGCCCCCCTCACACTTGCTTACAGGCCAGTCTGATGGAGGCCTTTTCTCAATCGAGATGCCTTTTCTCAGATGATTCTAGCTTGTGTCAAATTGACAAAAAAACAAAAAACAACAAAAAAACTGTGTCAGTTAGCTACCCATGAAGAGAGTACCTCTCATGTGCTTATTTGTAACCCACATGTCCTTTGTGCATGTAAAGATTCTATTCTGAAATTGCTAGCTCTGTTGTCTGTGTCCCCAGGCTGGACAAGAAGGCCACTCCTTGACTGAGCAGAGCATAGCTCCCTAATGGTGCCCTGGAAGCCGCTCTCACAGAGTCCTTACTGCAGTCACTGGTGCACATTCTATAAAACAATGGTGACATTTCCTTGTGTGTCATGCTTGGTCACATTCACTCTCCCTTTCTCTCTCTTACAGCCACCCCTGCCCTTAGATCCCCGTGTCCTTCCCCAGCTGTCCCTCCACTACTCCAAGTCGTCTTTTCTTCTGTAAACGTATCTGTTGTTCACTTGATGTAATTGTTGTCTTCGAGGCTTACTGCCTCCGTCTGCTAACCTAGGTCTAGTCCTGGAAGCTTCTAGCCTTCATACAATCTCGAATGTTTTCAGCCTCTAGATTTGTTGCTGAATGAGTTCACCCTTTCTAACTCTCTGAATTCTGGCTAGCTGGTCAACTTAGCTGTTTGGGTTCATCCTTTTCCATGCTGACTGATTCAATCTGGCTTCTTCTGAATTGCTCTGCTTGACTTTGGCAATCTGGTGTAATCTGGCTCTTTCTCATTCTCTGGCTCATTCTATCTATACTTGTGTCTAGCTTGTCCTCTCTCTCTCTCTCTCTCTCTCTCTCTCTCTCTCTCTCTCTCTCTCTCTCTTTCTCTCTCTCTCCAACCAGTTGCTACAGGCCTTAGTGTCCCATTAATACTGTCCTCTCTCCTTTTTCTCTCTCTATGCTCTTCTCTCTTAAGTAGTCTCTTTTATCTCTGTGTTCTCATTAGAGTTGGACGTATCCTATTCTGTCAAAACTTTCTCTGATTCATACCTTTGTCTGCCATTCAAATGACATCACTTTCAAACGTGGGTGTTTCCTTCTCACTAACTAACTTTACCTTCAGTGTTTGGGATTAAAGGTGTGTGTTAAGGGCATGTCTGCATTCCAGCCAGAGAGATTAAAGGTGTGTGCTAAGGCTGAGCCAAACCATAACTAGAAACAGGGGTTTCCAGTAAACAACACAATCTTAGGGTTCACAGTATGATCCAATATCCTGCAACATTTTTTTTTCTAGTTTCGCATGAGAGGAAACAATGCACAAGTTTGTCTGAGCCTAACTTATTTCCTATAGGTGACCTTTAGTTGACTCTACTTTATGTAAAAATAAAATAAAAAAATAAATTAATTGTGTGATTTTGTTCTTTTTTGTAGCTGAATAACACTCCATTGTGAGTATATACCATAGTTTTTCATCTATTTATCTGTTGCTGGACACCTAGGCTGATTTTATCCCCAATGAATTTTAAACAACATGGTATACATGGTATGTAGGTATCTCTATCAAATGCTGACATTGATTCCCTTGAGTCTATGCTCCGGAACAGTGTAACTATCAGACTGTTCCACCGCTGGACATGGCCTCTTGGGGAGGTGAACACAGGGAATTTGAATCCTTTGCTGCTGCCAGGGTGGATGCTGGGCTGTAGGGAAGCACTGAGACACCACTCAGGGGTGGGAAAGCAATCTGAGACGTGGGAAAGACGGAGCTGGTTCAGGGCTCCCCAGGACTGCGAAGAGGCCAGGGCTGTGGGGGTTCTCAGACTTTTGGACACCCAGGTGCCATTGGGAGTTACAGAAGAGCTGAGAATGGAGTTGGGGGTGCAAGGGCTGGGGACATCATCTAGCCTGGGGTTGGGGAAAAGGGGAGCTCCGACTTGTCCCAAGGGTGATTGTCGTGAGCTTGGTGGAGACAGACTTGGTGGTGGCTGTGGCTGGGAGCACAGAGAGACCTTCTATGGGAGAATTAAACTGTGGCTCTGTAGTCCAATGCCTTCTCCATGGCTCTCCACGATGGATCTTGATGAAAGAGACAGGCCATGGTTCTAAACAGTTTATTGGTTGCTCATGGTGGAAAATGAATGTATGACGTACCATGTCCACTTTTCAGGGTGGACCTGAGATTAAATACCTTTTGCAGGGAGGAATGTCTGGGAAGGGAAGCTTACTGGCTAAGCCCTCTGGTCCTCTAGGTATCTCATTAGCATGGACAACACTGTTTTGGGCCTACATGACTATAGGACATGTTTCTTTATGCGAGGAGTGTGGCATGTGTTCCAGGCCATGCATCCGGCCTGGGAGTCGCCTAAGCCTCAAGTGTGTGCCCACCAAGTCTCTGGGTCTCATCCTGCTCTACTTTACCAAACTTCCTGACACAGTTTTACATCCCACGTGTAACTGGATCATATAGTAGTAGTTCTAAGCTTAGCTTATTTTTTAAATGCATATGTGTATTTTGTTTGCATATATGCCCATACACCATGTAAGCCCGGTACCAATGTAGGCTAGAAGCGGGTGTCGGATCCCCAGAACTGGAGTTAAAGATGGTTATGAGCTGCCATGTGGGTGCTGGGACTTGAACCTGGATCCTTTGGAAGAGCAGTTAGTGCCCTTAACCACTGAGTTATTCTTACTGAGCCACCGCTCCACCCCCCTCCTGCCCCTATTTTTGGTGGCTTGTTTGGTTTCTT
>CM052714.1:61867610-61888152 GCA_028551405.1 Uromys caudimaculatus
AGGGGAATGTCAAGTTGGGAATATGGGAATGGGTGGGCGGGTAGGTGGGAGGAGGAATTGCCTCACAGAGGCTGGGAGGGGGAGGGGATAGGGGGTTTCCAAAGAGGAGACCCAGAAAATGGGAAACATTGGAAATGTAAATAAAGTATCAAAAAAATAAATAAATAAAACAATGAGATAATTTGCCTATTAATGCTGAACTGTTTTAGAACCTCAAATAAAACTCAAGGTGTAATTCATATCTGGGTCTATAATTGATAAATTCCAAGTAACAGAAACTGTTAATTCCTAAGTTTGGCTATTTGCTGCTCTGTTTTCTGTAGTTTATATTTCTAAACAAATTCTTTATATGAGACAATGATAATGTCATACTATTACTGTTATTGCTATTATTGTACTAATCAACCAAAATGAATAAATAAATTCTAAGATGAGGGTTGGTGCATCTCTATTCATCCTCTAGGAAATCAAAGTTTAATCTAACAGCTTTACCACAGTGATGCTTATTCCTGACTCTTATTTCCATCTGACTAGGAAATAAACATTTTATATATGTATGCACATACTGACACCACAAAATGACATAACTCTTAAATACAGATAATCTAATTTCAACTTAAAGGTTATAAATAATGACTTCCTCAAAAAGAGTTATTGGAATATCCTGAAATTTTACAATATTACTAAAGTAACTTGAGTCATTTTCATTTCTATGGAAAAATCACTTTATTAGCCAATTACAAGTTGACACTTTCCCTGATAAATGTGACCTAGGAACCTCAACAACAAAAAACTGTTAGAGTGTGCAAAGGGCCCCTTGTTACAAAACCAAAATCAAAGAAGAAAGAGATCTTCCTACAACATGCTTTGAATGCATATAAAAATTTATGAGTAATCACAATTCATATTTGATCACAAAATGATAAGTCCTCAAAGGTAACTTTACTTGATTATCTTCTAGGATAGGATGTGGAGCCACGTAAGGTTTTGAAAGACAGCAAGGGTTGGTTTGTTATCACTCTGTGTGCAGATAAATCTAGGAGGCTCAGCTCCCAAAACACAGCCTTATATTATGGCTAGACTATATTATTTGAGTTCAAAAATATAGGATGCTGTACCTATCAACCCTGTTGGTATGTGCAACTGGGTAAGCTGGTGTGGAGCAAAAGTGAGATTGAGATGTGCCCCAAACCAAAAATCTTATCTTGATACTAGCAGGAGTTAGTAATGCTGTCTCCCTGTTCTTTTTTGTTTTTCACTTTTTTTTAATTGGATATTTTCTTCATTTACATTTCAAATGTTATCCCCTTTCCCTCTTCCCCTTGAAACTCCCTATCCCCTCCCCCTCCCCCTGCTTCTGTGAGGGTGTTCCCCAACCCACCCACTCCTGCCTCTCCACCCTCGAATTCCCCTATACTGGGGCATTAAGCCTTCACAGGACCTAGGGCCTCTCCTCCATTGATGCCCTACAAGGCCATCCTCTGCTACATATGCAGCTGGAGCCATGGGTCCCTCCACCTGTTCTCCTTGGTTGGTGGTTTAGTCCATGGGAGCTCAGGGGAGTCTGTTTGGTTGATATTGTTGTTTTTCCTATGGGGTTGCAAACCCCTTTGGCTCCTTCAGTCCTTTCTCTAACTTCTTCATTGGGGACCCTGTGCTCAGTCCAATGATTGGCTGTGAGCATCCACCTCTGTATTTGTTAGGCTCTGGCAGAGCCTCTTAGGAGACAGCTCTATGAGGCTCCTTTCAGCAAGCACTTCTTGGCATTCACAATAATGTCTGGGTTTGGTGACTGTATGTGGGATGGGTCCCCACATGTGTATGTGGGGGAGTCTCTAGATGGCCTATCCTTCAGTCTCTGCTCTACACTTTGTCTCTGTATTTTCTCCTGTGAGTACTTTGTTCCCCTTTCTAAGGATCAAAGCACCCACACTTTGGTTTTTCTTCTTATTGAGCTTCATGTGATCTGTGTATTGTATCTTGGTTTTGGGATTCTGAGCTTTTGGGTAATATCCACTTATCAGTGACTGCATACACTGTGTGTTCTTTTGTGATTGTGTTACCTCACTCAGGATGATATTTTCTGCTTCCATTCATTTACCTAAGAATTTCATGAAGCCATTGTTTTTAATAGCTGAGTAGTGCTCCATTTTGTAAACGCACCACATTTTCTGTATCCATTCCTCTGTTGAAAGACATCTGGGTTCTTTCCAGCTTCTGACATTATAAATAAGGCTGCTATGAATACAGTGGAGCATATGTCCTTGTTATATGTTGGAGCATCTTTTGAGTATATGCCCAGGAGTGGTATAGCTGGGTCCTCAGGTAATACTATGTCCAATTTTCTGAGGAGCTGCTAGACTGATTTCCAGAGTGGTTGTACCAGCTTGCAACCCCAACAACAATGGAGGAGTGTTCCTCTTTCTCCACATCCTCGCCAGCATCTGCTGTCACCTGAGTTTTTGATCTTAGCCTTTCTGACTGGTGTGAGGTAGAATCTCAGAGTTGTTTTGATTTGCATTTCCCTGATGAGTAAAGATTTTTTAATGGGGTTATTTGATTCTTTGGAGTCTAACTTCTTGAGTTCTTTGTATATATTGGATATTAGCCCTCTATCCAATGTAGCCTTCCTCTACTGAAAGGATAAACAGGATGAGAAAGAAATTAGGGAAACAACACCCTTCACAATAGTCACAAATATTATAAAATACCTTGGTGTAACTCTAATCAAGCAAGTGAAAGATCTGTATGACAAGAACTTCAAGTCTGTGAAGAAAGAAATCAAAGATCTCAGAAGATGGAGAGATCTCGCATGCTCATGGATTGGCAGGATTAATATAGTAAAAATGGACATCTTGCTGAAAGCAATCTACAGATTCAATGAAATCCCATCAAAATTCCAACTCAATTCTTCATAGACTTAGAAAGAACAATTCTCAAATTCATTTGGAACAACAAAAAACCCAGGGTAGCAAAAGCTATCCTTAACAACAAAAGAACTTCTGGGGGAATCAGCATCCCTGACCTCAAGCTGTACTTCAGAGCAGTAGTGATAAAAACTGCATGGTATTGGTACAGTGACAGGCAGGTAGATCAGTGGAATAGAATTGAAGACCCAGAAATGAACCCAGGCACCTATGGTCACTTGATCTTTGACAAAGGAGCTAAAACCATCCAGTGGAAAAAAGACAGCATTTTCAACAAATGGCGATGGTTCAACTGGAGGTCAGCATGTAGAAGAATGCAAATCAACCCAGTCTTATCTCTTTGTACAAAGCTCAAGACCAAGTGGATTATGAACCTCCACATAAAACCAGTTACACTGAAATTACTAGAGGAGTTAGTGGGGAAGAGCCTCAAACACATGGGCACAGGGGAAATTTTCCTGAACAGAGCACCAATGTTATGCTCTAAGATAAAAAATCGACAAATGGGACCTCATAAAATTGCAAAGCTTCTGTAAGGCAAAGGGCACTGTCAATAGGACAAAACGGCAATCAACAGATTGGGAAAAGATCTTTACCAATTTCTCTCTGTTCTTACTCTACATACTTCAGTTCACAACCTCTGCCTCTCCCAACTCTGAGGACAGTCACATAATCTTTGGCCAAATTGCAGGTTCAACTTTCTCTCTCCTGATAAGAGCATGGCCAGCAGGTTCCTCTTCATGTAAATGAAGCATTCCCAGCATCTCTGCCCTAGCCAGTAAATGTATGTCTATCTTAGATCTCCTTGCCACAGCCCAAGATCCATATAGCCCTTGTACACCCAAAATAATGTTGAGTTGTCCCACTGAAGCTAATATCAGAAGTCATCCCATTGTACTCCTGGAAGTCTGAACCCAGCTGTCCACCTCTGCTCCCTTCACCCTGTTGGGCCCGTGATGGATGACCTCAGAGTAATGGAAGACCAATAAACTCTCAATAATGTGACTGTCTACCCAAGGGTACACCAACCAACATCCTAACATGGATGTGGGAATACTTCACTAGAGCCTATCCCAGATGTATACATAGACTTGAACATAACACTAACTTCACCCAGTAGGTGTCATACACATGTTTAACAATAATTACCATAATAAATATAATGAATTTGAGAGGGGTGAGAGGGACACAGGAGGAATTGGAGAAGGTAGAGTGAGTTGTGGAAATTATGTAAATACAGTGAACTCAGGTATGACATTTTTAAAACTTAAAAAGTGAATATGTTTTTAGCTTTCAAGGCCTTCAGGAATACTTTGATAGATTCTGAGATCAGAATCAGGGGGCAAACCTGAAGTGACATTTAGTAAGTACTGAACTGCAAAATCTGTTGTAGTAGCACCGCAGAATAGAGTGGGCAGAAAAAAAAGCATGACTAGAATTTCCCCTTTTCTCTCCCACAAAGGAACGGGTATCCACTTTGACTTTACTAGGCTTAAGAAACTGGAGGTTGCTTGAGGACTCTCGAGAATTCAAGGAGTAGTATGTAGAAGACAGCTTCCAAGGTATGATCAGATTTTCTCACAAACTGGACATTTTGAGACTCACAAATAATTAGGAATATAAAAATGTGACACTATTCATCACTCCTGCACAAGGTGCTATACGTGGGGTGAAATGGTATCTGCTGGGGTCCCTAAGGGTACGGATCTTACTACATTTCAGCCAAGAGCTGGGAGTGAAGTTTAGTGGTTAGTGTATAAAAGACCCTGGGGTGGATCCCCATTGCCACAGTAAGTCCTGAGGTAAGACCTCCTGTACCCATACTTGATAACTCATCTGTCACCCCCTTGACTAGGCACAGGTGAAGTACACTAACATACTGTCATTTAAAAACTACTTCAACTAAGCAATGAAACGTGATACAGTGTAGAAGATAATATTATAATTATTTTGAATCTAAATTTGATTTTAAGGCATTTTAATGTAAACACTTACACTTTACGGTGGCCCATAATAGCATATCTCAGTGCATTCCAACTGAAGCAATCTTTCAAAAACACATCAATGTCAAGCTTAAGCAGAAGATTAACAATACGTTTTGAGTCAGATTTGACTGCATACATTAATGTTGTTCTGAAGAGACACAAATAATACCATTAGTAGGTGGTCTGATTACATCGTTAAACAGATAACTGAGTAGATTTTACCAATTTAATGTCTTGCCTGTTTGTACATGACTGACCACTTACTAACATACATGAGAACATATGGAAAACTTAAGCACTCAATTTTTAAATTATTCACCAAGGCTAAAATAAGAAAGCAAGCTGAAGCCTCCTGTCCCACTGGCATTTTGTACGGTAGAATTCCTATTTTAATGTCCTTTTAGGGGTGGGTCTCCTCACATCAATTATCTAGAGTATCAAATGATTTAAATTAAAGATTCTTCATTTCTCTTTGGTCTCATGTAACATAAGTTAAGCCAACTAAATGCTACATAATAAATTGTGTTTGTATATTTAAAGCAATGGTAGTAACGATAAAGAATCCTTTATCATTTTAATTAATGATGGCGATAGCCATTTGTTATGCCTGACTAAATATCATGTAATTTTGGGACCTTTCTTCAAGCATATCATTCTTTTCATCATGTCACAAGATATATATGGAGAGAAATCACATCCCCAAGGTCACACAATAAAGTTGGAAAGTAAGGAATTAACAGTCCTGTCAAACTTCTCTTTTTCTCTCACTTATCAGTTATTTTCACTGAAATTTGTCCAATTTTAGCTATTTTTCTTTCATCTGCCCTTGACAGATAATTATTAAAATAGCAAAATTATGAAGAATAAAGAAAAAAGCTACCAGTATCTGGCAATATTTATAATCACTTATGTATAACCTAAGATCAATATTCTTTTTAGCAGGCAATTTAAAGCAAGAAACATCCAAAACATATATAATTTTCAATTTCTATTCGTGCTTAAGGTATCATTTTAAAGTACAAGTACATATGAGGTAGATGTGAAAACAACTATAAAACCATCAAGAATTTCATTAGGAGGGGGCAGAAAGATGTCTCAGTGGGTAAGGGCACATAGTGGCAAGTCTGATGGTCTGAGTTTGCTCACTGAGGACCACAGCCTAGAAGAGGAGAACTGACACAGGCAAGCTGCCTCCTGACTCCCATGTATGTGCTAGGGTGAACATGCACATCTCCAGGGCACACCGTCATCTCACAAGATAAAATGTAATAAATAAATTAAAATATAAATTTTATTCTAAATAAGTAATTAAGCCAAATGTCTATCATTTTAAAAGTAAACTTAATTTGAAGCTCTTTATCCGATATAAGAATATATGACCAAGAAAGTCCTATTTAAAATAAGAAACATCAATCAACTTTTAAGTCAAAGTAGGCCCAACATCTGTTATTTTTTTTGTATTGCCCATTTCAAATATAACTGGTGGATTATACTGGCATTTTTTCAGTTAATCTTATTCATATCAAATTAATGCTTCTGACTTAAGTGATTATTTCCATTCTTGTATGCCATTAAGGTGTTTAAAATCTCAAAGGATACCTTTGTTGATTATCAGACACGTGTATATCTGCTCCTTTTCGTATTAAAAATTCTGCCATTAGAAGCTGGTTTTCTCTGAGGGCCAGTAATAGAGGACTGAAGCCATCCTGTTAGGAAATCAATAAAAATTCACAAACCTCCGCCACAGAGCTGAAAATCCTTTAGATGTCTTTATAAATATGCACCTGTAAGCCAGAGCAGATCAACAGCTCTCTCTCCTATCTCTTCTTCACCACACTCCCTTCTCCATTTGTTCCTTCTCCCTTGCCCACAGTAGTCCCTCCCCAATTTCTCTCTTGGGACATGAGACTCTGGTCCCTTCAGAGCATTTATTACATGGTATTTTGGAGTCATTTAAGTTGCTCCCACCTGAAGCAAAACCTTGAGGTCAGGAAGAAGTTACAGCTTTACCTCAACAGCTCCAGACAGAGCAGCAAAGGGTTTTCAGTATTTCCTCAAACAAACTAAGCATTCTTTTCTAAAGCAAGCTTCTGTTGGCTGTATGAGTTTATGTTTAAAATATATGCAAAATGGTTGATTTTCTTTAGTATTTTAAGAAACTATCACTTAAGTCCTCTTTAGCAATGCCTCAGCGGAGTAGATGTTAGAGTGTGACGGAATGGTTTTAGGTAGACAATGCAGAAAGCTTTCCAATAACCTGTCATCAGAAAGGGGGATTGGGAATTCTATCTGTTGTGCCAGGTACTTCAAACTCCTGCTACAAATCTCTCACCAAGGAAACTGATTTCACTTTAGGTGAGAGGCTTCAAAACAACTTTGACACTTATCTCTAAATAGGTTTGGCTTATTATATGATTACAGAAAATTATTTTAACCATCAGAATGCCTAAGACATAAATTCAGTCTCTCAAATGATGGCCCCCATGTCAATGATCTACTCCTGTAATTCTTACTTATGAGTGAGGTCTTAGTCTAAAGCATGAGCCTTCTGTATAAGCCTCCTCACTGCTGGGACTACAGTATCTTGAGTTCATTTTGGTTTTGGTCCCCTTTGGCTTCTGTGTAAGTTCTGTTTCCTTTTGATGAAACATAAAGCAGAAATTAAAAAGACAATGTTTTATTGATGAAAACTTGAATGCTTATCTGTATTTTATTAATTTTAGTGCAACGATTGCTTATTTGCCTAGGGCACACTGCTCAAGAAAAAGACTATGTTGTATGCAATATGCACAATATCTCTGGTCATAATTGTGATTTACCTAGTAAGTCTTACAGTTTTCCAATAAGATTGCTATTCTTTATGTTGCAGATTCCTTAGGGCTGTATTTGTGGTGCTCTGAATACGCTTGACCCACGGCGTGGTACTATTAGGAATTGAGGCCTTGCTGGAGGAAGTGTGCCACTGTGGGATAGGCTTGAGAGCCTTCATCTAGATGCCTGGGAGACAGTCAGTCCTCTCCTGGCTGCAGTTGGATCAATAGGTAGGACTCTCAGCTCCTTCTCCAGCACCATGTCTGCCTGATGCTGCCATGCTTCCTGCTTTGATAGCAATGGACTGAGCCTCTGACCCTGCAAGCCAGCCCCAATTAAATGTTGTCATTTATAAGAGTTGCCTTGGTCATGGTTTCTCTTTACAGCAATGCAAAACCCTAACTAAAACAATATTGAACCTACTGTCTTATGGATGCTAGGCAAGTAGTCTCCCTGTAAACCATGTCTTCATGTCAAGAAATAGTTGCAAGGGGCTGGAGAGATAGCATAGTGGTTAACAGCATGTATTCCTCTTGCAGGGGACCAGTATCATGCTCCCAGCATCCTTGTCAGGTGCTTCCGAACTGTGACTCCAACTTTAGAGGAGTCAGTACTTTCTTCTGGTCTTCTCCCTTAGACATTATACTTACATCACCCTAGACACACACTTATGAATAACAGCACAGGACGGATGAAACTACAAAGGTGGAAAAATTCTCATTGCTATATTCCTTTCTTTTGTGTATTTCAGTATTTACAGTGTCCACTCTGGCAATGCTATGGATCCCTAAACTAAACATACACTGAGATCTTCTGCCACATAGCTACTTGACAAAATTCATGCCATGTTGTTATTCTAATTGAAAAAGCATAATTGTAATGAGCACTTGTTGATCTGATGACCTGAGTGATCGCAAAGAGACAGAAATCATTTAAAATTCCTCCTCTCCATATTAAAAAAAGAAACTACAAGTATGATATTGGTAAATGTCCTCTGACTTGTGGTAGATACTTTATGGTTGGCACTATAATTAATGATGCTTTCAACTTATTTACTCAGATGACAGGGAAGAGGAGGACTGGAGTCATATTCAGTAGGAAAAGTTTGAAGGGTATGATTTCTAACAAAACCCCAGCACTTTTAGAGATGTCTTAAGCTTTTGAGATCCAGTGTTTCTCAGCTGGGAGCTGTATCACAATCACAAATTTAGTTTTGAACATTCATTTCTAGGTCTTATTAGATTTACTGAATCGAACTCCTCATCTTCAGAGAAGCCTATATTTAAAAATTTCAAAACCCTGCCTAGTTCACTGTGATGCACAAGTGTGGTTTCCAATGAAAGAAACAGACTGACTCCACACCTCACTGCCTGATTCATTTTATCCTGTGGTGTTGAAACTGGCCTTTAAAACCTTATACTTACAGACTAAGTGTAGTCTTCAAACCTTATCATGGAAACTTGTCTTTGCAACAGTCAGTGACCACTAGAAAAACCACAACCAATCAAATCGCAGAACCAATGGATGCTTTTACAAAACATTCCTACATGCAGGGCTCAGGGAACATTGTGGGAGAGGAGCTGAAAAGATTGTAGGAGCCAGAGAATCAGGGTGTTTGCTGTGAAATTGTGTCTCTTAATAATGTCAGAAGCTGTACCTGCAAAGTCTCATCAACATGACTGCCCAAACATCAGCTGAAGGAGGACAACACCAATGGGCTTGCCAAAGTGGACAGGGAAAGCCACAAGGCCTGCACCCTACACAAAGAACTGCTGGTAACTGGGGACTGATGGGAGTGGTTGAAATAGTTTTCCTTGGGGAAGAGAACACCAATTTGTTAAACACTGAAAACATACATACATACAAGTAATATTATATATATATGTCACACACACACACACACACACACAATAACAGGCTATGGATTTGAAAAAGAGTGAGAAGGGATATAAGGGAAAGCTTGGAGTGAGGAAAGAAAAGTCAGAGATGTTGTAATTTTATAATTTCAAAAATAAAAAATAAGGTAAAGATTATGAAAATATTTTGTTTTGTTTATTTCTAGGACAGTTTGCATTCTTGTGCTATTTTATACTGGTTAGCATGTGTGTGTGTGTGAGAGAGAGCGACACAAAGAGAGAAAGATTATCTTAGGCACCTTTAACATGCAGAATTTTTTGAATATTTGTAATAAGTATTAAAAAAATCTGTACTCCCTAGTGCCTCTTTGAATATATTGTTTATTTCTGAAAACAGATTTTTTTCATACAGCATATTCTGATTAAAAATTTTCTGTCTCCCAACTCTTCCTAGATCCTCATTTCCCCACGCACCCAAATCCACACCCTTTGTTGCTCTCTCTTCTTAAAAAACAAACTTCTAAAACAAAGAAAATAATGGGGAGACTTAGAAAGGGGAAAACATTTGAAATGCAAATAAAATAAATATCCAATAAAAAAATAATAAATAAAATAAAAACAAACAAACCTAAATAGAGCGCCAGGCAGTGGTGGCACACGCCTTTAATCCCAGCACTCGGGAGGCAGAGGCAGGTGGATTTCTGAGTTCGAGGCCAGCCTGGTCTACAGAGTGAGTTCCAGGACAGCCATGACTATACAGAGAAACCCTGTCTCGAAAAACCAAAAAAAAAAAAAAGCCTAAATAGAAAAAGAAGGAAACAACATAAAGGACCCAAGGTAAAAGCAGAAGAGACACACACATGTGCACACACGGGAATTCCATAAAGACACAAAATCAGAAACCATAACATAGAAGCAGACTTTTAGTGTTAAAAATGCCCAAAGCATTATTAAATGGGTAAATCCCAAAAATACCATTTAGTTAATTTCGTGTTGACTGTCTACTGCTGGGCAAGGGGCCTGCACTAAAATGTGGTTTGTATTCCCAGTGAGACTCCATTGGAAAAGACTACTTCTTCCTTTTCAGGTGGTTAGCTTCTAAGCTTTGGTTAACAACAGTGACCTTCCTGCAAGACATGATGTGCAAGGTATATTGGCACAGAATTTGAGGTAGTAACCAATCAATATACACCCTGAGATGGAACTCTGGTCTTACACTGCTTGGGTAGCCAAATCCTTGAGACTAGATAGGACATGGGTCTATGAGAAAACCAAATACTATGTTTTTCTAAAGAAATATAGCAATAAAATGACCCTCTAGAATTTACCAGAGACCTGGGAGGTGAGAGACTCTCAGAACTCAAAAGTAGGGACCTTGGATGAAGTGCTCTATAGTGGGGAGGGGGAACTTGTAGAGTCCACCTCCAGTGGAGGGACAGGACAATCAACTGGAGGGATGGGGCTGCCATCCTACAGTCAAAAGCTCTGACCTAGAATTGTTCCTGTCTAAAAGAACTGCAGTGACAAAAATGGAGAAGAGACTGAGAGAAAGGTGGTCCAGTGACAGGCCCAAATTGGGATCCAGCTCAAGGGGAGGCCTGGGGGCCTGAGGCTTTTACTGATGCTGTGGTGTGCTTGCAGACAGGAGCCTAGCATGGCTGCCCTCTGGAGAGGCCCAACAAGCAGCCGAAAGATGCAGATGCAGATATTAGCATCTAACCAATGGACAGAAGCCAGACCCCTGTGGTTGAATTGGAGAAAAGCTGGAAGAAACTGAGGAGGACGAGACTCTATGAGAAGACCAGCAGTCTCCACTAACCTGGACCCCCGAGATCTCTCAGACACTGAGCCACCAACCTGGCAGCATATACCAGCTTTATGAGGCCCCCCCAACACATATACAGCAGAGGACTGCCTGGTCTGGCTTCAGTGAAAGAAGATACACCTAACCCTTGAGTGACTTGAGGGGCCAGGGAGTGGGGAGGCCTGGTGTGGTGGGGGTTTGTGGGGGATCATCCTCTTGGAGACAGGGGGTTGGGGGATGAGATATGGGATCAGGATCAGTCGGGGGACAGACCAGGAGGAGTCTGAAGTCTGGACTGTATAAAAAGATTAAAGAATTAAAAAAAAAGTCTCCTAATAACATTATACTCCACACATAGGTCAGCGTCTTACTCAGCTACCATCAGAGAAGCTTTCTCCAACAGTGGATGGGAACAAATCCTGAGACCCACAACTGGACAGAGTAAGAGACCTTGTCTCCACCAAATTCCTCCTCTCAGGCTCAAGGAACTCTGTGGAACTGGAACGGGAAATGGAAAGATTGTAAGGGCCAATGGGGACAGAAGAAACCAAGGAAACAAGACCTTCTAAACACAATGAAACTCACAGAGACTGGAGGCAGGCACTGGGTCTGCAAATGTCTAAGCCAAATGGGATCCATGTACTGAGAGGGAAAGTGGACACAAGCCTCCATCCCTAAACAGACTATCAATATTTAATTGAATAATAAGGTATTTCAACATGTTTCAGTCAGGAAATAATTGAGATTGTAAACATGGAAAATCAACTCTATCATATCTCACTTTTTTGAGGAGGGGGGTGTCCTTATCCTGAGCGGCCTGGACCTTGCAACATAGACCAGAATGACCACGAACTCACATATATCTTCTTGCCTCTACCTCAGAAGTGCTATATGTTGCTTTTCAAATGTGCAGTTTTAGAATATTCTGAAACTCAAGTTATGTGAACTTTACCTTAGTCTTTTCTTCGATGTTTGCTCCGTAGGGAAGAAGAGTGGCAGCAATTGCTGGTTTGCCCACATAAACCGCATAATGCAGAGCAGTGTTGCCATGTGCGTCCTTTATATTTGGGTCAGCCCCATGTTCAAGGAGTAAAGATACAATGTTTTCTTCACACATCTGTACTGCCTGTTAATATTGTATCAAAAACACATTGTCAGCTCTAGAAATTAAATATAAATACCGCATAGTTCTCACCAACGAGTTATGTTTTTTAATTATTTTATGTGTCTTGGTGTTTTGCCTGCTTGTTTGTCTGCACCACTGTGTGCAGTGCCCTCAGAGGCCAGAAGAGAGCATCAGATACCATGGGACTGGAATTACAGACAGTTGTAAGCCACCATGTGAATGTAGGCATCTAACATGTGCTGGGAAGAGCAGCCAGTGCTCTTAACCCCAGAATCATCTCTCTGGACGCCAGTAAGTTACATTTACATTTGGTAAATTTAAACATTTGCATAAAATACATCTCAGCTGAAACTTATGAATTTTATCTACCTTTATCAATGGTGTTGTCTTCTGATTGTCAAGTGCATTAATTTCACAATCATTTTCCATTAGAATATTTACTATTTCTGCTTTTCCGTAACATGATGCAAAATGCAGAGCAGTTCTGTGGAAATGAGAGGTTTCTCTTAATTAATCAACACTATTTCATCATACACAAATGCACATATAATTGCAAATGTCAAATTATGTGTAATTCTTCTGTCATGTTAATGGCTATTTAACGTATACTATCACCTAGGAACACAAAGAAAAAACTCTGCAAATAGTGACTGTCCTAGTTAGAGTTACTATTGCGGTGATGAAACACTGACCAAAGCAACTTGGGGACAAAAGGGTGGATTTCAGCTTATACTTCCAGTTAACAATCCATTGCTTAAGGAAGTCAGGGCAGGAACTCAAATAGGGCAAGTAACCTGCACATGGGAGCTGATGCAGAGATATGGAGGAGTGCTGCTTACTAGCTTGCTCCCCATCTGTTGCTCAGCTTGCTTTCTTATGGAAACCAGGATCACCAACCCAGGGATGGCACCACCCACAATGGGCTGGGCTCTCCTCAGCAATCACTAATTAAGAAAATGCCCTACAGATTTACCTTTATGAAGTTCTTTTCTCCTTTTACATAATTTTAAAATAATTTATTATTTTTGTTCTTTGTACATTAGTATTTTGCCGGCATGTATGTCTATGTGAGGGTGGCATCTTAGAATTACACACAGTTGTGAGCTGCCATGTGAGTGTGCGGAGTTGAACTCAGGTCCTCTGGAAGAGCAGTCAGTGTTCTTAACCAATGAGCCATCTCTGTAGCCCCTGGAGGCATTTTCTTAATTGAAGATTCCTCCTGTCAGATGACTTTAGTTTATATCAAGTTGATAAAAACTATCCAGTGTAGTGAAAAAGTCAGCCCTCTGTAGGCAGCTTGCACACAGCCTGAAAGCACACATCTCCTGCCTGCTGTAGCTCTGGGAGTTAAGTGTGATGTGGGTAGATTTTGCTTTGGACATTGTTCCTGCTCTGCTTTCATGTAAAAAAAAAAAAATCACTGAGAAACTTGAATTCGTGAAGTAAATTATAATGGACTCATGAGAATCAATATTCTTTCATAGCAAAATTTAGGAGACTCTGATCTACCTTAATTTGTAATAAGATTTGGCAAGCAAGATGAATTTGTTGCTTTGGAACCTGGGAAGTCTGCCAGTGGGATCTATTCTCTTCTATCAGAAGTCATAGGAGATATCAGATATAATTTGCAAATGACCGGGGCCTGACCACAAAGCCTACTATGAAAATGGTCAGTAGTGAATTCAGAACTCCATGAAGGAAGAAAGGAGAATCACACGAAAAACATGAGAAATCTACTGAAGTATAAATGATAATAACCGTTACTGTCTGTGAGCAATAACAAAAGGAAAGAGATTTCAAAATTTTCAAAATTTTGTTGAATGTTCCTCAGTAAAGAACATGTGAATGGACTTATGTTGATACCCAAAGGGCACTTGTTTCCTGATTGGATTTAAAGCCCACTTCACAATTTGTATTTGATTTGAATAAGTTTTAGGTCTGAGGTAGATACATAATGAAGAATATCCCTCTTATGCAGTTTTCTACCATGTAGATAGCATCATGCTTTCTAAAATATATCTTAAAATGCCGTTCCATTTGTTATTCAACATTTTCTAGTGGGTGGTATATAGGATATCCAAAAATGATGGGAAACCAGCTAGAGCTTTGGACTTCTGTGGCTGCTCAGGAAGTCAGCCTGGCACTGTGAACCTGCCTGATGTGTAGGTTGCCAGGGAAGAGGAGACTGCAATAGTCAGAGACCACAGCCAGGTCCTCCCACTCACTGTCTCCAGTGGATCCAGAATAGCTGGGCTTCTCCCTCATCATCCTGTCTCCCCACAGCCCCTCACCCATGATCCACAAACCATCACTTACCTATTGTTATCATCTCTGTCATTTACATTGCATTTTTCCTGTTCTAAGAGACTCTGTACTTTATTTGCTTTCCCCAGACACACTGCAGAATGGAATACATTGTCAGGATCATATAACAGGAGATCATATTTGTCTGGAGTATCACACCTACATGCTAGGCAATCCTTCCATTCAATTCTCTTTCCAGGGCCATCACAGAAGCCCAATGGTGTTTGGGGCTCTTTTTCAGATGAGAAGACCTTCTTTATATTGGAAAGTAAAGACATCACTACTTTCCTACCCACACTGTTGGTCACTTCTTTCTGAACTCGATGTTAACCTTTCACTGTAAACCTTCCTAGGCTTACTACCATGTCCCACCCAGGTGAACCTGAGTTGTGAGGTGTAACCCACAGGAAGAGCAGCCTTATGTAACAGTTGTTACCTAGCAACACTGGTAAGCTTAACCATTTGCATGTTGTCTCTCCAGAGCCTGCTCAAGGAAACAAAACTTGAGCGTCTCTCACACAAGAGAGGCTACCAAACGAAAAAGCCTAGTGCCAAGTATGGACTATGCATCTTTTCAAATTGTTGGTCAATGGGGTCCAAAAGACACCCCCAAAATACAGGCTATTACCATTCAGAACTTGATAAGAAGATTCTGTTACTGAAGACTCTGCATCCATGAGCCACAGGACATGGAGAAATCAAGCTGGTACTCACCTGTTCATACTGTCTAGCTTCCATAGTTCTGTAAGGGTCTGTGCATGATGTTGAGATGATAAAATCTTCAATAATCACGCACAGCATTAAACCCTCTGAGTTATAATAGATACTGACTGGACAAGATAGGCCATGGTGAAACAGTAGCATAAATATTAAGGGAGTAATAAACTACTTTCTAACTGGATTTAAATCCCATTTCACAAGATGGAACTCATACCTGGTACCATTAACTGGGTCAAAAACCATGGGCTTGATAGGTTTTAGGTTCTAGAAGAGATCCTAATACCATTATCTACTAAATAGATAGCATTAAACTATACCCTAAGTTTTTATGTTTATATTCATAGATCAGTGTATTTTTCAGATTCTCATCAGAGAAGCTTCTTTTTGCAGTAGATTGGTGATTAACGAAGAGACTCACAATGGCCAATCTTCAGAGAAAAATAGATTCTGGTGCACTGAGCTGTAAATGAGATATCTATCTCACATCCCTTCATCAAAAGAGTAGGATCCAGTAGCAGACATCTGCAGTGAAATAGCATTTGCTGAACATAACAGGACTTTTGCATACATGGACACATAACATCTGTGCTACATACACAAAACTTAGCTCCAAAAGACTATGTATGACCTAGTAGATTTGATTAATTTCTTATTGTAATTTAGGAACATGTGAAAACATTTACTTTAACTAGGAGAAATAGATGCACCACATCAAAGAAGCCCTTTAAAAAAAAAAAAAGAAAAGAAAAAAGGAGAGAAGATAAAAAATGAAAAGAAATGAAAAGAAAAGCCAGCAAGTATCTCTTACTTAGGCTGTGATCAAAAATAGCTGTAAATTAAGCCTCATATTAAGCACTTTCTAAATGTATCAAAATCTTCAGAACTGTGCTGTGGATGAATAAAAAGTCCATCTGTCCAGGCTGCATTGTTAATGTGATATTGTGTGTCAGAAAAAAAATAGGTCTGTCATCTAGGTTCTTTTACGATATTCTTGCAAGAGAAAAGAAGACCCCAGAAGCTCTTTCTGTGTGATATTTGCAATTAGGTAAAATAAAGTAGTAATAATAATAATTTTTAAAACATTTGTAAATTTTCCTGACTATTGTGTACCCTTAGAATGTCATGATAGCTCTAGCTGCTGTGACAGAAGCTAGATTCCACAGCATATGGCATAGTTTGCAACTATGCAGAGTTGGTAGTTTGAATCTTCTGTGTTTTAAGTATCTTTGCGTCTTTATATACTGGCTCCTTGTTCTGAGGACTGTATCTGGTAGAAATTTATGAATATCCAATAGTTGTTCCCTTCATTATTTTTATAAATTCTAGTGAAACAATATGGTGTTTCACCACCTGTCATTCTGTATATCCAGATACATGGAACTGTTATTTCTAGTTTGGTAGCTCTGCACACACATTTGTCTGTATTTATTCTATGCAGTTGTTCAATTCACTAATCCTCTCATCAGCTTAGCAGAACTTAAAAATAATACATAACATATGAGTTAATATTACCTATAGAACTTTGAGTTGTTACTTTTTTCTTTTGGCATTTTGCAAAGATAGTTGAAATTTATGTAGCTAGTTTTCTTCTTTCCCATTTTGTGGTAACTTATTTCCTTGTTTATAAATGATTTATTTATGGATTTATATTCTTTTTATATTGGTGACATATTTATTTGCTCACAATATTGACTACAAAAATTATTCTAATTCCACAAATAAGCCAGAGTATAATGTCCCCCACTCATGGAATTTAGGTTCAGTTTTTAAATAATGGGCTCTCTGTTCCTCCCTGTTTCATGGCCAGCAGCATCTTCTTGTGCAGTGCCAACCTTGACTCTGGGTCAGGATGGTGAAAGAGTGAACAAATTTGGGCACACTTGTCATCAAGGTTGCCTTCAACTCTGACATTCATCAACAATAACCCTTAATTGACCTTAATTACACCTATGATTCTACCCACAGCAAGTTCCCTACCACAGTCAAGGCTGAGAACAGAAAGCCTGCCATGAAGGGGAAGACCATTTTCAGGTGACTAGTTGAAGTCTCAGGAAAAAAAAAAGGGACACTTTGAAAAGTAATTTTGGCATTTATTTCAAAGTTGCAAAAAGTTTCCTATGAAAGCTCTCTAAGAAAAAGGGGGATAAGGGGAATTCTCTCTCCTCTCTTTGTCCTCAACACTTATACATCTACCAGAATACATGATCACGTGGTAAACAATTCATTATAAGTTTACACATAAATTCAAATTATAAATCGAATAAGAAGTTTACAACAGCAAATGTTGCACATGTATATCCATTAGGAGTAATTATCTAGCTAAACATTCATCACCCATCACAGCTCCACAGGTTCATTGAGAGTTAAAAAACATAACTAAGTTATTAGTGAAGTTTTGTATAACTAAATCAGTCAATATTTTATCTTCTGTCCTAGAACCTATAGTAAGTAATTAGTTCCTATTTATGACCTTTGGTTAATGGTTTTACAACCTCTTGGAATGTGCTCTCAGTAGTCGAATGCCTGGTTACTACTATCTAGAAACAATTAACTGGTAACACACGGGAGACTGGCAGAGTCCTCATTGCAATTTTAACTATCAGAAAAGGATCTAATAGCAGTCCCACTATAAAAGAGCTTAATAAATATTGATATAATTTTAGGGATTCTTATAGGATCATCATTAAGAATTAAGAAGTCATCTATTTGTCTAGATAGCATCACTACAAGACAATACATTTTCATAGATCTGCAGAGATCTGCTCAAAAAGGATGGCTAATGCCTAGTGATTGTTATATTTTAATAACAGGAAAAGCATATTAATAGCAGGAATCTTTCCTAAAATGATTTTCTACAAAGCCTTGCCTATAGGAGCATATCTGTTGTGGATTATTATAATCCGAGGCAGACCATCTCAGGAAGATCACCTGCTACTTATTAGCTTGTCCTATAATGGCTCCTGACAAGCAAGGTCATACCAGAGCCAAATGGAAAGCTAACTGGAATGTCCTTCTATGTTACTATCCCCAATGTGTCTGTTGTGGGTATTACATACTGCATGGAGAAAGCTGCCAAGTGTGATGATAACAAGAAGGTGGTGAGGCAGGCATCAGAGAGCCATCTAAAGGGCATCCTGAGCTACACAAAGAGCCAGGTTGTCTCAAGCAACTTTGATTGTGACACCCACTCTTCCATCTTTGATGCTGGGCTGGCATTGCTGTCAATGAGAACATTGTAAAGATCATTTCCCTGTATGGCAATGGATATGACTACATCAACAGGGTGGTGAACCTAATGGCCTACCTGGCCTCTAAGTGTTAAGAAGCCCTGGACCAAACATCTCAGCAAGAACACAAGAGGAAGATAGAAGCTCTCAGCTACTAAAATGTCCCTGTTCTAACGCATCCCCCAAAATTGAGCATTCCTCTCACAGTTCTATCCCAGACCCCCAAATAACAGGAGGGTCTTAGGGAACCCTACTCTCTTGAATACCATCAATAGAGTCACTGTATCTGCTAATAAACAGACAGACAGACAGACAGATGATAGAGACAGGCAGACAGACAGAGGGACAGCTGATGACTTTTAGGGGAAGAAGAGTCAATTTTCTTTAAGGATATGGCTCCTGATACATGGACCACACTTCAGTGCATGCCCACACATTCAGGAGTACATGAACAGCACAAATTGGAATCCATGGGTTACTGAATTTTATATATATACAAGAAAAACCTTGAGTTGAGGATAAAGAGACTGGGATATTTGAGAGAGGTTAAAAGTTTGGGTGAATATGATCAGAATACATTGTATAAAGTTTTCAAAAATGATTTATACTCTTCTTAAAAGTATATGATATTTGAAATGCATATTTGGGTTTCTTTTCTTTTTCATTACCCTGTGCTTAAACTGAAGGTGTTGCACAGATGTTCTGTGACCAGCTGTATCTGAGGGATCAGTGCTAATCTTGACAGTTTTCCCCTCAGAGCTGCTCCCTTGACTTGTTCTGTAATGGGGCAAATCTCATGGATTTCTCCCCAGATGTCAGTAGATTGAAAACTTGTAAAAAAAAAAAAAAAAAAAAAGTTGTGCTTACAGAGGCCTATCATGGCTGCCCAACCAGCAGCTGAAAGCATCAGATGCAGATATTTACACCCACTCAATAGACAGAAGCTAGTGACCCCTGTGGTTGAATTAGGGAAAAGCTGGAAGAAGCTGAGGAGGGAGACCCCATAGGAAGACCAGCCATCTCAACTAACCTGGTCCCAGGGAACTCTTATACACTGAGCCACCAAACAGGTAGCATACACCAGCTGATATGAGGCCCCCAACACATATACAGCAGAGGACTGCCTTGTCTGGATTCAGTCAGAGAAGTTGCACCTAACCCTCAAGAGACTGAAGGCCCCAAGGAGTGGGGAGGTGTAGTGGGGAGGGGTAGGGGTGAGGTTGGGTCATCCTCTTGCAGATGGGGGTTAGGGGAGAGGAAGCATGGGATGTGGAACAGACAGAGGGTAGACCAGGAGGGGGATAAAATCTGGATTGTAAAAAAAAATGATTAAAGAATAAAAAAAGTCAGAAAAAAAAAAAGAAAGAAAATGGACATTTAGTACAAGAATGTAGTATTATGCTTGGCTGTAATTTCTGAAATGTCAATATTTAAAGAAGGACAGCAAATACTATAAGCAAGACATGATATTTAAAACAAAACAAAATAAAGTAAAACAAACACTAGGCTAATGCTGACAGAATTTTTTCTCAGAGTTTAAGTTTTCTGTCTTCAATCACCAGGCCTCCTTACAAACACTTCCTTAATGCAATGAAAAACTTGTTTGCATTTTCCATTTAATAAAAGAGGCAGGAGTGAAAGTTAGCCGGGTCTAGCTCGATCTGGTTAATTTTTCTTCAGCAATGAATTCATTATCATTCTCAGATCCATAGTTTTTCTAGGTAACTTGATTTTGTATGGTTTTGTAATCTGCACAGAGTCTTCATTGGTCACAAATTCCAC
>CM052714.1:61888652-61911804 GCA_028551405.1 Uromys caudimaculatus
CGGTCAGTCTCTGTGGCCCGCAGAAAGCAGGTTGAGCTTTTCTGCATTCCTGGTGAGCTGCGGGGCGTGTCCTTGGCCCTCTGCTGGGTCTTGTGATCTCCGGCGAGGGGTCTTTGTCCCGGCGCTGATCAGGTGTGGGGCCCTGTGGCCCAAGCTGAGGTTTCCGGCCGTGTTCCCCAGTTTTTGATAGGGTTATTTGGTTTTCTGGAGTCTAACTTCTTGAGTTCTTTGTATATATTGGATATCAGCCCTCTATCGGACATAGGATTGGTTAAAATCTTTTCCCAATCTGTTGGTTGCCATTTTGTCCTATTGACAGTGTCCTTTGCCTTACAGAAGCTTTGCAATTTCACAAGGTCCATTTGTCGATTCTTGATCTTAGAGCATAAGCCATTGATGTTCTTTTTTATAGGATAGCTTTACACCAGTTATACTGGCTCAAATAAAAAGCAACAATGATCTGGCAAAATTTTTAGAGGACCAGAGAGGAAAGTTATAGGTAGTTGATGAACTAGACAGGGAAAGCTGTAATTCTTTATTTTTATGTCTTTGTGGGATTCTGTAGTGTACACAATACCTGAAGCCCTGTTGCTGGAATTCCCAACCCTGTTAAACCCATATAAATCTACACAATCCAGATATTATAATTATAAGCTATATGCTTAGATTGGTCAGACTAGCATTATACTAACTTATTCCCTAGCTATAAGACCCATTGATACTTGGAGTTTCTTTTGATCCATCATGGCTTCTCCATCTCTTCCTCTGTGCTCTCTTCTCCTCTCCTCTTCTTCCTCTCCTACTTGCCCCCAACTCTCGAGGCTCCACTCTCGCCTTTCCCATTCAGTGCCCAATCACTTGCTGTAGACTTTCGTTAACCAGTTAACATGTGGAGAAGGTTCAGGTGACATCGGCAGAGTATATGATGGTCAGCTTGTTGGGGGCAGCCCCTCTTGAGGAACCAGCGTTAACATCAGAATACAAACAGCATCAGACTAAACCATTTCATTTCCCCCTTTTTGTCCATTTAAAAGGCTCTTTCTCTTATAGTAACACACGATACATAGCAGGGAATATTTTGAAATAATCATGTGATCTGCTTCTTGGGACAGTTCCATTATTTTATGGATAATTCCCTCACTTAAAACTTCCTATTCCTGACATCTGCAACATCCTATTAGAACTTCGTATCTGACCACATAGGATTCACCATCACCGCTTTACACATAAACCACTTGGAGACTCCCTGGAGGGACTCAATATGGTACACATTGCCTTTTTCAACATGGTACACAGTGGCTTTTTTCTTCAACACTGTCCAAACCAACATTGCCCTTTTGTGTGCATTTTGCCATATGCTGTAACACCATCACCTGAATGGTGATGGTTACTATTTAGTGATTTTGCAGCTCAAGTGATACCCAGGCCTGTGAACACAGGACAGCCAAATCTCCAGACTCACTTCCAGACTGGCTTTTTGTAGCAGTGTCACAGGGGCCACCTTCCAAATGCTCTTGTTCAGTCACTACCATCCTAAAGAAAGCATTTCCACTTGGTTTTAATTTTATACCTAGATCTTTGATGGTTGGCTTCCTCTTCAAGGTAGCCCTCTTTATGCAAAGTGTTCTAACCTGTATTCAATATTGCTGAGCCCTTTACCCAGTTAGCCATCTTGTCTAAAGTCTGTCTACTTCTACCAGGACCACACCCCATTTCTTACCAAACTGAATACTTTTCAACCCACTTGTTACCCTCTTTTCCTCTTGAATATCACTTTCATACTCTCGAATAGCACAGCTAAAACCACATGCAATTACAATGTTATAGCCCAAAAAGTAATGATTTTCGGAATATTTCCTCCACTAAATAAACTAGACAACTACTTTTAAACTCCACTTCAGTAAACATAGTAGGCATGGATCCATATTCTGGGACAGAATCTAATGTGTATGGCCACTGGCCAACTCCCCAAAAGAGTATTTTATTCCAACTGAAAGTTCATGATCTGTATTTTTTAAAATGAGCATTCTGGTATTAGGAACTCATTAGTCCAATGTCATTTTGAGCCAACTGTAAACCACAGCTCTGAAGTTTTCCAAATGCCCACAAATCAAGTTTCCAAAGTCTGAGAAGCACATGGGCAGTTTCATCACAGAAGTGATGATGTGGCACCAACTTCCTTTTTAATCACTTTCCTCACTGCTAAGGTGATAGCTGACAAGTCAGCTTGATAGAGAAAAATGATATTGGTTCAGCTTTTCAGAGAATCTCTAGTCTATCATGACAGGAAAGACCTGAGGGCAGTGTTCTGTCTTTGGGAGCAGGACCTTGGAGCTGTGACTAACTAGTGCTTCTTAAGTGCATGAGGTACTTTATGAACACACAGACGCTGTATCATGAGCTTGGGACATGAGGGGCCCTCACAGAGGTCTATAATGAAAGCACTGCGCTGAATAGCTCTAGTGTTTTCAAACAAGCAATGAAGAAAGAGAAATTGCACCATTCATAGTAATTACACCCTTTTGAAATCAGAAAATTCTGGTCTTAGTGTCTTAAAATTCATAGTTTACATTGGTGGATAGAGCTCACTGGGAATGTGTATGCTTGTAAGTTTGATATCCACTAAAATTAGAAAAGCGAATACATATTTGTTCAAATTACCTTTAAAGTTTGTGCAAAGGAGCACACAAAGACTAATCCAGTTTCTAAATCACTATCTTTTAAAACTTTTAGAATTACTGTATCATTCACATGTTTTTTTTCCAGAAACTAATTTGGTATTTTCAAACGTGTCTAGTTCTGCACAATCATTTTAAAATACATTTCTCAACTTACTGCTGAAAATTCAAACTTAAAAGTGGCAATAAAGCTCAAAGTAGAGGACAATCAACAGCTTCCAAGAACCCCAATAAGTACACATTTATAAATTCTACATTGTATTAATTTCTGTCAGAGTCAAAAGAAATCTTCCTGTGTCCAACACTAGCATATAACCACATTTTACAAATATTCTCCCTGATCACATATTTGATATATCCATATTGTTACTCTTTGTTAGTAGTTCAAGTTTTAGCAGCTTTATATTAAAAACAAATTAAGATTTGCTTTTGTTACAGGGACTATGTAGCCCAGCCCAATCTCAAATTCATGTTCTTCTTTTCTTTACTTCCGGACTTCTGGGACAAAAAGCATAGGCTGTCACAACCCACTGGTGGTAAGAATTTAATGATAAATATTTTGACAGTCTAAACTTAATGTTGTATACATGTCATACTTAGCTTATCTATGCAGACATTGGTGGAAATGTATATTTTATGTATTTTGCTATTGTGAATAATATGTGAAAAACTAATATCAAGGTATCTTTTTAATACCTGCTAATACTCCATAATAATGTATAATTATAAGTCATAAATATTTGATGAAAAAGATGCACCAGTCAGAATGGCTAAGATCAAAAATTCAGGTGACAGCAGATGCTGGCGAGGATGTGGAGAAAGAGGAACACTCCTCCATTGTTGGTGGGATTGCAAGCTGGTACAACCACTCTGGAAATCAGTTTGCCAGACTCTTAGAAAAAATGGACATAATACTACCTTTGGACCCAGCTATACCTCTCCTGGGCATACACCCAAAAGATGCCCCAACATGTAATAAAGACACATGCTCCACTCTGTTCATAGCAGCCATATTTATAATAGCCAGAAGCTGGAAACAACCCAGATGTTCCTCATCAGAGGAATGGATACAGAAAATGTGGCACATTTACACAATGGAATACTACTCAGCTATTAAAAACAATGACTTCATGAAATTTGCAGGCAAATGGATGGAACTTGAAAATACCATCCTGAGCGAAGTAATTCAGTCACAAAAGAACGAACATGGTATGTACTCACTGATAAATGGACATTAGCCCAAAAGTTCGGAATACCCAAGTTTCACTTTACAGTAACTGCTGGACTGAGAGTGAGGTCCCAGATGGAAGAGTTAGAGAAGGGACTGAAGGAGCTGAGGGAGTTTGCAGCCTCATGGAGGAAGCAACAGTGTCAACTGGCCAGACCTCCCAATGCTCCCAGAGGCTGGACCACCAACCAAAGAATATACATTGAGGGACCCATGGCTCGGATCACATATGTGGCAGAGGAGGTTGGCCATCAGGGGGAGGAGAGGCCCTTGGGCCTGAGGGTGTTAGAGGCCCCAGTAAAGGGGAATGTCAAGGTGGGAATACAGGAGTGGGTGGGTGGGTGGGTGGGAGGTGGAATACCCTCATAGAGGTGGGAGTATGGATAATGTTTCCAGAATATATTATTGATTTCCTCATGTTTTATGACTCAAGATGTCAGGTTTCCAGCAATAAGCTCTCACCATCAAGCTCTAGAGGGTAACCAAGAACATTATCAGAGGGGGTTTCCAAAGAGGAGACCTGGAAAGGGGGAAACATTGGAAATGTAAATAAAGTATCAAAAGTAAATAAAAAAAAAGAGAAAAAGATGGATTTATATTGTAACCTAAACCTTGAAATCTTGAAAAATATTTATTTTCTTATGAGATCATTAAAAACACATTTCAAAGAGTATACTCTTTGCTTTCTCATTTTAAATAATACTTTGAAAATTTTGTACATATATGTTTACATTGCTGCCCCAAATCATCTCAGATCTACCCTCACGTCACTACACACTCAACTGTGTGTTTTATTTGTTTTTAAACTCATTAAGTACAATTTGTGCTACCCATATACTTTAGGATATGTGGCTTTCCCTGGAGGGTGTCAACCCTCCAGGGACTCTACCCTAAGAGAAAATTGATTATCTTTCTCCCAGAATCTATTGATTTGTAAGTAGCTCCTTAGCTAGGGGTAGGTGGTACCCAGATCCCCTCTTCTCGATGAAGTTCTGTTGAGCTTGGGCCTGCACAGCTCTTGTACATGCTGCATCCACTGCTTTGAACTCTACTATGTAGCTGCTCTGTTGTATCCAGGAAACACTCTTCTAGCAATCCACTGCTCTGCACTCCTAACAATCTGTTCATCTCTTTTTCTACAATGATCCCTGAGCCTTGGGAAGAGGGGGTGTGATATAGACATCTTGTTTAGAACTTAGCATTTCAGAGTCTTTTGTTCTATGTACCCTGACCAGTTGTAAGTCTTAATGCTGCTCATCCTATAAGAAGATTCTCTGATAAGGGGTTGATAGATGGACTATTCTGTGGGTATAACAATAAGTCATTAGGAGTCAGTTTAATTCTCTGTCCATGGAGCAGTACAATAGTAGTAGGTTTTCCACTAATGATGTGATCTATTTAGTCACAGGTTCTTGGCTCTGACCATGGTTCCAAGTATGGGTTTCATGTATAGAATGCGCCTTAAATTCAACTAGAAAATGGTTGATTATTCTCATGATATTCAAGAGTCTTACCTACCACCAGCTGAATCATGGTTGTTACAGTTGCAGTTAGCAGGACTGACATCTGCATTAGATTGGTAATTTCTTTTCGCCTATAGCACAGTGCTTGATAGTTTCTAACACTATGAAAGGAAGCTAGTATGGATAATGTTTCCAGAATATATTATTGATTTCCTCATGTTTTATGACTCAAGATGTCAGGTCTCCAGCAATAAGCTCTCACCATCAAGCTCTAGAGGGTAACCAAGAACATTATCAATATCCTGTAATATTTGAGGTCTATAGGGCATCACTTGTCAACAGCTCCCAAAAGTATCAACACATTCCTGGCACTGCAGTTTTTGTTATCCCATATGGTGTTTCCTGGGGTATCATTGCCCCATTATAAGGTAACTTAACTCTGTTTTCACTCTTTATATATGTGTATATGAACATACTTTAAGTTGCTTCTATAGTATCAGATTTCCATATGATATTTTTTGAAAAGTCTTTCAAAACAGGACAAAATGACAACCTATGTATTGGAAAAAGATCTTTACTAATCCTACATCCGATAGAGGGCAAATATCCAATATAAATAAAGAACTCAAGAAGTTAGGCTCCAGAGAACCAAATAACCCTAAAAATGGGATACAGAGCTAAACAAAGAATTCTCAACTGAGGAATCTTGATTGGCCGAGAGGCACCTAAAAAATTATTCAACATCCTTAATCTTTGGGGAAATGCAAATCAAATTGATCCTGAGATTCCACCTCACACCAGTCAGAATAGCTAAGATAAAAAACTCAAGTGTCAGCAGATGCTTGTGAGGATGTAGAGAAAGAGGAACACTCTCTTCCATTGCTGGTGGGATTGCAAGCTGCTGCAACCACTCTGGAAATCAGTCTGGCGGTCCTTAGATAATTGGACATAGTATTACCTGAGGACCAAGCTATACCACTCCTGGGACTACACCCAAAAGATTCTCCACCGTTTTTATTCCACCCTTGCAACCACCTAAAATTCAAGAGGAGAGAAAAAAAATGATACACAGGAAAGAGATCCATAAATAAAGTCAGGGATAGGAAATGGGTCACTTTTTTTTTTTCTTCTTGTTGATTAGGGAAGAAGAGTTCCTTGGGGGATTTTGATCTTCACTGCCAGGATATCTATTTTATTTTTGGCTTTTTTTCACATGACTTTTTAAAAACCACAACCAATAATAAGCAACAACCAACCAAACTCAGAACCATGAACAACCAACCAAAACCCCACCTGCTCTAGCATTTATATACCCTCTGACATGTCCCCAGCATTCCAAACATCACAGATCATAGAAACTATGTGTAGCTAGCAAAACCACGCCCCTGCTGTAGCATGAGGCATATCATCGCCAGATACTAGGGGTAAACTAAAGCAGCCACATATCCCGCACCTATGATTAAAATGAAAAACATATTCTGATAATATTTCTGTGGTTTTTAAAGAAACCAGAATTCCAAAATTGTTTTGACAGCATTGTGCTTGAAATATAAGCCCTTTTGGAGACTGTCCTCACTTTCCACTTGTTTTAGTCTTGTCTGGAACACAAATTAACTTCACTACCCATAGGCCCCTGAATATTACGTTAGAAATGGCTTGAAACTACTCTAGATTCTGCACTGCTCATTGATATAGTTTTTGTCTTCTAGGAACCCACGTCATCCCTAGGATTAGCCTGGTCTCCAGACCCTAATATGTGCTGGAATGTCACAATTTCTACTCTTCCAAAATACCATCTACAGTGAAAACATGAGGCAGGACATAGACTTTCTAGGCAGTATATTGTGCCTCGGGCTACCATGTGTTGCTAAGAGGCATCTTATCAGGATGTCTGATCTCTGGGCTGGACCACTAGGTCACAGCAATGGGCCATACAGAGAATATAGCCAAGTGACACTCAAATTGGAGGTTAGATGAAAAGACCAATTAATAAAATAAATATGTAAATAAAGGGCTATATACATGCAAGGTTCCAGGAAATTGGAAGTGACTGTAGACTTTGCCGTCTTACATATGTCTGAGGTTCTGGGGTCCTAGATATGGCCATGCCTATGTCCACAACACACATCTGCTCAAGACTTCGCTGACTCAGGGCTTTCTGAGCTCCCCACTGCCCAAAGTGTGTGAGTTTACTTACTTTTCTTATTTATGATTTTGCATACATCCATGGAAAATATGCTAGGTCATATATTCTATGAACACGGGCATAGGTCCACAGGGACAGCTACCACCAAAAGCAGGCAGGATGAACAAGTTTAATTGTGACTTACATCTCCAGAGGAATAACAGTCCATCGACTTTCATAGTTGGGAGCATGGCTGCGGGTGGCCACGACTGGCGCTAGATCACATCTCAACCTGAAAACAAGAAACACACAGAGAGATAACTTAAAAGGGCAGGAGTCTTTTGAAACGTCAGAGCCCCCATCCCCAGTGCCAAATTTATTTCTCCTCTTCCTCTTGAAACACTCAAGAAACTGGGGTCCAAGCATTTAATTGTTCAAAATGTTGGAGGACTCCTTATTGAAACTAGCATAATGGAGGAATGCGGGGATCTGTCAGTCGGTGAGTACTGTCTCATAGTCAAGCTATCCTTCACTCCCTGCCAAGCTAAGTTCCAGGAAACATGGCCTCTATTCATCTCTTCATTCTACAGATGGTCGGAGTGGGTAAGCTAATTGCCCAGAGTTAAACTAGGGGCTTGTGATACACAAGATGGCTGCGGACCTGGGAGGAGGCTAGTCAGAACTGCCTAAAATGAAGTACTTCTCTTCATCCTTGACACCCCACCCAGCCTTCCATAGGTCTCGTGTTACATGAAATTCATGGTTTTACCTCCTATTTTGTTTCTCAAAATAATCCCCAATAGAGGCACCAACTAGATGAAAATGTGACAGGCAAAGCATTTTCCAGAGAAGGGAAGAACTTATCCAGTTTCGAAGCTAAAGTGACAAGCCATATGCCTGCTCATTCTCCAGGGATTCCTTCCTTACTGGAGTTGCCCTGGAGATGGGATGCTAGTCCCAGCAGGAACTGGGATTCCAGGGTCTGTGTGGAGTTGAAGCTACGGGGCATCTTCACCAATCAGCACCCTTCATGTAGTAGTATAAGTCGCTTTCCCCAAGGTCAGGGTTGAAAAAAAAAAATTGCAGCCTGATTTAAAAACATCTCCCAGATGCCAACACCATCAGAAGTGTTCCTACCCTCTGGTTCAACTGCCTGCAGGTCTTATTTTATTTTCTGAACTATGTGAATTGCCCCTAGGTGGAAACTATGCATATTCCTTGTTTAACATGTGGAGAAGTCCCCTGGATTCCTTTTCCAGACTAGCAGGTCTAGGGGGGTTTGTACCCTACCCATGCATCCTGTCTACCTAGTTTGCATTCTGGCCTGCCTAAAAGCAGCCTGAGAATCTGCAAGATAGAGTGCCTGCAGAAGTTTGACTTAGTGCGCAGGCGCAATAGACAGGCTGGCGGAGGTTGCGCGCGCAGACAATTTTGGCCACACAGCAGAGAGAACAAGGAACCTGAGTTCTGTAACAGGGGTTGTCAGAAGTAGCATCTACTGGAGCTGGTGGGGCAGTGCTGGTGAACCCTCCTTCAAGCATGCCCTCAGCCTGGTGATCCGGGTGAACTGTTTGCTAGCCGTTAACTGCCACCGAGCTGAGCTGGACTGGGAAGGTATTGGAATGCAGTAGACATGGGATCCCTTGGGTAACCTCAGAGCAATCAGGAGCATTGAATGGGACTCAGGAAATGTAGGATACCCAACAAGCATGAGGTGTAAATTACCACGACTGGGAAGGAAGAAGAAGGCAGGGAGTTTGAATGAGACTTAAATTCTTTGGAGTTTGTGTGGTCACCTGTGGGTTAGTGACAGTGAACCTCTGAGCTGTCTTAGGAATAGAAACTGCCCTTGTTCTTTCGAGAAGGAGAGTGAGTGGGAGACAACGAGAATCTGTGTTGACTAGTAAATCTTAGCAAGAGCTGCCAGGAAATGTGAGGTCAAATGCGCAGCAGGAAGGGAACAGACTCTGCGGTTGTTTGTTTGTTTATGAAATCTGGAGACCTTTAAAGAAGTAGGGGTTACACTCCTGGAACCTTAGGGTCCCTGTGACCACAGGGGAAGAATTCAGACGATTTCCTGCTGTTTAATTGTATCAAAGCAACAATAGGCTTGGGGAGGCTTCCCTTCCTAAGGGCAAGCAGTCTGCCTGGAACAAATGCAGCCTCTGGAAGGCTCAGTATAGGAGAGTGCGCACCCGCCAGAGAGGCATCTTCTTGATTCCCAGACTTGGGATTCAGTCCATTGTCTAAGCAGCCAGCAGCCTATGCCATTTTTTACACAACTCCAGTCACACCAGTATGAATGGAGCCAGGATGAGTTGAGAATGGAGGCAGTCAACAGATAACATGTGATACAAAAGGCATATCTGTACAAGAACAAGGATTGAACAAAATTATGTGTCCAGCAAGTTTCACATCACAGGCTTACTTGAAACCCATTTTTGCCATTTTCTATTGCTGTAAAAAGAAAAATGCCAGAATTGGTACACAGAATAATGAGGTTCCTGTATCTCATGGCTGGTGACTGGAAAGACCAAACTACTGGATACAGGATGGGGAAAATCCTGCCTAGGTCAACATGGCAGAGCTGTGGAATGTTAATCCACTGTGGGCAGGAGAAGCCAAGAATTCACAGGAGCCTCATGTGGGAAGAATTCATTCCTGGAGGTACTTGGGTAGTCATATACCACCTAAAACACTTTAGAGAGAATTTTATTCATTGATCTCGTGCTGCTCCTATGACCAGATCCTTTCCAGGTTGTTCCCTCATTTAGCACAGTTCTTCCACCTCAGCATTTTCACATTAAGGAACAAAGTTACACAAAATTAAGGTTTGGAGGACAAACATCCAAGTTGTATCAAAGCCCAATGCTGATGACAGCCAATGGCCAAGTGCCAGAGGGAAGCCGTAATGTCCGCTTGCTTCTCTAGTGGTTGTCTTCATTTGAGTCAGGGCCGCCTCCTCCTGCAGGGATTTTCATGCCTTCTCATGTACCTTAGTCATTTTAAGAAAAAGTGTTGCTCCTAGTTGTTAATGGCTTCTAATGTGATCTAACACCATTTGAGTTCTTCCTTGGTCTAGAGTACAGCCCTGTTGAGAAGGTCACTCGTTCAGTGTGCTTCAGCAATACTTTAGAGATTTCATTTAACATGGTACATAAGAAATGGTCATGAATGCATATTCCCTTAAAGTCCTGGGTAGAACCAAGGGTGGAAAGACTGTTTGAGCCTTCCTGGGAGTTCTAGGGGAGAACCTCTGGTGTCACTGTTTGCCTTTTGGCAACTGTTCATTTTGGGGAGCTTTAGGGATCTTGGATGTCCCTGAGATTCTGGCAACTAACAATGGTCGATTCTGTGACTTTTACTGTTCTCATTCATAAAGATATTATTGTGATCGCATTGTTAAGCTATATAAATCTCCATTTTTAGGTCAGCTTCTTCAGAGGATCACTGGGAAAACAAGCAGATTTCCTCACAATCACTCAGAGTATGTTTAGCTGTACATGAGCTCTGTGACTGAGGATCCTGGACCTGGGACACAGATCCATCAGAGGACAACAGCTCAGAAATCTTCTTGCAAGTAATTATGCTAAGCCTGGCTTAGAAATGCTGTCAGAAGAGGTCAACCAGGAGAGAGAATATTGTCTAAGGGAACACCAGTCAGCTTTCATATGTTCTCACTAGGATCTTGGAGGATTCAGATGATGTCTGACCTGGAGTACAGAGTCTTAGTAGGAAATGACAGAAGCAACCCCTCCATTTCCTTCCCAAGAAGCCAGGTGAGAAAAGTTTCCATCATAGGATGCTGTTCCCAGAGTTCAAATTCCCTCAGAGGACACAGAGGCCCCATAAGAGGCCTCTCAGCCTGGAAAACACCTTTACTCAGGGAAGCCCAACCATGAGAGTAGAGAATGTACTCTCTGGCTTTTGATTCCCTCAAAGGCATGAGTGCTCTCTTGGGGCAAATATGTTAGGCAAACAAAATTGAGAGGAAGCCTAAAGGGCCAGAGCTTCTTTCCGTAGAAATACTGTAAAGGATTCTGATTACCAAAGCGTATGCTCAGATATGCCCTCTTGTTCCCACAGAGAAGCCCATGCCTTTGTACACAGACCCTTTCACTGGAACAGAGCTCAACGGGCAGATTTGCTAAAGTACTCAAGACAAAGAGAACAGATCACTTACAAAGTGGCACATAGCCACTGAAAGATCATCAAAATTGACGTGACTTCTAGTTATGGATATCCCTCTCTTCTGGTTGTGAAGAGTCCTTTCATGTTCAGTCAAGTCAGAGTTTGAATTCCATAGGGCTATTTCAGGTGTTTGTATCTATAAATATTCCCCTGAAGAATGTCTAGAAGGCCCTTCCCCCTATAGTCACCAAGGAGGCCCATTGATGATCAGCCTTGGTGGCCACAAAGTTAAGGCATGACCCCCCAGCCTGAAACCTAATACAGGAGACAGGGAGGAGGGTTTTCTCCAGGGTCAGCCCTCCTGTTATTCAGCCATTCACCTCTGCTTAAAGGCCCCTCCATCTTCCCAACTCTGGGGTTCATGTTACAGTCATTCAGAGCAACCTAGAGCCATGTCATCTCACTTCCCACATATCTAGCATTGTGTGTTTTCCTTTGGATTGTAGGGCTTCCTGTACCTATCCAGATCCTCAGCCCCAAAGCACAAGAAGCTGTGCTTACTCTACTCAGTACAGAAGCTAGAGCACTTCTTGATTTCCTTTACCAGAAGCCAGAGAACTTCGTGGTAGGCACCCTCCGGCATTGTATTGCATCTCTCCATGCTTGGGCCCAGAAGACAGACTCCTTATGGCAGTGCTGAAGAGTGTGGAAGTTAGTTTGGAGAATGCCTGTTCTTGTGTCCCAAGGCATGGCCATGGACCCCGCTGCATGTAGGACCAGTATGTGTATCTCCACTAATGACAGTAAGCATGGCATATCAGTTTCTTGGACTATGTCCCTCAGATACTCAGCTTGGTTAGTGTTCTATGTCCCTCAGAAAATGCATACATTTCCCCAGTCCCCACAGCGAATGCCAATACTTGCATGTATTTTCCTTTAGGAAAATTTGTTAGCTGGTATCTGTTATGATTCCTGTTAGGAAACACAAGGAGCTGATGAGAACATGCCTGCCAGCATTCCATATTCCTCCAGGGACAAAAGGCCTGGCACATGGATTCTGACAGCACTCCTGACAAAGAGTGAGGATTTCCAGACAACACCAGTCTCTGATTGTCCCAGTAATGGTTCGGCTCGTAGGGCTTACCTCACAGGACACTCTGCCATGCATTTGAGTTCCCTCAGGTCTGCAGGCGATCTCAGATGAAGCCTGTCAGAACAGAATCTGCTTCAAGGGACATTTGTCTCTGTAGCAACGATGTTCCTCTTGAGTTGCTACCCATGCTAGGAGCCCAAGAGATTTTTGTCAAGTCTCCTCCTATAAAAGCCAAAATGATCATGCCAGGGCTCCATGACCTCATAAATGAAAACAATGTTGTCTCTACTAATGTAGCCATTATGGACCTCCGTGCTAGTCAGCATTTAATATACACTCCTATGTTGCAGTTGTCTCCAATGGGATAACAGAGTGAACTTCATCCAGAGGCATTTTGAAAGAGTTATCAGCACCTTGCTGAAGACGATCCCTGACCATGTAGTCTGAACTCACTTTTATAACACACACAATGCAATTTCTTATAAGATATCAGAGCTAACCTTGCTGGCATTTAATGAACAGAAGTCTTGCTTCTCTAAGGGCTTACCGGTTTGGAATTAAGTTTAATGAGACAGCTGACTTGGAAAACCAGTATTTCTTTCTGGGATGCCCTTTTTTTTTTTCCCACAAATTGCTTTTAAAAATGTGCTTGATGGACATAGAGTGTCCATTGTGACAAATTCTGTGTTCTCACATGTAACGGTCAGGACTTCACTGAAGAATGTCACACTCATCAGCACCTCTGATACCCTCAAACTTGGAATAAATATCCCTTGTGTTGAGCACTGTGTGAACATTTCCACCAGTGGGTTCTTCTGGGACATGCATCGCCCCAGTGTGTGAAGGTCTGAGGAGTGCTTTCTTAGCACTGAGCCTGACATATTCTTCCTGCAGCTTCATTTTTGTCTTTGAAGCACAAAAATATACAAATACTTCCAATCTCTTTTGTTTCCTGCATGTATTTTTAAAGACCTTTCTTTTTAAATGGCCACAAGAGTAAATGGGATATTGCCTAAAAGCACTTACTTCACATTTAAATATACCAGTGCATACTTTACCATTCATCAGCAGGGCTTTGGGTAAAGTAGAAAACTGTCAAAGGCAGTTTGACTCTGCACTGCTTCAACCTAATTCTGAATCTTCCAGTCAGAGTTAATTCACCTGGTAGCCTAGGAGAGGTGCTAGAACTGCCTGTGTTTATTTGCATTCATTGCTCAGCTCACACACACACACTTGAACCTGTCAGTGGGCCTAGTCAAGTGACCGTTGACAGGAAAATGTATAAAAAGAGAGCTGAATTAACTAGAAAGCTACATGTATACTTAGCCAAAACCTTAACATGTCAGTTTTATTCTATTGAAATATTAAGAAAGCAACACAGTGGCAAAACAAGAATGTTACTTAGGGGCGATTTTTTTAAGGGAAGTTATTTTACTGCCGCAATTTTGGAAAATTATGTCGACTTGACATTTATTTCCTACTGATTTCATGAAGATTTTTAACTAAACAATTGGGTTACCATCAAATTAATCAGCCTACCTTACTTTCTGTGACTCAGTTTGACTTACTTGTTTATTTAATTTAATGTACAGATTGCCTCCAGATTCCCCCGAGGTAACACCCGAATTGGCTATTACAGATAGATAATTTCCTAAGGGCCAGAATAATAGACTTTGTGCTGTGTGCTACATCCTGTGGGTTTCTATTATAACCTTAATTCAAAAACTTCCTTTTACTTAAGTGAACATTAATGAGAAGATTCCTGGAAAATACAGCTGTATGAATTAGGAAGCTGCATATGTATTTAGGTGAATTTCCACACCTCAGGGTAACTTGTAGGATTACAAAAGGGAAGAAAGTTGTTTCCCACTGAGCAGTAGATGAGGAATGTTGTCTGTCTTACAGGAGTACTTTAGACGGAAGTTCACCTCTGGCTATTATTTCTGGAAGATAATGTTCTTTCAGGTTCTACTGACAGCATGAGCCATTTCACTACAGAAGGGAGTTTAAATGTAGTCCACTGGCTTTCTAGGTGTCTATGCTCTGACAGACAGTTCCATCCTTCAAGGAGTCTCTGATTTTCAGTTTGGCATTATAGTTTGTTAATATACTCCCAGTTCTATTTTCATAGAATTATTATGAGATTTTATGTCCACCATCTCATCTTCTATATCCTTAATTCTTTGCCCATATGTCACTGATGTGACATTATCCTGTCGTCTTTGCTCTTTCTCTTGACCAGAGGCAGGCTCTTCCTAAAGAACATTAAAAAGACACGTTTTTAAATGGGAGGTCCAAAGAGAGTTCACCTTTCAAAAATAATTTTTTTACATGTGCTTGAAGGAACTATATTGTGTATTGTGACAAAATTCAGTGTTTTCACTTTTAATAGTCAGGACTTCACTGAAGAAAGCCAAACCCACTGGTCCTTCCTTGCAGAGAGCAGAAATTGAACAAATGCCATCAATTATGTTACTCTGAAGTATTTATAATCAGAGAATGCCTCAGCTTCCATGAATGATCAGTTCTGTTCACGACACATGGTGTTCCAGACTTGTTGATCTAGGAGTGTAGACGCTATCACTGAGTCCAAGCTTAAGCACACCAAATGGGATCATTGTTTCCACTGGGGTCTTTAATACGGTTTCCGTGCTCATGTGAAGTCCTCACAACTTGTCAGAGTGCGCAGGGTTGTAAGTAGAAAGGGACTGCCCATTCATGGGATTCAGCGTCAACTTTCCTGGGAATCGTCAGCCCACTGCATCGGCACCTGTGTCCACACATTTATCTCTTGGGAGATTTGCCTGGCCTGTGAGAATTACAACGTGGAGGAGTTCGTGAATTCAGAGAGTTTATGGGTAACGCTCCATGAGAGTTCAAAATAATTCTTTTCACATGGGATGATTCATTTTTCTAAATATTAAATTTGAAGCATCTCATATTGGGTGGCTACAGTCTCCGTCAGAGCTGTGGAATTGCTTCTCTGATGTATTAATGTAGTTGGTCTTTTTAAAAAATAGGAATGTAAGTTGCTCAATGTGTCCATGAAATCATGATGAGTGAAGGGCAGTTCTATGGACATGAAATTGCCTTTGACATAAATCTATAGAGCATTCAACATTCTGTTACTCAAGTAATTGGAAGCATTCCATAAAATGTATGGTCTCTGGCTTCTATACAGGTATGTAACTCCCTTCCAATGTAAATGCAGTTTCTTTTCACTTGTGGAATTCCCCTCCCCAAACAGACCATTTCTTTTACATTTGGTGCCACTTAAATTTCAGGCCCTGGAAAGAATAGAGCCAGATGCCATGACAGAATGTCAAGCAAACTTTTCCAATGTCAACAATAGATTCCTCTTTCCCCCTAAGAAATCTACTGAGAGAGTCTGTCACTACCAGTGTCTGTTAGAACTCGGTCCTTCTGTCTTGACTAAGGATGGCTGATTAAGCTCCGCTTAGAGCAATCTAGATATTTTTCTCCTCAGCTCTAAACACTGCCTTTTTCCCTTAGGCAGGTCTTGTGGACAAATTAAACCACACACTTAGGTTTGAACTAGCAAATGTCCATGTGTCGGTGCTGATGTCCTCTGTTGCAATGCATGCTACAGAATATTACGCTGAACAACCTAAGGGAGGAATGATTTATTTTGGCTCACCTTTCATGAGGCACGATCTCTCATGGCAGGCCAGACTGATGTGTGGAAAACTTAGAGATGTGGACTGAGAATCTAAGGTTGCCTCACGGATGCAGTGGTGTGAGGAGAGACAAGAATCAATCACCAACTGGCTGTAACCCTCAAGCCTTTATACCCAGTGCCTGGCTTCCTCCAGCCAGCCAGAACCTACACAGCCTCCAAGTCAGAGCTACCTGCCAAAGGTCAAGGACTCAAATCCACGAGCCTGTGGGGAGAATTTCACAATCAGACAGAACAGGTTTTAAGTTCAGGATACAGAAAAGGACCGCATGCTCCAGGAAAGGAAGCGTTCCTGAGATCCACATGAGGGTGGCTCTAGGAAAGCCCAGATGGCATGCATCTGAGAAGGAGACAAGAGGGAGGAACCTGGATGAGGAACATCCTGAGACAGCCACGAGCGTGATAAGGAATGAGTAAAAGACTTGCTTCTCTTGAAAGAACAACCTACAGTGGAGCCCTAGAGAGGCCACCAATGTGTGAGCTGAGGTGTTGTGGCTATGCAAGAGGGAAGAATGTTCAAAACTCCCACAGAACAGATTCATGCAGAGGTCCAGCCCCATGTCAAAAACTGTGTTTACAATGGGACAGTCCTGCCCTGATCCCTTTCAACAGCACTGGGCAGGAAGGTGATAAAACTTAATTGGTCATTCTCATGTATATGAGATACATTGTGTTAAGATTTGAAATGTGACTTTACACACCTATTGCGTGTTAATAGGGGTACACAATGTGCCTAACATCTTTAACACTCAATATATGTATATAAAACTGTATTAAAAGTACTTGACATTTGATTAAACATTTTTCCGCATTTTATGTTATTTTAACAAATAATGAGTGGAGGACAGATCAGGAAAGAGCAAATGCATGGGGGCCTAACTACCGTAAGCAGAGGGATAACTTTGGAAAAGTATTTCACATTCTTTGTGACTTGCCTTGGGTGACTCACTGGGACCCCTAAGGATGTCTGTCTCCTTTGTTCAGAGGAACCAGCAACAAATGCTCCCACAGAATTAATCTGAGTAGTCACCCACCATGCAAACAAGGACGCTCAGTGAATACTTGTGCCTGTTAGATTTCATTTTCCTAATGTTATTTTTCTCGTTCTTCAGATTTCTTTACTGTTTATAGTCATTTGCTTTGATTTTTAGAATGATAAGGAATGTATATGGAACAATTCTTGCCGTTCCTTTTGTGTTCTAGGCCACAAGGAAATAGCAAAATACACAGCAAATTAAGAGACATGAGGTGAGGGAGACACAGCACTGTCCCGTGACTAACTTTTATGTGATGAGCCCAACTGATGAAGGCCCTCTGCCTTGCCCTGTTTCCCACGCTCCTTTAACACCTCACAGCTCTCTGATAATTCTGGGGTAAAAGCAGTTTTCTTGGTTTTCAAAGACATAGATTATTGAGAAGATCTCTTTTCAAAATGTTGCAAACTTGGTTTGAAAAGCGTTTTAGTATTTGAGGGGTAATTGGCAGCATTCTCAGCCTGGCGAGGTAGGCTGCCAGGTGCTCAGTGAGCCACCAGGCTCTTGGCTGTGCATCACAGACTGGCAAATGCTCGGGGACACTCTCACAGCTGGATCACTGGACACTAAGGCTGTACTAGACGCCTACCCACAGGAGGGCCACAGGCGTCCTTACATTTATCTCAAACACCTTTGCTGCTCAGTCCTGAAGCCACATTACTGCACGTTTTGATGACTTTTTATACCTACTGTCACCCTGTGTAGGCTGGGGGCAATGGCCTGCACTGACCCCATTACACTCCCTCAGCTGGACCTTGCACTCCTGATCTCCACTCAAGACCTTTTCCCAGCCTGTCCCTTCAACATACAGTGCCAGTTTATCACAGGTGTAGTTGAGCCAGGTCACAGTGTCCTTAATGTCCACCATGCCATTCTGGAAACAGATTAAATATGTCTTGATGCTGAATTAGCTGATGTCTTGAAGCTGCCCTGTGTGCACTTCTCCTTGCAGTCAAGGTGAAATTAGGGCAGTGTCTTGTGTAGCTGGAGATCAGGTGTAACTCCAGCTCCAGAGTCTGGATGACAGGGATCGAGCTCAGTTGTCCACAGAATGAGTTAACACTCTCTGTCCTGGTCGGGCAGGCAGTGTTGTCCCATTCCCCTCGTGACAATGTGTATGGACAATGGACCCTCACTTCTTACTGCCAGCTGTTCCTTTTGGAGTGCCATAAATCCTTGTTCTTCAATTCCCTGAGGTGTGACAGGCGCCATGGACTCTCTCATCCATTCACTTCCAGTTGGCGTAAGCTGTGCACTTTTTGAGGTGGCTTTGTTCCCCATGCTGGATGGAGGTCGCTATGTCAGTGTCACCAAGCCTCCATGGTGCTGACCCCTTCATTTGCAGCTCCACCCTGTCTCCCTTGAGACTCAAGAAATTAGCCCTTCCTCAAGGCAAAGCCTGGGTTTTCACCACTGGCTGGAAACCTCATTCCAGTGTGTTTCTCAGGTACCCTGGCCCTGGCTTTGGGACCTCCCTTCACTGGGTTGCCTTGGGAACCAGAACTCTAGATGGCTTTGCTATGCTTTTCTCCTCTGATTGGCCTCACACAGCCCATTCTCGTCATGAAGTCCTTATGCAGATAGGATGGTGTGTAAGTCCTGGTTTTCCTGCCTCCACAGACCAAATGCTGGGACCACAAGCATGTGCTTCCTAAATCTATCTAATCAGATCTATTGACAAATGCTGCGTCACAAAGAATTTAACTTACTGACCCAGGCATTTCTGTATTCCCCGGTAGTCTGGGGGGCATGTAGAGGTAAGGAATTCATATCCCATTCTAGGCCAGCACTGTCTATGATGTGAGTTTTAGGACAGCCAGGGCTTACAGATCCTGTGCCTATTCTTTCAAAGGGAATGCTGCCTACTAAGCCACTGTTTTCATCCATTATTGCATTTTCATTTTTAAAGTATCTTTATATTCTTTCCTAATACACACTATGCATGTTAGTCTCTTTTGTCCCCTGTTCCCCCTTTCCCTTCTCCCTTGAAAACACTTCCCCTAACAACCCTCCTTATCCTTCTTGTCTTGGTTTTTTGAGTGTAACCTGCTGAGTTTAATGCGTGTGTCTCCTGCTATAGCCCGAGGGGTGCTTTATTCTGTGGAGCAGAGTCTAAAGACCTTAGAAAACGACACTCCCTCAACATCTGTAAACTGCCAATAATTCCTCAGAGTGGGGTGCCACGGACTACCTCAGTTGGGTATGGGTGTCCCTGGGACAAGGGTCCTCTAGGCTGGGTGGGTAAGGATTCAGCGGTGACAAACAGAAACAAACACAGAGGCAGTTTTTAATCTGAGTGTATTTTGCAGCTCTCAAGGGTTTTTATGCATAAAGAAACAGGTATTACAACTCTGAAAAGATGTGTTCAGTGAAGCAGTCAAATAGAACGGATATCATTATAATCATTTGGCACAGTAAAATTCAAAATCATCTAAGGCTAGTGGCAAATTTCCAAGAACAAGTTAATAAATTTTTATGAGCAGTTACTGTTTAACATCTAGTACCTGATTTTCTGTAAATCTTCACAGCATAAATTTAAACTATTTTAATTCTTTTTAAGACTTTCTTAAACAATATACCAAAGCCTACTTCTGTTGACACACATGCAGCCATATAAAATTTTATTGTTGGGAAAGCTTTTATGTATCAGTACCATCTTGTACATGATTTATAAAGTGAAGCGCTGGTTTTCCCAGAGATGAGGTCATGGTTAGTGACCCCATCTCAAGGGGTGGTTTCTTACCCATTATTCTTGCTTAAGATCTTAGCCTAGGCTATCACGGACATCTCGTAAATAAGAAAAGGAATAAAAAAGATAAAACAGATAAGTTGCCAAGAGAACTATGGCTCAATATTTTTTTGCTCTGGCCAAGAGTTCCACAACCAGTTCCAGGAGGCTTCCTTCTTTTGAAGTCTATCGCCTTAGTCTGTGAACTTGTGACACAGGTCCTACTGGGGTTGGTGTGGCAGGGTTGTACCTTATCACACCTCTTCTTGACAGTCACTTCATCATGGATTACTTGTTTTATTTCTAACCTCATGCTTTCACGTTTAGGGGTATTAGACACTGGCTTTAGGGTTTGGGGTATAGCTAAGTGGTACAGGATATTTTGAGGATATCTGAGTCCCTAGCTTCTTTGACTTTCCCAACACATACAAAATGGTCACTTTGAAAAGTAATTTTAAATTGATGCTATAAAACATAATCAGAAGTATATATACTTATACTGTAATCACAAACAACTGTATTTCAAAAGCTTATGAAGTGATTAAAATCATGAAATTTTAAACTACAATTTAGCTTACATTAGATCAGTTAGCAAATTCAGAATCTTCTGGGGCAGTTGAGTGACACCGATATGAAAATTAAAATAATCCTTTTAGGGGATCATTGGAGCAAACAAAAATCACAGAACGGTAGAAATCATGAGAATTCCATGTCTCCTTAAATTTTCCTCTCCCTATTTGAGCCCTTACATACTTCAATACACCTTACCAGTGCCCAGTTATGCCTTATAATATTCACTATTTTTTCATATTTAATTGATAAATTGCTTTAAACAATAGGTTTTCATTTAAAACCCTATAATTTTAAAGGCTCAATTTTAACCACAATTTTGTTTGAATGAAGCTTGTTGTTTTTTAACAAAAACTCAAAAGTTCAATTTTTACCACTAATGACTCAGGAGATTGACACTGGCTTAAAATACTGTTAGTTCAGAGAGAAAAGAAATGCACTCAGCTGGCCTTCCTACTTCCCCAAAGTCCCAAAAGGAAAAGGAAATTCTCCTTCTATATGCTGTCTAAAATTACCCTTCAAACTCCCTCCCTTCTACTTCCTGTTTGTCTCTCTATCCATCTTCCTGACTCCCTCTTATTCTCTATGGTTTTTTTTCCTATGTTCACTCCTTGTCAACTGGTTGCTTGCTCAACCTCTTAACCTATGGTTGACTTTAATCAATCCTGTTTACAATAAACAGAAAGCCTTTGGATTAAAAGTGTGTGCTAGGATCACAACTAGAAACAGTTTTTTCCTCCCCAGCAAATTACAGAATCTCTGGGTTCGCTGTATCACCAAATATCCTGCAATATTTCCCCTTTTGTCTGAATAAAAAGAATAGATTTTATCTCTTAACCCAGGAATTTGAATGTCTTGAGCAGTTTGTATTAGGAAGCTGATCTTTGGGTGGTGTTTGTTAGCTTAGTGGCAATCCTAGCTAGGGAGAACACAGAAGTCAAACTAAATAATTCAACCATAATTTTTGCCTTATTAATAACACTTTTTAGTGCCATCTATGGATAATTACTTCTGTGAAGTGCAATCTGAGAATCTGAACTTAATTTTACCTTATGAGCAAAATGGAGACTAAATACTAAATGGCTACAGTTATGTTAAAAAATAGCAGACCTCACCATTACCCACAATAAGTGTGGATGCCTAACATAAGAGAGACATCAGCACTAATATAATAAACTATTTGGAATGAGACTTCCATTTTGAGTAGGAGTTAAGTAAAGTTTAAGTTCCCAAGACTTCCTTGGATAGCCAATTAGCACCAGGAGAAAGCTAGCCTCCCAGGCCCTCAGGACATAGAGACTGAGGAGGAAAAGTCAAGGACAGGAACCTTCCGGTTTCCATCTGTGGCGGGAGACCTGTGCCTGGGCCACCAGGGTTCCATAGCTGAGTAGTGTCAGGAGAAAGCTCCCCTCCCAGGAGCATGGAAAAGCCGTTAGTGGGGTTAAGGCGAGCACCACTGCTCACTGGGACCTGCCTGGAACCCGCGGGACACAGGGACTGAGGTAAAGTTGGGGACAGGAAACTTCCAGTTTCCATCTGTGGCGGGAGACCTGGGCCTGGGCCACCAGGGCTCTATAGCCAAGCAGCACTGGGAGAAGCTAGCCTCCCAGGACCTCAGGACACAGAGACTGAGGAGGAAAAGTCAGGGACAGGAACCTTCCAGTTTCCATCTGTGGCGGGAGACCTGGGCCTGGGCCACCAGGGTTCCATAGCTAAGCAGCACCAGGAGAAAGTGACTCTGCCAGGAGTGTGGAAAAGCTGTGAGTGGGGATAAGACAAGCACCACTGCTCACCAGGACCTGGGGACCTCAGCCTGGGCCACAGGGCTCCAGGAGAGAGCTGGTATCCCAGGAGTGCTGACACACCTTCGAGCATAGGCAAAACTACCACTTCTGTTCAAACTCACTGGATCAAGAGGGACCCTTGCAGAGCCATCAGGGCACAGGAACCAAGGGAGAGCTGGGGACAAGATCCTTCTGGTTTCTGTCTGCACCCCAGAGCTGAGGCCCTGTGCCACAGCTCTCCAAACCCAAACACCTCTCAGAGAGAGCTGGTCTTCAAGGAGTATTGATACAGAGGCCTGCAGGAGGGACAAGCCACAGACAGAGTAAGATCAGCTAACATCAGAGTTAACAAGATGGCAAAAGGCAAGGGCAAGAACCTAAGGAACAGAAACCAAGGCTAATTGGCATCATCAGAACCCAGTTCTCCCACCACAGCAAGCCCTGGATACCCCAACACACCAGAAAAGCAAGACTCAGATTTAAAATCAGTTCTCATGATGATGATAGAAGACTTTAAGAAAGAAATTAACACCCTTAAAGAAATACAAGAGAACAGAGATAAACAACTAGAAGCCCTTAAAGAGGAAACACAGAAATCCATTAAAGAATTACAGGAAAACA
>CM052714.1:61912304-61938708 GCA_028551405.1 Uromys caudimaculatus
GTTTGGTGGACCCTCAGAAAAATGGACATAATACTACCTGAGGACCCAGCTATACCTCTCCTGGGCATATACCCAGAAGATGCTCCAACATGTAATAAAGACACATGCTCCACCATGTTCATAGCAGCCATATTTATAATAGCCAGAAGCTGGAAACAACCCAGATGTCCCTCATCAGAGGAATGGATACAGAAAATGTTTGTTTGTTTTTTGAGACAGGGTTTCTCTGTGTAGCCCTGGCTCTCCTGGAACTCACTCTGTAGACTAGGATGGCTTTGAATTCAGAAATCCACCTGCCTCTGCTTCCCAAATGCTGGGATTAAAGGTGTGTGCCACTACTGCCCGGCTTTCGATGTTATTTTTATGTTTGTGTGGCTATCTTCTTTTGGGTTTGTTGAAAGATTACTTTCTTGCTTTTTGTAGGGCTGTGTTTGTGGAAAGATATTATGTCAATGGTTTTGTCATAGAATATCTTGGTTTCACCACCTATGGTAATTGAGAGTTTTGCTGGGTATAGCAGCCTGCTCTGGCAGTTGTGTTCTTTTAGGGTCTGTATGTGATCTGCCCAGGATCTTCTAGCTTTCGTAGTGTCTGGTGAGAAGTCTGGTGTAATTCTGATAGGTCTGCCTTTATATGTTACTTGATCTTTTTCTCTTACTGCTTTTAATATTTTTTCCTTGTTTTGTGCATTTGGTGTTTTGACTATTATGTGACAGGAGTAATTTCTTTTTTGGTCCAATCTATTTAGAGTTTTGTAGGCTTCTTGAATGTTTATGTTCATCTCTTTCTTTAGGTTAGGGAAGTTTTCTTCTATAATTTTGTTGAAGATATTCACTGGTCCTTTAAGTTGGGAATCTTCACTTTCTTCTATACCTATTATCCTTAGGTTTTGGTCTTCTCATTGTGTTGTGGATTTCCTCGATGTTTTGGGTTATGAGCTTTTTGCATTTTGCATTTTCTTTGACTGTTGTGTCAATGTTTTCTATGGTATCTTCTGCACCTGAGATTCTTGCTTCTATCTCTTATATTCAGTTGGTGATGCTTGCATCTATGACTCCTGATCTCTTTCCTAGGTTTTCTATCTCCAGGGTTTTCTCCCTTTGTGATTTCTTTATTGTTTCTATTTCCATTTTTAGGTCCTGGATGGTTTTGTTCATTTCCTTCACCTGCTTGATTGCGTTTTCCTGTAATTCTTCAACGGATTTTTGTGTTTTCTCTTTAAGGCCTTCTAGCCATTTACCTGTGTTCTCTTGTATTTCTTTAAGGGAGTTATTTATTTTTTCTTAAAGTTTTCTATCATCACCATGAGATGTGATTTTAAATCTGAGTCTTGCTTTTCTGGTGTGTTGGGGTATCCAGGGCTCGCTGTGGTGGGAGAACTGGGTTCTGATGATGCCAGTTGGTTTCTGTTCCTTATGTTCTTGCCCTTGCCTTTCATCATCTGGTTATCTCTGGTGTTAGCTTGTCTTGCTCTCTCTGACTGTAGCTTGTCCCTCCTGCAAGCCTCTGCATCAGTACTCCTTGGAGACCAGCTCTCTTTGAGAGGAATTTGGGTTTGGAGAGCTGTGGTATAGGGCCAGCTCTGGGGTACAGACAGAAACCAGAAGGATCCTATCCCCCACTGTTCCTTGATTCCTATGTCCTGATGTCTCTGTGAGGGTCCCTCTTGATTGAGGAATTTGAACAGAAGTGGTGGTCTTGCCTGTGCTTGAAGGTATGACAGCACTTCTGGGAGACAAGTTCTTTCCTGGCACTATTTGAGTATGGAGCCCTGTGTCACACGATCAGCTCCCCAGCTGAAGAAGGAAACTGAAAGTACACTCCTCAGTCCCTGTGTCCTGAGGGTTCTGGGTGGGTCCTTCTGAGCAGAGGTTCTGGTCTTACCTCCACTCACAGGTCTGTCCACACTCCTGGGAGGCTAGCCCTTTCCCTGAGCTATTTGGGTATGGGGCCTTGTGGCACAGGCTCAGGTCCCCAGCCACAGATGGAAACTGGAAGTCTCCTGTCCCAGGCTGCTCCTGGGTTCCTGTGTCCTGAGGGTTCCGGGTGGATACCGTTGAGCAATGGTGCTGGTCTTACCTCTGCTCACAGGCTTGTCCACACTCCTGGGAGGCTAGCTTTCTCCCAGTGCTATTTGGCCATAAATTATATTCTTATATCAATTAAGGACATAGTTGTGTTTTATTCTTTGAAAGTTGCTTGCATGTTGCCTTTTAGTTGATGTTGCTGATACATTATCTCTATGCTACTGAGCCCCGGCCTGTCATTTGTGTTTGATTTATTCTCCTACTCAATTGTACTTGTTTTCTGTACACCATCACATGGTGTATACATCTTCTTTTCCTCTAATCTTGGAGGGTAGTGACTGTCCATGATTGTTACTCATAGTAGAATATATCTGATGGCACCATAGTTTTTAATCAAATTTTGTCAAGTACATGGTTCTTTGCATATGGAATTGATCTTGACAATGGTTTTCATTGGATTTTGTAATAGTATTGTCCATGTTTTCAATATACAGGTTTCAGGGATGGGGAAGACTCTGCTAGATAGTTCTATGTCAACATGGCACAAACTAAAGTCATCTGAGAGGAGGGAACTTCAATTTTTAAAAAATGCCTCCATAAGATTAAGTTATAGCCAGGCCTGTAAAGCATTTTGTTAATTGGTGATTGATGGAGGAGGGCCCAACCTATCATAGGTGGGACCATTTTCCAGCTAGTAGTCCTGGGTTCTATAAAAAAGCAGGCTAAGCAAGCCATAAAGAGCAAGCCAGTAAGCAGCATCCATCCATGGCCTCTGCATCAGCTCCTCCCTCCAGGTTCCTGCCCTCTTTGAGTTCTTGTCCCCACTTCCTTCAATGATGAACAGTAATATAAAAGTGTAAGCTGAATAAATGCTTTCCTTCAACTTGCTTTTTGGTAATGGTGTTTCATTGAAGCAATAGAAACGCTAACTAAGGCAGAAATATTTTTCTTTATATTTGTTTCTCTTTGTAATTTTTCTTCTTCCTATTGATATTTTACTTTTTTGTTTTTACTATTCCACTTGAGCAGTTTGATTTTGTGTGTGTTACACATGTTTTGCTTTGTGTTAATTAAGACTTTTAGGTATGTCTGTCTAGAATTTTCATCATAATTTCAGAATTATTGCTTCAATTCTTATTGTACTCACTTTTTTGTAAGATAGGGAGGAATATATATGATTATCTGATTGAGTAAAACAAAAATCATTCATATTTTTAAGTATACAGAGGTGATCTGCTTTCTTGAAACAAATAACAAAATCAAATTTCTAGGACTCGCATCTCAAGAGCAGAGCTCACATATTCTGAAAATTTAATAGGAAAAATTCATCATAGGTCTCCCAAGGTGCCGAAAGCCCCAGCACAGAACTCTTTCTGTAGTTTATTCTGTCTCAATACAAAATAATATTTTCAGGGCCTGAATTGAAAAAAATATAGAAACTTTACTCATTGTAAAAGCATGATAAAATTATTGGTGAACTTAGTGCCTGGTGATAATGTTTTGTATAGATGAATAGCAATTGAAATAGGAAACAATATTTACAAAATAAAAAGAATGGGTGATATGCGATTAAAGACTTATTTACAGTTATACCTAGTTTTAGGTTTTTGAAGTATGTAGATACCCAGTCTAAAAATACATTAAGAGAAATGTATTTTTGTGTGAAGTTGCACAATTTCAACATTACTGTGTAGTTTCTTTGTAAATAAATGATAGGGTTCCATATTAGATTCAAAACCTAGTTATCTGAGTGTGTAGTTAAGATATTGAGGTAATGTTACATAAAATAACAGGTTAGTGAATATATTTGTATGTGAAGGTTATAGAAAACACTTCAGAGTTTAGGCCTCAGATCTACCTGACTGTAGAACAGCAGATTGCATAACACATAGCAAGGAGAGTTGTAATCAGAAGTAGTTTCAATTATTACAATTGTGGATATATGGGCTTTAATTTCTGATATTTACTCTATCAAACTAGCACTTTATCTAACAATTCTGTGTATAAGTAAGGAAATATGCAAATACATAAATACAAATGAGAGAAGGGATTTTTGCATAATGTTTATTTGGTTATATCAGAACTGAGAATAACATAACCTACAAATGTCATGGCAAGATATGGTGTTTTAATTATAAATTTGAGTGTAAAACTTGTGGCAAAGTCAATGTAATATTTTTTAAAAAAAAGTAGTAGTTAGAAAATTTATTATAATGACATTGGTGTACTATGTCCTAAAGAGCAAATAAAGCTGCAGCAATGCATGTCCAGCATTCAAGTTTTGAAGCTAATTTTGACTCTCATTGAGTTAAATCAAATCTCATAGTCTTTGCTAGTGGATACATAAATCATTTCATGGCTGGTATTCTATTGGCAGAAGTAATAACATATGTCCTGTGTATAAGTAAGTACTGAAAAAGTAGATGACTCACTTCTTACTGTGTTATTAAGAGAAGAACGCTAGCTGATGTTACTTCCGAGGAGCTGGTATGTGCTAGGTCTCCACGCAGTGCACTGTGATTAACAGATTGATTTGGAGATTCCATGGAAAGAGAAACTCATGCTATTAAGGATCATAATGATATCTTTAGTGAATAATTTTATTTCATCAGTGATTGCTCAAAAGATGCTATAGGGATGAATGGTATCTTGCCAATCACATATTTATATAGACTAATGTTTTCATTCACTTGAGGTAAGGGAGATTTGTGAGAAGAATTAGGCTAGTGAACAATGGGAGATTAGTCAAAGGTCCAGGGTTAAGGAGAAGGGTTGAGAGGTTTTTTTGTTTTTTGGGTTTTTTTTTGTTTTTTGTTTTTTATTTGATTTTTTCAAGACAGGATTGTCCCTGGTTGTCCTGGAACTCACTCTGTAGGCCAGGCTGGCCTTGAACTCAGAAATCCGCCTGCCTCTGCCTCCCAAGTGCTGGGATTAAAGGGGTGCACCACCACTGCCCGACTTGAGAGGTTTTTTAAAAGTGTTATAAATTTAGCAAGAAACATATGCCTTGGGAAGGGTTTGGATTTAATATATAAATAGTTTCATCTCCTAAGATTAATATTAAAGGCAAAAGACCAATCAATGTTCTAGTAGACACTACTAAGACTCTGTGAGTCCAAAAAAGAAAGAAAGAAAGAAAGAATGAAAGAAAGAAAGAAAGAAAGAAAGAAAGAAAGAAAGAAAGAAAGAAAAGAAAGAAAGAAAAACTTTAGGAGCAAAGGATGAAGCGCGAGTTTTGGGAAAAGAAAGCTGGGGGTAGATAAAAGTTCGAGAAACGTTGCTCACATTTGAGACAAACAACAATCGAGATAAAAATTCTCAATAAAAACAAATTTTAAGTGCACTAAAACCAATGTATAAGTCCTGAAGTTCAGACAGACCTGATGAACTTTTTAAAAATAAGGACACATGCTCCACTACGTTCATAGCAGCCATATTTATAATAGCCAGAAGCTGGAAACAACCCAGATGTTCCTCAACAGAGGAATGGATACAGAAAATGTGGTACATTTACACAATGGAGTACTACTCAGCTATTAAAAACAATGACTTTATGGAATTTGCAGGCAAATGGATGGAACTTGAAAATATCATCCTTAGTGAGGTAATTCAGTCACAAAAGAACAAACACAGTATGTACTCACTAATAAGTGGATATTAGCCCAAAAGTTTGAAACACACATGATTCAATTCACAGCAACTGTTGGACTGAGTGTGGGGTCCCAGGTGGAGGAGTTGGAGAAGGGACTAAAGGAGCTGAGGGAGTTTGCAGCCCCATGGGGAGGGAGCAACAGTATCAACTGGTCAGGCCCCCCGGTGCTCCCAGAGACTGGACCACCAACCAAAGAATGCATATGGAGGGACCCATGGTGCTGGCCACATATGTGGCAGAGGGGGCCTCATTGACGGTCAGTGGGAGGAGATGCCCTTGGGTCTGAGAGTGTTAGATCCCAGTATAGGAGAATGCTAGGGAGGGAAGACAGGAGTGGGTGGGTGGGTAGGTGGGGGAGCACCCTCATAGAGGCAGGGGAAGGTGGGATGGGATAGGAGGTTTCCAAAGGGGAAACATTTGAAATGTAAATAAAGTATAAAAAAAGTATAAATAGCAGTTAATATTAGAATTCAGGACTCACTATGCAATTAATACATATCATTTTAACCACATGTCCTAAATTCATATGAAAAAGCTCAATAACAGTCATGTGAGGTAACTAATATCTTCAAAATATGATAAAAGAAGGAATTTGGCACAGATAGGGAATGTCAAGTCTTTATCCCTGCTCAGTGAACAAGCCAGAGTTTAAACCCAGGAGACCTGGTTATACAGTGTGTTTCATAGTATGTTCTGACAGTACTATTTGTCTGAGTATTTGAAGTGCTATAATTAAAGGTGGGTGCATCTGATACAGCCCAAAGATCCAGTGAGTCCACTCCTAAAAACGGGCTGACCTCACTCATGGGTCCATGAGAGTGGTCCTTAATGATGCTCTAAAGTATCCACAAGTTGGAGAGGTTGCTTCTTCACCATGGCCATGTCTAACCCATGGGTTCACAGAAACACTCATTTAAGCATGGGCTGGCCTTACCTTCCAGGACGCAACTCAATAAACAAGAAGTGACCTGACCCACAGGCCGTAAAAGGTGGATTTTTAAACAGTGAGCTGGCTTGAGTCATGGATCCAAAGAGGCAATTTCTTAAACATGTGCTGATGAAGGGACCTCTGAGCTTGAACTTAGCATGGAGGACAAGTGCTTTATGTCTTCAACACACCTTTAGACAGATTCAGTAAAAAGGAGCTATTAGTTACTGCTCTGGGGAATTGTGAGGAGACATTAAAACCAGCCCCTTTAACTAACTTTGTGACTTTCAGAATCTGCATTTCTGTGGGCCTTGGTTATTCAGCTGAGAAGCTGAACTACCCTTCTACCTTCTAGGTGGTTCAACATGAAACCAGTCAAGTATATTGTACCCAGCCCTCCACTGCTGCCTGTATTTCATCATCCCCCCCCCATCCCATTTTAGAGTCCTTTGAACGTATCAGAGATGTCTCCATGATGAGATAAGAGTAACCCTGGCTGAGGTTGCAGCACCTAGTTCAGTCATGTCTACCCCAGTTGGGAAGAAAATCTTCATCACGTTTCAAAGCAAAGCACCTCGTGCATGCTATGTCTCCATTTACCATGCTTTCTTAAAGCTAAGAGGCTCGGGCCCAGGGATATTGATGAGAGTCCACTCTAAGCACTCTGGGTGTGATGAGGACAGAGAGGCCAGGACTGTTGTAGCTCAGAGCAGATGCAAAGGGGGACCATAAGGAAGTTTTCCTGATAGTACTATTGCAGAGTATAGAGATGGACTGTCCAGACATGTCAGTCCTAATGTTGCTAGGAGTAGCCAAAAGCAGCTAGTTAACTGGTGGGTCAGGTCTAAAGAAGCTCATACAAGAAGATTTCACAACTTGGAATCGAGGATGGGCAAGGAGACTACTACAAGGAGACCTGATGCTCACAATGGCTATAGTGTGGGGCCGATCATGCAAATATAGCTGGAAAGCACAGGAAAACTAGGGTTGGTGGTCATGTCCAGACTCACTTAACAAGGAACAAGTCATTGTGTGCCTTGTAATAGGTTCAGTTCTGCAGGAAGCCTATTGTATGGGGCCAAAGGAAGGTTCAAAATGGTCCCTTGGCTCTCACCATAACACCAGGGCAGGCATTTGGGCCATCCTCTGACGGTCTATCAAGAGGGGAACAAGCTTGGAGACATTTGGAAGCAAGTGGGAAGATCGTGGGCCAGGTGATATATACAGGGGCACAGTAAGCATGTGGTAACTATTGGTGCGAAGTGCCTTCTCAGAGCACCTTATGTGTCAGGCCACACCTTAGGCAGAGAAAGGCTGGCTATGCCCTTAATGGCACTGCCTCTGCTACAGTAGCTGTGAGCACGTGGGTCTTCCTATAGTACTGTTCATGATGCATGTGTGAGGCAGGCCTGGTGAGACTGCAGGGATGGGACATCAGACATGGCAGGACACAGCTCAGCTATCTCTCTTGCAGTTCTGCTCTAGGGGAATTTAGTGGAAACACTTTTGTCAAGCCTAGCCCCGGCGTTTCTCTTTCTGGGAAGAAAGGTTCCCAAGACTCTGTGTGAGACTGGTTCCATGTCAGTAACTTGGGGGCAAATTGTCCACCAAGGGAGGGATTCACTCTATCAGGTTTCATCTGAGAGCATAAAGCTGCTTCAGCATCAGTGCTCTTTGACCTATTGTTCTAAGCCCTCCAGGATTATGTTACTTTTGGGCCCCTTTCTGAGGTCATCACAATGCTCCTTCCCGTAGACTATGAATTCTACTCTGTTCAGGAGCCGTCTCTTCCCTGAGCATTGCTCTTGGTGGGCTGCTCTGTGTGGCTACCTTGTTGGCACAGACAAGCTGTGTCTAGTGCTATACTTACCTGAGATGGATTTTATCACCAGGCCCCTCTGTCTTTTCCTAGGCCCACTTACCCTCCATCCTGCCCCGGAAGCCTGGAACGCTCTCAGCATCCTCCTCTCCCTACCCCATCTGCATTCCCCTTTGCATCTCATCTCCATTTTCTGAATCCCCCCCTCCACTCCTGTACTCCAAATTCCTCCCATCATTCTCCCTCCTCTCTTAGTAACCTACAAGCAGGTAAGAATTCATGGCATGCCTCAGAGTGATTGTCTTTCCTGAGGTTCTAGCCTGCTTGTCAGGCCTCTCTGTTCTACAGTGCAACCCTTGACTCTGTCTATTCCTTTTATACACAATCTACTCCATCAGCCACAGAGCTCTTCCCAGAGTACTGAGTATGACTGGATCCTACTAGTTCTTGCAAGTGCGGCTCCATGCATACAGATTTTTACTAGAGGACTCCACACCCTGAGGCTACACTAGCAGGGATTTTAGACTGTCTTGTCTCATAGAAGAACAAGCTTGGGGTTCCTCTTTGGGATCCACCTGCAGCTTAATTCAAGCCAGGAGGATCTCAGAAAAATACTATGATGGAGTCTAGTTCATCTTTGAGACTGGACAATGCTCCTTACATGGAAACTGTTCCTGATAGAGTGACTCTGACCACTTGATCCCCAGTGGCACCATGGGTTCATAAGAAGCAAGCACTGCTCTAGGATACCTAGTTCCCTGCATTGAATTGCCTGAGAGCATAGATGACTGGGTTTCAGACCTTTTTTAGCTTTGTCTCTAGCTTCTTCATCATTTCTATGCCCCCTGCTTTGGGCCTTTAGAGAGTGGTAAAGGACCAGGACATCTTCTGAGTAATATTCACCAATCTTGGCTAGTCCTGAGGTGTCTTGCTGATTCTCCACTTCTTGGACCTATTTTCTGATCCAGGCCATTTCATAAGTCACTAGGATTGGCCAGCATCCTGTACCATAACCCTCTGTTCTTAATCTTGGACCTGTCAGGTAGGTCACAAGCAACTCCAACCCATGGCTTGGCTGAGCCCCATTTACCTACTCCTGGGGTCTCACCTACTATTGCTGTCCATAGCAATCACAGGACAGTCAATATTAATATACGACTATCAGGTTTAAAGGGAAGCCAAGGGCTCGAGGTTCCTTGAGATCACTTCACATACCAGTGAGTTAACCATAAAGATTCAATTCAAGCAGTAGAAAACACACAATGAGCGAAGGCCTCACCAGAGCCATGCCATACATGCTAGAGTTAATTGGTTCTGTACATCTATGGAAAATGGGAAGAAAAACTAATCAACTGAGAGCCAGGAGGCCAGAAGCTTTGAGGACCTGGCAGGAGTATGGGTGAAGCTTCGAGACCACCCTTGTTGCCAGATGCCTCAAAGAAGTTCTCTTATGATTTAAAGCCTAGGTTGTTTCTGACAAGGATGGGGTGGGAGCAGGGAGCTGCTTGCCACTCAGGGCCAGCTAGGATAGCCCTGCTGTGGGAAGGGGACCAGAAAGCCCTTGCACTAGTTACATGCTACATGTCACTAGGATGTGCATATCACTGCCGTAAAATGGTGGGAAGCAGCATTTTAATCCTAAGAATACCCTGTGCCATACTGGTTGGGGCCTGGAATTCTTGGCCTCCTAACAAGATAGAATTTATCTTCTAATTTGAAACCCTGTGAACTCATTTCTTCTCTCAAGCATTTTTTAAAATTTTTGATTACTTTCTTGATCTCCATACAGTTAAGTCAATATCATTCTTCTTCCCAGTCCTATTCTATATTTTGGACCATAAGTAGTACTCTGTGAATTACACATGAGGCATAACATTGTCATATACATATGTGGTTGATCATGTATGTTTATATGAGGTAATCAAAACATAACTCCACATGATCAGCTTCTTCCAAAGTTATCTCTGCATGATCAGCTGCTTGAAAATTATGGCTTAGAAGAAATGAGGATTAGTTGTCTGACAGTATGTTCTTTTCAAATAGGTTTTAGTGTTGGGAGCTCTTCCATCCTGAAGGCTTTCTATTTCTCCAGACGACACTGTGCACACACACCTCACTTCCCCTCACTGACCACCTGCATTCACTGGGGTTTTCAGTCTCTATTTCTCTTCACGCTCCTTCATTTCCTCAAAGTTGCCAAGTATAGAATTTCTTTCGATGTGAGTCGTAGTCCTGCTCTCCCAGGGGCTATCTCCATTTACCTGTTTCTTGACTGTGATAACATGCAGGGCTTCTCCCCACTGACTTGTCTGTTCACCTTCATAAATAGTAGTAACTCTTTCGCTGAGGGAACATAGTACTGTTCTATAGCAGTCTTCTGTATATATAAATCCTATTTCCTACCTACCTTTGGTCTATTTTCAGGGTTGTCATCCTCCTTTACTGTCTCATGCAAATGGAGAGCCTCATTGGATCCTTCTGCCACTGCAGCATGCCCAGGGATACTCTGTTAAAACAAGTCACAATTAAGCATTTTCTCTGAGCTGAGGAGCTGGCTCAGTGGTAAGGGTACTTGCTCTCCAGGCATGAGCACCCACAGTCAGGTGGCTAGTACAATGGGAAAATCAGGTCAAGGCTGCACTTGTATCTGCAACACTGCACTGGAAACTATGGGATGAATAGAAGGACCACTGGAGCCTGGCAGCTGTGACTGACAGTCTGTTCAGTGAGAAGCCATGTAATAGAGCAGGACACTCCAGTCTGCATGTGCACATGGGCACACATGTTCACACATGCCACATAATACACACACACAGATACACACACACACACACACACACACACACACACACACATGCACAATCACGCACGCACACACGCACGCACATGCACGCACGCACGCACGCATGCATGCACACACGTGCAGGCAGGCATGCATGCATGCCCACATGCACCAACGCATATGAAAAGCCAGAGGAAACCTGTTCACAATACACAACATGAAAGTGACTTTTGTATTTCCCACAATTTTAGATGACAGTTTATAAAATACATTTGTGTGTCCAGTTTCTTAAAATGGGCATTTTTAAAACAAACCACGAAATATGAAGCATGCTTATAATTACAGGGTTTAGGTTGATGGGATGTATCTATCTGTTATATAATTTGTAGTATGCCATGGTAGGCATAAAGAGAACACTGCAAGAGATGCCTCATTTCAGAAGCAGAAAACCAAAACTAATGCTTCCATTACGTTTCATATAAGTGGTAAACAAAAACCCAGAATTAAATGTAGCACAACTACAAAAATTTCACCCTGTGTTAAACTGAAATAATGCATTAGGATCCTTGATATAACATTCAAATATTTCCTGATTAGGAGAAAACTTCTCAACTCATAGCAAACTGTACTATGGACAAGATCACATTTTAATTACATCTCTGTGTGCACCTGACACTTATTTGTCTATATCCTTTCTTTGTTTTTTTTTTTTTAATATATAAGTGGTAATTCTAGCAGTCCTGCTTTGCTGTTATGCAGGGTCACCTGAGTCGGTTGATGGACATGTGCTGTTTATTGCTCACTCTCCAGCGTGCAGTACTGTTTGACATTCCCTTAACAGACACAAGCTTTATCTCAGTGTAATGCTCAGATTCAGCCTGATCCTTGACCACAAAACTGGACTTTAACTGCTACCCCTATCTACATATAGTCTTTGATATTAATCTATACTTTAATAAACCATTTTTCTCCTTTTTGGTGTCTCATGGCTTGAGAATTTCAAACATGCACAGAGCATGTTTTGGCCACGCCCACTCCCCGTTTCCAATTCCCTCTCTACTTGCCCCCACCACTTACCACTTCTCCCTCACAACCTTAGGGGCTCTGTTTTTAAATCCAGTGAGTTTGACCAATGTTTCTTGTGTTTGCATGGATATAAGACTGTTTACTGGAACACGGGTAGCCTCTCAGGGAACACATCCCCAAAGAACAGTGACTTTCCCCACAGCAGCCAGATTGTCAATGGCTCCTTTATGAACCTTTCCTCCATCATGCTGGTGGTTCTGATGGCTTGATCTTATGAACGTCTTGTGCATGCAGTCAGTGTGTTTTCTTTACATAGAAAAATATTTATAAAGAATTTACATCTTATATATTTATACAAATATATTTATATATTGAAATTTATAAAGCATTTATAAATCTTTCACTGTCAATCTAATTTCAAGTTTTCCCAATACAGCAAAGTATGAGCTAAACTTATGTGCTAAGTTTAGTGTTTAACTTGTCAGCACATAGAAGATGCCAAAGGATATTGAACATATAGGCACAGGAAAGGACTTTCTGAACAAAACCCAGTACAACAGACTTTAACACCAATAATGAACGGGACCTCAAGAAACTAAAAATTTCCCTATAGCAAATGATGCCACCGTTCAAATGAATAAGCATATGGAAAAATCTTCAGCAATGACATCTCCACCAAAGGGTTAAGTATCAAGAATACACAAAGAGCATAAAGAATTGAGTATCAGGTAAATAAATAACCCAATTTAAAGGTGGAGCATTTGAGTACATAGAGACAGAGGTGGGCTCATATCTGTGAGTTTGAAGCCAGCCTCCTCTTCATAGTGTTGTCTTGTAGTAGTAGTAGTAGTAGTAATAGAAAGTTTAAAATGTTAATGAGGTATGGAACTAACTAGGATTCCCAAAAGATAAAATACAACTGCCTGAGAAACATTTAAAAATGTTCAGCATTCTTAGCCATCAGGGAAATGCAAATTAGATTACCTATTAACCCAGTCAGACTGGTGAAGAAAAAGAAAACACGTGCCAACAAATTATGGCACTGCTGTGAGGGAAGTGCAGCATTCCATCTGTGTTGGTGGCATTGCAAATTGGTGCCACCAACACCAACCTGGCAGGGCAGAGGCCTGAATGAATAGCCCCATCGGCTCATAGTTTTGCATGCTTAACTTCTAGCTGATGAACTTTTTGGAAGGGTCTGGAGGTGTAACTTTATTGGAGCAAGTGTGTTGTTGAGGGTGCCCTTTGAGGTTTCAAAAGCCCATGCCAGGCCAAGTCTCTCTCTCTCTCTCTCTCTAGCTACTGTTTCTGCACTATCTCTGCCTTCATGTCACTAAGCCTCTGTAACTGTAAGCCAGCCCCAATTAAATGCTTTTTATTTTCATAAGAGTTGCCTTGGTCATGGTGTCTCTTCATAGCAATGACGAAGACAGGTGGTTCCTCAAAAAATCTATAAATATATCTACCTCATGATGCTGTTATACCAGTCGTGGGCATGCAACCAACAGACTCTATATCTCACTATAAAGATACCTACTCATCTATGTTCTTTGCTTCTTTATTCACAATATCTAGGAGATAGAAATTTCCTAAATTTCCTAAAGGATGAATGGATTAAAAAATGGCACTTTTGTCCAATGGAATATTATTTAGGTGTTAAGAAACTGAAAATAAGAAACTCACAGGTTAATATGTTGGGCTGGAAATAATCATGCTGAGTGTGTTGAGCAGAACCAGGAAGTCAAATATTGCATGTTTTCTCCCATTTTGAATGTTATCTCTAAATCTTTTCAGATGTGTGGTTGTGTGAATAGGTATGGCCCTCTAGGCTCATGTGTTTGAATGGCTCATAAAGAACGGAACTATTAAGAGGTGTGGCCTTGTTGGAGGAAATGTGTCACTGTGAGGGTGGGCTTTGAGGTCTTCTATGCTCAAACTATACCCAGTGTGGGTATAGTTTCTCCTGTTGCCACCAGAGCAAGATGTAGAACTCTCAGCTCCTCCAGCACCATGTCAGCCTGAATGCTGCCTTGCTTTCCACGATAATGATAATGGACTAAACCTCTGAAACTGTAAGCCAGCCCCAATGAAATGTTTTCCTTTGTAAGAGTTGCTGTGGTCATGGTGTCTGTTCACAGCAACGGAAACCCTAACTAAGAAAATGTGTGGTTTTTTTCTTGAAATTCCCATAGAAGTCAGATATATTAGCAGGTAGGGTGACTTTCATGGCATGACAAGAGGAGGGGAAGGGTAAAATATAAAATGGGGTGGAGAATGGGAGGGAATATGGAGAGAGATAACTAACACTGAGGAATTTCTGAAGAAGTCATATAAGATTGTACCATGGTTGAGTCCTCTGCACATATATTGTAGTTGAGTGTTTTCATGGGACTCCGAAGTATGCAAATGACTTGGTCTTTGGTTCTTGTGTCTTCTGTTGGGCTCTTTTCTTTTCCTTCTGGTGACTTGTCTTATTCAGTTTTGATATGATTGTTTTCATTTTATCTTATTATATTTTATTTTGTCATATTTTTAAAAAAAATAAATGAATGAATAAAAATAAAGCCACTAGGGTAAAGGTTAATAATTTAATTATCACTTAGATATGCTGGGAGAGAGAAAATAACTTTTCTCCAATATAGTGAGACTTATTATATCAACCACTCTAGGACAGGCCTCATATTCAGGAATAGTTGGCCAAAATATAACTGGTCTCCACAGTTTTGTGTGTGTACTTTTGTTTGGTTACAGTTTGATGGGATTTTTTGTTTGTTTGTTTGGTTGGTTGGTTTGGGTATTTCTGTTTGTTTGGTTTGGTTTGGTTTTGGATGTTGTTTTATTCTGTTTTCTTTGGGAGGGTTGTATTAGATTTTAATTTTTTTTCTTAGAATTAACTTATAGTTGGGTGGGTAGGGAGAAGGAGAGGCTTTAGAAAGACTTGGGGGAGGGGAAGAATACAATTCAAATATATTCAAATTTGAAAATGTTTTAAAGAATAAAAATATATGATAATAATTTTTAGAATATTAAAAATATGATGCTAAAAACCCTGCTGCAGAAACTTCCAAAAAGATAAACAGATTAATATATGAAAAGAGGTTAAATAGAATTACCCTATAGTGGAAACACAATCCCCTTCCTAAAATGCCAATATAGGGTGTGGGTTATCTCTATTTGAGTTCTTGTCAGTGAAGTTCGGTACACTACTACATGTTACTGGCTACTGATATGTAACTTGGATAGCCTGCTAAACTTGACAGTTAGATCCATTCCTGAAGATGTCACCTACGTGAAAACATGGGGAAATCAAGCTGATATGAATCTGGAAGTCTCATTCCTACTGTCTAGCTTTCATAATGTTGGAAGGAGTTATGTATGCTACTGGAAAAGAAAAGTCACCATCAATGTCATCCTGCTGTGAACACTGTGAGTGGCAAAAATGATTTTCCCGGCAAGCAACGCCTACTGGCTCAATTGTGGCATGCATGTCATAGAAGAAACAGATCACTTTCTGATGAGAATCAAGGCCTGTTACACAAGATGAAACCTATACCTGTACAGATACCGAGGTCACAAACCCTTGGAAAATCTGTTACTATCGTTCTGCTAATTGTCATAGTGTTAACCCAACTAGTACTGCCTTGTTACACTCAAAGACTGGTGAACTTGTCAACCTTCATAAAAAAGTTTGGGTTTTTTTTGCAGTATATGGCTATTAACACACTGACCCACATTAGGACAAGGTGTAGAGAATCAAGGACTACAGAATGCTCAGCTCTATATATGACATCTGTTTCATAATCCTTCTCCAGGCTCAGGGATCATTGTGTTAGAGTCATTGGACAGACTGTCAGACCCAAAGGTAGTTGATGACTAAGAAGAAAGAGTTTTCCAAACACAGCGGGCATTTGCCAATGTGAATTCACAGAAGTTCAAGCCAGACTTAATTTCAGTATAGACAGGTGGTTGTATCCTATCCTAGATAAGAAACTATTTCAATTGATTGCTTCACGGATGGGGAGAGCCAGTTATTTCTAAGGATGTATCTCCCTGGTGCGAAGACCAGTCTCTAATGAAGGCCAAATATCTGAGAGCACATAAACACTGTTTGATGGTTTAAAAATAAAACAGATACATGTAACTTTAGCCATTTAATATTTGACAAAGATACAAAAATGTGTGAGAGAGGAAAGATAGCATCTTCAACAAATGGCACTGGGAAAACTGGATGTCCCTTGTATCATGAAGTTAGATCTGTATCTTGTACCTTGCAAACAACCTAACTCCAAAATTATAAAAAACTAAACGTGAAACCTGAAACTGCTAGACAAAAACTCAGGCAGTATCTAACACAACAGATTTGTAGGAAAAGACTTCCAGAATAGGACTCCATTTGCCCACGAGTTAAGAGTAACAATTGATAGGTGAAACTTCATAAAAATCAAAAAGCTGCACAGCTAAAGAAACAATGAGAAGGAGAAGCCCACAGAGTGAAAGAGTCTGCCAGCCATACCTCTGGCAGAGGATCAGTATGCAAAATATACAAAGAACTAAAAAAACAAGGAGTTTTTAAAAAATGGTCCCATTTAAAAAAATGGCTCTAGGACCTGGAGAGTGTTCTCAAAAGAATAAAAAGAAAAAAAAATAGCTAAGAAATATATAAAAAAATGTTTATCAGTCCTAGTAATTATCAAAACAACTTTGAGATTTCATCTTACCCCAGTAAGAATGGCAAAGATCAAGAAAACTACAACTGCTTAAGAGGATGTGGGGGAAAGGGAACAGAAGTCACTGGAACAGCCGTTCTCTAAATCAGTGGGAAAATTCTCAAAAAGCTAAAATTAAATGTAGTGTATGACCCAGATAGTCCGTTCCTCGGCATATGCCTAAAGACTTGATGTCCTCTCCACAGATACTCGCCCTGCCATGTTCATTGCTGTTCTGTTCGCAATGGAAACAGCCTAAATGTCTTTCAGATGACAAATGCATAATCAAAATGTGGTGTGCATCTGACTTCTACAGTTTTAGTTGTGACACTTAAACACAGTTTTCCATTACTCATGTTCTGTTAGTTCTTGAGAATTTTGTACAATGTGTTCCTTCATTTACCTTCTCCCCCACATCCCTCTCAAATCTATCCTATTTACCCATCTGTCTTTGAGTGCTCTGCTTTATTTTTAATTATTTCTTTAATTAGTGAGATTATAATGGTATCATTTCCCCCTTCTTTTCCTCTTTCCAAACACTCCTATACACCTGTCTTAACTCTCATTCAAATTCATGACCTCTTTTTAATCATCAATCATTGGTGTGTGTGTGTCTGTGTGTCTGTGTGTCTGTGTCTGTGTGAGTGTGTATGCACGCACATATATTTTCATAAATATAACCAGTCTGCATAATGTTACTTTTAAATGTGTTTCAGGGCATCCTGGTGTTTACCCCATGCACTTTGATGTGTCTACTGCTGTTGTTCAGCTCGTGTTTGAGCAGTCTTGTTGGTGAGACTTTATGAGTGTAGCTTCTGACACTACGAAGAGACAATCTCACTGAAAACTCCTTGGTCCTCTGGCTAATATAATCTTTCTGCCCCATCTTCTGAAATGTTTGCCAAGCCTTAAATGTAAGAGTTCTTTTGTCGATAGATGTATCTGTCTAGGCTGGGCTCCACACTCTTCGTTTGAATTGATTGTGGTTTTCTGTAGTGGTCTCTGTCTGTTGCAAAAAGACTCCTTGGAGGGAGCTGAGGACTATATCTGTGGTTATAAGAGCAAATGTTTACATTGTAGTTAGGAATTGTGTCAGTTTAGTGAACTTAAGTTTGTAAGTTCTTCCCTATGATCCATGACTTCATTAGCCTTAGTAGTTGACTATGTTTCTAGTACCAGGCATGGATTACCTATTGTTGAGAAGCATTAAACCTAATTAGATATCTCTTGGATATGTCCAAGGTAGGCATGCCATTGCTTCACTCTCAGGGTTATTGGGATGCTACTTCTTCTTGTGGTGGGTCATAGGTGTCATAACTGGGTAAGACCGTTGGCGGCTTCCTTCCTTTTAAAGCTTCCATGGTGGTTTCTGATATCATGAAAAGTGGAAGGAAGCACTGAGGAAGGAAGCACTCAGGCCAATTCCGGCTCAGGGCCCTCTGAACCCTGTCTGAAAAACATGGTGTCTTCAGCAATGGAAACTTACCTTCCACCTATGTGGGCTACCAATGGCAGTAGTTATGGTAATGTTTTGAGGGTCTCTCAGACAACTCTGACCAACAGTTCAAAGAGGGATTCTTATACCTGGTCCTGGGGCTTTTGTTAGATATTCTTTGGTTCTTGGGGGAATTACTGTCAGTCCAGATGAGAACATTTCATTTCAACTATATACGTGTATTTATACACAGACTTAAATATATTGTAGTTTTTTAAGTAGGTACTAAATATAATTCCTTATGACATTTTTAGATATTCTTGCTCTGTGTTTACCCTACAGTCTCATTTTGTATCTTTGGATGGCCTCAAACTTAGAGAGATTCTCCTTTCTCTGCCTCTCAAGTGCTGAGACTAACGGCATATGCCCCAACATCTGGCTTCAGGACCTTCTTCTCCTCTTCCTCCTTCTTCTCCTCCTTATCCTTCTTCCTCTGCTGCCTCCTCCTCTTCCTTTTATTTATCATGGTTAACATTTCATTCTTTCTTAAGTTTTGTACATTTTATAAAATACATATTTATTTTTATGCAATTTATACATTTTAATTTTTAATTTTATACATTATTGCACTCTTTCTTTCACCCAACCCCTCACATATTGCCTCCCCACGCCCCAACTATCATTTAAACTCACAGACTCATTCCCAGTACATTCTTGTAAGATGTTCCTATGGGCAGATTTTGGAAACTAGCAACACAATGCCATGTGCCCATCCAGACTATCTCTATTAAACTCAGTTCCAAAACAAAACCACCTACACTTAGAGTAGTGGATAAATATCTGATGATATTTTCTTAATGAAAATAGGAGATTCATGAAGTTCTCTGCCTGAGCAGCAAAGGGCCTCATTTTAGAAGGGAACATTATGTTTATATTCATTTTTGTTTGATTTTGGGATAATATTCTTTCCCAAATAGAAACACTAAATGTAGTAGACACTGTGAGGAAAAATGTGCTTGTGACCTTAGTATGACTCAGAGGCATTGTGAAGCCACACATTTTGATTCACTGAGTATTATTTACCCTTTAAATTAATCCAATTCAGAGGCCACCAATTTTATAGAATTTATAATTTAAAATTATTTGTTATGAGACTCAATAGAATCTCATTGGTAACCGTATAACAAGATTAATAATGAAACAGAATTATTCATGACACAATCAGGATAAAGTACTGTTGTGTTAAAAAAGTTTACCTATGTGATTGATTCTAAGCAAAATATGATTTATAAGCAATCAAATGTTTTTAACAGTAAATACTGAATTACAATTTACTGATTATACATGATAATTTTCTGGAGCTTGTCATATATACCATCACTAAGCAAACAAAATTATATTAACAAGAAATTTAAATTGAAATATTATATTTACATACCTGTTCTTGGTTTACTTTAATCTTATTGCAATCTATTTTTCTTTCCATTGACATTAATTGCTGTTCTGGTTCTGTGGACAAATCCATAATACTGCTATAAAATAACCATCAAATACATCTATCTATAAAACGCTGTATAATGATAAAATACATATTTTTATTATTAATTAATTTATGTATTTCCCTCCCAAATGTTGCCCTCCTCTCCTGGTCCCCCCCCTTGCAGAGTTCTTCCCCCTTCTCCCACCCTTTGCCTCTGAGAGAGTGCCTATAAATAAATAATTTTAATGATAGAAATAGTGCATTTTGTGTTTTTATTCTCCAGCCTTTTAAAAAATATTTTTATTCTTTGAGAGTTTCATGCAATATAGTTTGGTCACATTTATATCTATTTATAAATATATATATTTATATTTATTTCACATTATACATTTCTCTTTAAAATCCTCAGATCATCTCTCACCTCCATACTCATACAACTTTGTGTCTTCCTCTATTTTTGTAGCCCATGAAATCCAATTTGTGTTGTTCAAATACCCTTGTGTATGGGCGCAAACCATGGCGTATGGCCCATCTATAAATGGTCACATGCTTAAAAAACAGACTGTCTTCTCAGCTCCTATCAATTTACAATGGCCTATAAAGTTTGGTGGTATTTATGCCCACCACTCCCTCCCTGTTGAGATCTTTATCTGGATTGGTCTTTTGAAGGGTTTGTGTATGTTGTTGTAACTGCCTTGAGTTCATATATTCAGCTACCCTATTGTGTCTATAAGACACTTGTTTGTAGTCACATAGCCTATTGGCTCAATCTTTCTGCCTCACTGTTCCCTCCGAATCCTTGAATCTTGAGGGGAGAGGTGAGAAGGGAAGTTGAACTTTATCTGAGGCTAAGTCTGCATGTAAACAGATGAAAGTATACTTTCTGTCTTTCAGTCTATTTATTTTGTGTATTACACGGATGGATTTTATGTACCACACTGAACCACACTGGAGGGGATGAATCCAACTCATTCATCATGGTTAATGTTTTTGATGTGTTTTTGAATTTCGTTTAAGAGTATTTGGTTGGCAATTTTTATGTTAATGTTTCTCAGACAGATTGACCTGTAATTCTCCTGGTTTGTTGATTTTGCTAGCAGAGTAATACTGGCTTCATAAAAAGAATTTGGAAGTGATCTTTCCTCTTCCATTTCTTGGAGAATTTTGAAGAGGATTGGTGGTAGTTCTTTGTAGGATTGGTAATATGTGCTTATACCATCCAGTTGTTTCTTGAATTATATATATATATAATTATCTCACCCAACATATCCCTTCCTAGCCTCATAATTTTTTTCCTTCAATAATCCACTAATTTCAGTTAGATCTGCCCCATATCATCATCCCCAGTTCTACACTATAAATCATCCAGCTAACTCCACATGTGCAGAAACAAAAACAACACAGAAACTAAAGATGTGTCTCCTCCAAATCTTACTAATCACATGATAATGAACCAAAATAAAAACAACTTCAAAAAGCTTCTAAGAAAGATTCAAAGGAGCCCTCATAACTCCAGTCAGATCACTTTAGGAACAAAATAGGCAGATAAATGAAACAAGGGAGTCAATAAAAGAGATGAAAACAGAATTCAATAAAAAGAGAGAATTACTGAAGAAAAGCCAAAATGATGTCATTCTAGGAATGACAATCTCAGTTAGCTACATAAAAACCTCATTGGGAGCTTCACTCACAGAGTGGATCATGTGGCAAATAGAGTGTCCAAGATGGAAGACAAGGTTGAAGAACTGGACTACTCAGTAAAGACTGGTAAATTCATAAGAGTTCATGAATAGAAAAAGGAGAGGTTTGAAGCACTATAAAAAGATCTATCATTTGGGTTATGGGTATGGAAGAATGGAAAACATACTCCAAAAAGGCATAAAATACAATTCCAATAAAAATATAGAAGAAAAATGTTGACACCTAGAGGAAGAGATTCTTACTTAGTTACAAGAATCCCCAGAACTCCAACAAACAGAATCAGAAAAGAAATTCTGCGTGATACTCTGCTTAAAACGTTGAAACACATAACAAAGAGCTAGCATAAAACAAGCTAATAGAGAGCAAGATAAAGCTGCTTATAAAGTCAGGCATATTAGAATAAAACATAATTATTAGAGAGAAACTCCTGAAATCCTGAAGATTATAATTGCCAGGATGGACTACTATACCCAGTAAAACAATCTTTTAAAATGAATGAGAAACTTAAAACACTTCCATGATAAAAACGTCTAACACAATTTATCAGCAATCAACTCGATCTACAAAGGATTCTAGAAAGAGTACTGCAATCTGAAGAGAGAGCTAAACACATCCCAAAAGGTCACAGGGGGTTTAGAAATATCATCAAGACAGTCAACAGTCAATTAAAAGGATTTTTGAAAGCCCCCCCCCACAAAAAACCAAATAATTGACAAGAATGACAAATTAACCAAACAAACATAGACATCCAATATTCAAGAAGCCAGAAACCAAAACAGAGATTTTACTACAATATCAATACCATTTAGAACATCATAATGGCATACCTACTAGTCTATATTCCAAAGACTTAGAAAAATCAGAAATAATCGGGAATTGAGGCGATTGTAATTCTACGTGCTAATAACTGATTTTGTCTTTGTGGGGTGGATGTTTTACTCCTTGTGTTGTTTCCATTCTGGCTCTGAGGAGAGTGTGGTGTCTGTGCTGCCTGCTTCCCTGGCAGTGCTCTGGGACCCCAGAGAGGTCTCCTGCAGCTGGGGATAGCTCCTTGGTTTTAGTGGAAATTGATGGTTGTCTAGATGCATAGAAAACATAAAATTAAATAAAAAGAAATAGATAATTTAGAGATCTATAACCAGCAATGAGATTGAAACACTCCTTTAAATTCCAATTATGAAAAAACACCCCCAATGAACTTATTACAGAATTCTATTGGAGGTCCAAAGAATTCATGCCAACATAACTACAATTTTCTCATGAAATGAAAAGGAAGGAAGGCTCCCAAACTCTTTTACAAGTATTACCAAGATGCCAAAACAAGGTAAAGGAAAAATAAAAGGAGATTATGAACAGATATTCTTGATATGAATCGAAGCAATTTTTTTTTTCAGTAAAATACTAGCAAACCAACTTCAAGCTCACATCAAAGAGAGAATCTGAAAGGAGATTAGGAATTAAGAGGCCCTGGTCAGAATGAAGATGACCTCAAAATTTCTTTACTTTATATCAATATTTTGCAAAGTAGCCTACATAGGCCACTATCTTATCTCCTAATTGGAAACCTGTGTTTGACCTCATTTCTTCTCTAATGCTTTTGATATTTTTGAAGACATTTGTCATCTACCTGTAGCTAAATGAATTTTAAACCATATATATGATCTAGCAGTAGTTTTTTCTTCTTAAAGAGATCTTAGTGCTAGGAATTCATTTCATAGTATCTTTAGATTTCAAGCATCATTCTACTTCCTTCCTGATAGGCTTTTTTTCTCCAGACGACACTGTGCACACACACCTCACTTCCCCGCACTGACCACCTGCATTCACTGGGGTTTTCAGTCTCTATTTCTCTTCACTCTCCTTCACTTCTTCAAAGTTGCCAAGTATAGAATTTCTTTCGATGTGAGTCGTAGTCCTACTCTCCCAGTGGCTATCTCTATTTACCTGTTCCTTGACTGTGATAACATGCAGGGCTTCTCCCCACTGACTTGTCTGTTCACCTTCATAAATAGTAGTAACTCTTTTGCTGAGAGAACATAGTACTGTTCTATAGCAGCCTTCTGTATATATAAATCCTATTTCCTACCTTCCTTGGGTCCATTTTCAGGGTTGTCATCCTCTACTGTCTCATACAAATGGAGAGCCTCATTGGATCCTTCTGCCACTGCAGCATGCCCAGACATACTCTGTTAAAACAAGTCACAATTAAGCATTTTCTCTGAGCTGAGGAGCTGGCTCAGTGGTAAGGGTACTTGCTCTCCAGGCATGAGCACCCACAGTCAGGTGGCTAGTACCATGGGAAAATCAGGTCAAGGCTGCACTTGTATCTGCAACACTGCACTGGAAACTATGGGATGAATAGAAGGACCGCTGGAGCCTGGCAGCTGTGACTGACAGTCTGTTCAGTGAGAAGCCATGTAATAGAGCAGGACACTCCAGTCTGCATGTGCACATGGAGACATACACACAGACACACACACACCATACATGCATACATGCACACACAAAGTTTTTCATAAGTTTCTACTTTGCTGTTTAAAAACACGTATGAATGTTTGTTTCCTGAATGATGATTGTAAGGAGTGCCATGAAATGGATTTCTGCACATCTCATGGCTACTGCAATGGTGGAGTCACAACAGCTGCTTTCCCTGCAGAAGATCAGTATAAGATGAAGCCAATCAGTAATTGCAGCCTATTTGGGACAGATTGTCTTCTGGCCTCACCACACAGTAAGCAGTTATTAACAATGGATATTTTCCAGAGAATGGGGAGATAATTGTTCTTTGAGGATATGGCCACTAGAAGTTCTTCCATGCTCCACCTCATGGTCCATAACTGATGCATATATGACTGAACTTAGCATATATCATTGGACATAGCAGGGTATGATCCCCCAAAAAGAAGATATGATGTTATTATGGGCATGATGGAATACACAAGGAAGCAGACTATGTAAAATAAAAATTTTCGAAATGCTTTGTGTGTAATTGTTGTGTGTGTGCAATATATGCACATGAGTGTTTGGATGTATATGGCCATGTTTGCAGGGCAAGGAAGACATGGAGTTAGGACAAAAAGTGTGTGCTGGATACCGAATTCAGTTACATATTTTGCTGGTTGCTGTTGTGGTTTGACTGAGAATATCTCCCATATGCTCATATATTTGAATGCTTGATCCTTAGTTAGTGGAACTGCCTGGGAAGGATTAGAAAGTGCCTCATTGGTGCAGGTGTGGCCTTGTTGGAGGTTTGTCACTGGGGGTGGGCTTTGACATTTCAAAAGCCCATTCCTGGCTTAGTCTATCCTCTTTCCTCTCCGGTCCTCTCCTGTCCTCTCTCTCAATCTCAATCTCTCTCTCTCTCTCTCAATCTCTCTCTCTCTCTCTCTCTCTCTCTCTCTCTCTCTCTCTCTCTCTCTCTCTCTGCCTGTTTCCTGAGCATCAGAATGTAAAGCATAGAGCTCTCTGCTACTGTTCCATTCCATCACCATGCCCATCTGCCTGTCTGTTTCCTGCCATGACGATCAACAAGGAACACTCTAAAACTGCCCTCAATTTAATGTTTTTTAAGGAGTTGTCTTGGTCATGGTGGCTTTTCTTAACAATAGAACAGTAACTAGGTTGATGTTTTCTCATCTTGACAAAAGGCAGAGTCATCTGACAATCACAAACATCAAATGAGAATATGCGGGGTCGAGACCTCTGCCTGGGCCGCCAGGAGTCCGTAGCCAAGGAGCACCAGAGAGGGGTGGCCTCCCAGGAGCTTGGAAAGGCTGTGAGTGTGGTTAAGGGGAGCAACACCTCTCACCCAGACCCACCCGGACCTGCTGGGATCCGGGGCCTGAGAACCGGGGGACAGAAAAACTGTAAACCTTCCGGTTTTCACCTGTGGGTCGAGACCTCTGCCTGGGACGCCAGGAGTCCATAGCCAACGAGTACCAGAGAGGGTTGGCCTCCCAGGAGCTTGGAAAGGCTGTGAGTGGGGTTAAGGGGAGCAACACCTCTTACCCAGACCTGCCTGGATCTGCCGGGATCCAGGGCCTGAGAACCTTGGGACAGAAAACCCCCGAAACTTCCGGTTTTCACCTGTGGGTGGAGACCCCTGCCTGGGCCACCAGGGGCCTGTGCCTGGGGACCTCAGCCTGGGCTACAAGGCTCCACGAGAGATCGGGGAATTCCAGGAGTGCTGACACACCTTTGAGCACAGGCAAAACCACCACTTCTGTTCAAACTCACTGGATCAAGAGGGACCCTTACAGAGCCTTCAGGGCATAGGAACCAAGGGACAGCTGGGGACAAGATCTTTCCGATTTCCTTCGGCACCCCAGAGCAGACCCGGTGCCACAGCTCTCCAAACCCAAACACCTCTCAGAGAGAGCTGGTCTTCAAGGAGTACTGACACAGAGGCCTGCAGGAGGGGCAAGCCACAACCGGACAGAGTAAGATCAGCTAACATCAGAGTCAACAAGATGGCAAAAGGCAAGGGAAAGAACATAAAGAACAGAAACCAAGAGTGCTCCGCACCATCAGAACCCAGCTCCCCTACCACAGCAAGCCCTGGATACCCAAACACACTAGAAAAGCAAGACTCAGATCTTAAATCATTTCTCATGATGATGATAGAAGACATGAAGAAAGAAATGAATAACACCCTTAAAGAAATACAAGAGAACAGAGATAAAAGGAAAGAATATTAAAAGCAGTAAGGAAGGGAAAAAGGTCAAGTAACATATAAAGGCAGACCTATCAGAATTACACCAGACTTCTCACCAGAGACTATGAAAGCTAGAAGATCCTGGACAGATCTCATACAGACCCTAAGAGAACACAACTAGAAGCCTTTCAAGA
>CM052714.1:61939208-61975284 GCA_028551405.1 Uromys caudimaculatus
TGCGTTTGGAGCTCTGTGGTGGGGATAGTTCTTCCGATGGCATCTTCTTCTCCTCCTTCGTTGGACCCGTGTCTTTCTTAGTGTTACTTTCTTTGGCAACGATGACCCTCTGCTTTCTACCCGATGTCTCGATTTCTCTTTTGGACTCTTCTTTAATCTCACTGTGACTCTGTTCCACATTCTCCTTCTTAAAAAACACACTATCCAGCTCATCCTCGGAGCTGCTGGGCTGGGCCTTCTCTTTCGGCTTTTTCCTCTTGCGACTGGCGGCCGCGAAGATGGAGGATACAAGCAGTTCCCTGCTGTACTGATCCTTCCCGGATCCCCAGGAGCCCTAGGAAACAGGCAGAAAGATGAGGCTGTGAACACTGACCAGGGCTGGCTTGTCCCCAGACAGCACTTAAAGAACTGAAGTCTGCCAACATGCTAGGCACAACCACAGCATCCTGTATTGTTAATACTCCCCTCTGAACTTATATCAAGGTGGTCAACTTATTTAATTACCAGTTCCATTTCTTGCCACATCATGATAGATACACACACATACCCCACCCCACCCCCCCACTCTCATGCTTAAGGGTACTGAGGTTTCCCAATTCTTATTAATTTCCCTATTGGTTTTCTCCACATCCACAATGCTCAGTATTCCCACGTCCTTTATCTGTCCTACAAGCAGAAGAGTTAAGCAGCATTCACTCTGCCAGGTGTGATGGTACACACCGGTAATCACAGGACCCAGGAGGCTGCCGGAAAGAGGACAAGCTCCAAGGCTGCCCCCAACTACACAGTGAGCCCCTGTCTCAAACACCCAAAAGGGAATACTAGGTAAGCACCATTCTGACACAGTGTAAAATCCAGAAATGATTAGGGTTGTATGGGTGAATTCAAATTTCTAATTGTGAACAACATTGGTACTGATACCCCAATGCACTCATTCAGCTAAGGAGTGTTTGGCTCCCATTACCTCACCAAGAGTGGATCTTCAGGGATTTGCCTTGGGTAAACCAGGTTAGTAAAGACTTCATTCATCTCCCGTAACAGCAAGAGTAGACAATTAAAATGACACAGACTAGTGAAAAGGTCATAAATCCTCGCCATGAAACACTCCGGTACACTTTGACTCTAAGATTAGTCCTGCCATTTATTACAATGAGTTTGTTCAGAAGGTCTGTCTGCTGAGCAGTCTGTTGGTGGGCAGGTGAGTGTCTCCTTCTTTGAGAACACAATCTTGAGTAATGAGTCAAGCAGAAGGCATGTGGAGTAATGGACTCGAGAATATAGCTTTCTATTACAAAAAAATGTCTGAAGCTAAACTGCTATCCTAAGGCCTTCTGAAGGGTAAGTCACAAGTCTACAGGACTGTGCTTTTATGTATTATAATGGGTTCCTCAACCACCAGGTGCATTCCTCTGGGTTATTCTGTTCCTCCTAGTTCTCCTTAGCACTGAGCGACCACGGGGGAAGCTGGGCTGTTAGGGGAACTGGTCTCCTGTCTCTAGCGTACTCTGCAGGGCACATAGTAGGGATGGTTTCTCCTTCTGCATCTCAATTTGGTGTTCACAAAAGAAGCACCTAGATTATATCATCTTTAAAATTCTCTAATTCTGTGTGTTGGGAAAAATGACTCTGTTTTTCTACAATTTGGAAACTGTTTGCTATCTGAGTGTTCACTACCCCACAGGCATAGTACAAAACAACATAAGATGGGCAGACAAGGAAAGGGAGGCTGTCTAGTGAAGGGAGTAGGAACTTCAAGCATGTCTTCTGATTTCAAAGCTATGGTCTGTAATTAGAGACAGTGATATAGCTGGGAAGCTGAGACCAGAAGATTCCGTGTCCCAGGCTAGCCAGGGCTACACACTGAGACCATTTCAAACAATGAAAGAGGCTGAGAAGTGTCTGAGATCTACAAACACTAAGGAGACATGACAACTGAATGTAAGCAACGATTCCTGGTTATTCCTGAGCAGGAGTTGGGGTTAAAAGAATATTCAGGTAAGTGGAAAAATATGCATGAAACTACTTTATATAGTAATGTATCATGCTCATTTCAGCATCCTGAATATGATAATTAGACTGTGATTATGCAGGAGACTGTCCCTGGTCATGGAACACAGAAACTACACTATTTAAGGTAGTGTCATGAGTACTATAATTAACTAGGTAGCTCTGTGTGTGTGTGTGTGTGTGTGTGTGTGTGTGTGTGTGTGTGTGTGCGCGCGCGTGCGTGTAAGAATTTATCAGCTAATGAGTTTAAGGTAAAAGGCTTATAAAATTACATTTAAGTGAGCAAAACACGTCAGTGGATGTGCTAACTAGCTTTAGATATGAACTGGACAGTGCAGAGCTGCCTGAAGAAGTCTCAGTTGAGGTGTTACTCAGCACAGACTGGAATATGGCCAATGTGTGGGGACTGTTTGCTTGCTAACTGAGTTGTGATGGGTTGGTCACTGTATGCAATACGTCTCTAGGCAGGTGGTCCTTCCTGTTTGTGCCCTGAATCCCTCAATGACAGACTGTGACCTGAAAGGTGAGATGAACTCTTTCCTCTCCTAAGCTGCTCGTGGTCACAGCATTTGTCATAGCAACAGAAGCAACACTCTAAGAGTTAGTGAGAAGCGACAGGAAGCAGAAACCACAAAAGAACAGTGCTTGCTGGCTCTCTCGGGGGCTCATGCTCAGCTGGCTTCTTTACAGTGAGGACCTAGAGATGTGTTGCCTCCAGTGACCAACTCATCACAACTCAAGTTAGCACACTCACCCACCTGTTGTGCATTTGTGTTTTATATGTGTTTTGAGACAGTCTCGCTATATAGCAATGCCCAGCCTAGAACTGGTTATCCATCCTCCTGTCTCAAGCCCATGCCATCAGCCTAGCTTATGTGGTGATTCTCTATCCCACTCTCCCTGCTTTTTTATGTTAGTCAATTCTGACAATGTAAATAAACCACTGTGGTCTGCATCATGCTAAATCATTCCCAAAATTGTACTTTTACAATTTACAATCTTGTATTTTCCAGCTTTCTTCTATTCCAAATTATTCTGCACGTGGACTTTATTCCTCTGGCTCCAGTGTGGAGTTCACTTGTATGTTAATGAGTCAGCCCCAACCCAAAGCTACCATGAAGTGTTTTCCAGCTGTATGGAACAACTTACCTTGGATTTTGTGGAGTCACTAGTAGCTGAATCTGTGGGAAGTAAATAAAATGTGGTTAGTCAGAGCCAAGCTTCATTGCTTTCAACAAACAATGCAAAACTTATGAAGAGGGCAGGCACGGAACAAAATGTGAAAGCAAAACTCAAAACAAGAACACAGTGGATAGTCAGAGCTCACAAAGATGCAAGCTGCACCACAGAAAGCCACCGCCATGAAAGGATGCTGTGAATTGTAGGCAGAACCAGCTCAATGATAGGTATGGCAAAGGAGCCCTGTGCTATACAAAAACAGAAATACTAGTGTTTATTTTCTAAATAGTCAATCTAGCAATAAAGAAGCTTGAAGACCTTTAAAATTATGTCCCACATCTTGTATCTGAAACTGATACACAATGTAGAACTTTCCAGACTGTTGGCTGCCCTAGCTACAAATTGAAACACTCAACTGCTGTATGTGTTGATTTTTGTCAGACTGTCAGATTGGAATTTGTACAAGCATCTCCCAGATGCAAATGGATGCGACAAAGACATTAGAATGACCTGGCCTCCAGGTCACCTTTGGTTTCTTTAGATGATTCTAGTTTTTGTACTTGACCCCAGCTTCACATCTGTGCAGTCAGGGATCCTTTTGGTTAGTTTGGTTAAATTGCTACCAGGTTTGTAAGTATCTATTAACAAATGCTATTATGGAAATGGAGAAATGGAGACCATAATTTTGCTGTCTGGCAAAAACTCAGATTATACAAGTATAAAGAGGGTAGGAAGAGGCCAGCGCTATGAAGAATAAAGATCAATTTTAGAATTTTATCTTTGAACTTTAGGAGAATGATTTTCAAAATTAATGAGCTGGGCCCCGTGCCACGCCCCTTTTAACACATGGCTAAATGCTTTATGACTTTAAGAACCAGTTGACCATACCATGCTATTTCTCCTCAGGGTCTGCTTCAGAAATAACAAGAGACAGCAGAAAAACTTTTAAGAGAGTAGTAGTGATCTGTTTACAAGATTCTTAAGAGAGCCGTTTACACCACAGATCAGCTAGGTTGGCATTTACAGGAACCGGGGGTTTCTGCAGACAAGGCAGCTACAGTGTGGACAGCAGTCCTCCTTCTTCCTACAGCTCCAGCTGTCCATCAGGGACATCACAGAATCCACTAGTGACATTACCGTGTGATAGACTCCTCCCACTTCGCCTGTGCAACATCAGTATAGATTTGCCTGTGTCAGTAAGTGCTGAAAAAGCCCTATAGAGCTAAAACAAGAACTAGAGACAAAGGGAGAACACGGTGTGAAATAGCATGCCAGATTAATGCAACAGTTCGGCAGGAGACGTTTCCATCCAGAGCCTAGTAAATACTAATACTTAGCCAAACGCTAGGGTGGCAGTAGGAGAGAGAAGAAAAATCAAGGTCAAGTAAAATGACTTTGCGCCGTCTCTAGTGACATGACAGGACTGAGGGCAGCTCAGCATACAGAGCTTGCTGCCCTCACAGAACTAAGCATCCAGTCTGATCGTACTTTCTGCCGTCACAGCAACCACACATTCAGCAGCCTGTATCTGTTTTACCTTGTGATGACTATTACATGTAAACTGTGAATTAAAACGAAATAAAACAAAGAGTGGTTTGCATGCTCATCGCTCTCAGCTTCCCATTCCGACACACATCACAACTCCATGAACTGTCAATGTGTTACGGCCGCCGGAAGGTGAGATCATCCGAAAGGCGGATCGCAGTTTTTATTAATGAAAGGAAAAGGAAGAAGGAAGAGAAAACAACCCATATGAAGTGTTACTTATGGCTGCTCGCTGTTTCGCTTTATAGGAAGGTCAAGGAACCGAGAGGTCAGTACTGCCCAGACAAGAGTTACCTGATACATCTCCAGGGAGCACGCCTGTCCTTCCAATGTTGGTGAGTAAATGATCTATGTTTGGTACCGGCTGGGAGTCTACTGTGTTCTCCTCCTGCACTGCTGTCTATGGTTAACAAACAGAGAGCTCTTCGTCATCTCTTCAGAGGCAACTTTAAAATTCAAACAACACTTAGTAAAAAATACATGATTATATGGAGCACGAGTTTAATTTTGCATTGGTTAGATGTCACTAATGGTTAAGTAGGCACCACAGCTACATTGTTTTCAGATCAGCAACTGAGGAGTTAAGACACCTGCTTCAGGGGCACAGAGGTAATAATAGCACACAAAGCAGAAGACCAAGATGGCCATGGCCGCAAGAAGGAGCCTGTGTCCCACATGAGAGCAGACAATACTTACGAGAGGCTCTTCAGCACCCTCTTCTGTGAAAAACCAGTCATGCTAAAATTTAAAATAAAAAAGGTGAGAATAATTAAATAACCCCCGAAGTGTAGTTGTATCTTAGGGAACAGCACAGAAATAAGGGAAATCACTTATGGGAAAAAGCAGTAGAGGCGACTTTGTCCTACCCGCTGTCAGCTGACGAAGCGAACTGGCAGGAAGAGACGCAGTGTGGACTTACATGCTGGATGAGAGTCTCTACGATCTTGTACTGGTCAGGCATGTGTGTGACCATGTGGGTCATGTTGTCTTCTGATGTTCTCACTAGAGTTGGACCAAAAACGATCGCTAGGTTTCTTGGTTCCATCTACAAGAAAGGATGAAAGTAGAAAATTACATCGAATCTTCACAGCAGGTTTAGCATTTTGTTACTGAAATTTATTTATGGAAAGTTCTTTTTGATGAAAAAGATACAACTGGATGAAGAGAAGTAGATTCTTCCTAGGTCACATTCTCGTGAACACATCCTCGAGTGATACTATGCAATGTCTAATTGCCACTCACGCTTTTCCACAAAGTCTTTGATTAGTTTTGAACCAAATCAATCAACCATTCTTAATTAACAAAGAAGGATTAGGTGGCAAGAAAAGGAAAAGTGAAATTTAAGAGAAAGGGAATTCTGTCCCTTGGGAACTGGAAGGAAGGGACAAAGGACTTAGAAATACATGCAAGGTTCCAGATTCTTCTCCGTGTCACACATCAAAATCATTAACCAAGGAAAACAAGTCTGAAGATAACTTTTTGATTCACTGTTACCCCATCCAAACCTCCTGGAGTTCTGGGCTTAGCGTTGCTTCATTCCTAGCCTGAGAGTCTTCTGGTTAGTTCGTACATCCATTGACATACTATTCTGAATTTCTGGTCCAATTATGACAGTCATGGGCATGAATCCTGTTTTCTTTTATGTTACTTTGAGCTTAAGTTTTGATAAAATGTTAAATAACCTCAACCAATCTTAAGAACCCAAACTTTAACCAATCTTAAGCCATCAGGACATTAAAAAAAAAAAAAAAAATCACCACAAAACTCAAAAACAAAGTCATACTAAAAACAAAATCCATCATTCGGGCCCCCACAGTATTAGATCGTGAGGCCTGTGCATGCAGTCAGCAGACAAAGTCTGCAGCCTTTCTCCTCAACTGAAGCAGCTGTCACTTATCGCCTGTGTTATATGTAATACCATTCCATACTCAGTGCAGAAAAATAAATTCTCACTAAAATTAGGATTTTCCTAGGATAATGACTTATTAAACTAAAAAGGCGACCTTTGGGAAGGATTTGGGCACCAGCGTTTGTGTCCTGTTCTGAAATATGTCATCATCTTATTCTAAGCCTGTGTTGGTACACGTGGCCAAAGTCCACCACATCAAATACTCTGTCAGGTGCTCAGGAGACTCTTGCTTATGGCTTCATTTAAGTCTTTAGACTAATGATATATATTAATATTTATGTATAGAAATGTTTGTCTTGTGTGAGTAAATTTTAGCTAGCTCCTACATATAAAAGATGACATTTGGCCTAGTTTTTTGTTTCTGGTAATTGTTTGAACTGTGCATTTAAGTACCAAAAAATTAGGTTAAAAAAAGTCAAGGACCAACCAAAGAGTATACAAGGGCTGGACCTAGCCCTCTAACCCCTACATGTGTAGCAGACATGGTCTTCACACGGGTACCCTAACAACTGGAGCAGGAGCTTACTCACGGACTCTGTTGCCTGCCTTCTGATCCTGTCTCCCTAACTGGCCTGCCTTGTCTGGCCTCAGTGGGAGAAGATGTGCCTTGTGCTGCAGTCACTTGAGGCACCAGAGTGGGTTGGTACCCAAGGGGACCTCCCCCTTCTCAGAGGTGAAGGGGAGCGGTGGGGGAAGCGGCTGTGTGAGGCAGGGACTGAGAAGAGAAGTGGGGCTGCAATCAGGATCTACAGTGAATAAATAAATTAATTAATGGGAAGAAAAGAAAGAAAAAAGTCAAAAAATAAAGTACCATACTGTCTTCAAGTCTGAGTATTAATCTAGCAAAAGCCCCTATGGCTGTGGCTCTAGTACTTGCTGGAAGGATGCACGAGAATAATGCCTTTAAGGCTCCATAAAGCTGAGTTCAAGACCAGCTTGAGCTACCTGAGATCCTTTCTCAAAAAAAAAAACCAAAAACTTAAATAAGTAAAATTTTAGGACAGATTTCTAAAAGAAAAAACCTGAGTCAGGTGTGGTAGCCCATGCTTTAATTCCAGCACTCCGAGTTCGAGGCCAGCCTGGTCTACAAAGCAAGTTCTGGGGCAGCCACACTACACAGAGACCCTGTCTTAAAACGAACACTAGCCTGCAGCAAAACTGAACAATGACACGCCATCCTTCAGGAATAACCAACTAGAAAATATTCCAGCTAGAATGACATTGTGAAAACTTTGATCTTCTGTACAAACTTTCAGAGACAGCTCAGTAGACTGACGTCTTGGGTTTGGTCTTTCCCCTTTTAACCTTTCACAGCGCTCCCAACTGAAGACAATGAGCACCTGGACAGTGCCAAGGCAATGTGTAGTCTTCTCCATCTTCTCAAACAGGCTGATGATGATGGACCACTGAGCTCTGCCTCCGGCAGGCAGGAAGCAATCTCAGAAGAGAAGTGTTAGCCGTACTCCTTAGCTTTCTCTTTTCCCCCCCAAAACCCAATATGATCATCCGAGAACTTTAATGAATGACCGGAGTTACAAGGAGAATCATTTAACCTCTTGATAAAATGGTCTCAGGAAACAAGCATTCACTAAGCAAAAGGACAGGAAATGAAGACTAAAATGGACCAGTGAAATACAGTGTCTGGATCTTATGTAGATATTTAAAGAAATAACCATACTGTAAAAACCTTTTTTAAAAAAGTCAAGAAAAGGGCTGGTGAGATGGCTCAGTGGTTACGAGCACTGGCTGCTCTTCCAGAGGTCCTGAGTTCAATTCCCAGCAACTACATGGTGGCTCACGATCATCTGTAATAGAATCTGATGCCCTCTTCTGGTGTGTCTAAAGACGGCGATATACTCACATAAAATAAATAATCTCTTTTAAAAATAAAAAGGTCTAAAAAACCTGAATATGAACTGAATATTTGATACTCCTTAGAGCAGCTAGTTTTGTGGTGTGTGATAATGGAGTATTAATAGAAAGGTATCAGACCTATCTAATAGGAAACTAAAGAAAACGCTTCAGCGTGTTTTGTCTGGTACCCTTTGGCTGGTTTATCATATACATGCCACCTACTCAAGCTAGTGGCATACAGTCGAAACAAAAATAAAACTTTGACTTCCATCTTTCTTGCTGGCTGAATGTAAAATGAAACAGTTCTAAATGAAACTCCCTTCACAAGGGGACAGCTGCCGCCTGTGGAGCCTCTGCTGTGGGGTGAGCTTCAGAAGACCTAGCCAGCCCAGTCTGAAGCACTCTCAGGCTTCTGTGAAATAAAAACCTTTCAGCCCAGAGCAAAGAAGGCCGAGCCTCAGACTGAGGCCAGAGAGTTCATTTCAGTGCTGTACCTGACGTACCTTATTTTTTTCTGAGTTTTCTGCCACTGTCTTCAGATGGGCAGAGAGAAACTTCAGCGTCTCGAAATGATGCTCGGGCAGATCGTGAATCTGGAACATATTATTTTCAGGATGGATTTAAATGCTGCATTTGAGCCGCACCCCCCCAAGTAAAAGTAATACCTACTAGTCTCTTTAACGTTCTCAGCCGATCCAGAGGGTCCTCCTTACGATTGGCCTCGATGAAGTCGGCATATTTGTCTGCCAGGAGGAGGAAGGGAATGAGGTTAACTGCTTGGGTGAAATGTGGTCTCATTTTTGTCCAAGGAACTGGGAGTTAAATGTATGAGACTTTCAGGCATCTCTAAATCCAGATCTCTGAAATTTACATGCTGGATAGAAACGGCTCTCAATGATCTCCAAGCTTTCCCAACCATCAGGAGAGCTCTCTCAGTGGGACGCCACTGAAGCTACGATCCAACACTCAGTCAGCCTGTCCATGAGCCCTACCTAACACTAGCACCTAGCACATGGTCCTTTCGCTATACTGTATGTCCAGAGAATTTGACTGAAACAATAACAACATTTTTAGCTTAATGACAAACATAGGCCAATATAGATCTTATTTTCATTTTACTGAAATATATCAATTTAGCAAATGATTTTCACCATAACTTATGAAAAGACTACAAATGAACAAAACCAGTTCTTAATTATGCTTTTCGTTTAATTTAGACCTGAGATAAATGCTGTTTCCTTCACCCCTCGTTTTTCTGGTTTGATTGCTTATGGTTTCTAGCATAGGCTGAGCCTTTTCCTCTGGTGTGGTTTGTGGGAGCTAACTCACCATTCGTAAAGAGAGGCTCAGGGAGCTTTCTGAAGAAGGATTTTAGTAAACTGCTTATCACATTCAAATCTCGCCATTTCTGGAGATGCAAAACAGAAATAAAGTTTGTTTGTGGTCAGTGTTATGAAAGGAAAGATGAATCAGTTAATCCCATAGAAATGAACCTACATCATCTTGAATGTCAATGTCAGCCATCCCCTTGTTGAGTTCTTCCTGCATGCTTGAAATGGCTGCGTTGTTGCCAGGAACTCGGTAAATACCTGTATACTCAAGACCCCTTTCTTCAACTAATTTGCAACATATGTCAACGATTAATGGAATGTACTGCAAAACAAGAAACCAGTATTTTATTTAACACAGTACTGAAGTTTGAAAATGAATTCCTACTGAGCATTTCTGATTAAATCGCTACTCTAGATCAGAGTTAATATGTTACATAAAAAGCTTAAAGATAAAAATTACTCGGCCCATAGAGCAGTCAGTCACCCTAAGGAAGGACAGTGCCCTAGCTGGGCAGGCAGTCCCTGTTATCTGCAGGGCTATGCGCTCAGGCCCCACCACCACAGACACTGGCGCAGAAGAACAGGTAGATGGTTGGGCTCGCCTACCCGGTTGGTGTGGGCAGGTGGGCAGTCATCCAGCCTAACGCCGAAGGTCCCAGTGGCAGCTGGCCTCTTCTCAAATGTCCTCCTCACGATGCTTGGGATACCTCTTCTCCAAGTGCCTTTGTCTTTGGGGGGACTGGTGTCATCTTTTGATTGTTAATGTAAATAAGATGATGTTATAAAAAATGGAAACAAAACCATTAAGTCTAATTCACCAATGCTTAATTAACTATAGTCTTGTATTATAAAACAGTCCCCATTCACCACAGTTATTCTCTTCCTGCGGTTATGCCTCCAATCTGTCTGTATAACTTGTCAGATACAGTTCTGTTTCTTCCCTTTCAGGCAGAAGGCAGAAGCAGTGTGTCCTCTTTATAAGAGTCAGGGAAGCACTGCCCCCATCTTACAGTGATGTGTCTGGCCATTCAAGTCTGTAAAGATGCCTTCCCGTGTCTGTGTGTCCTTCTCCTTCTCTTAATTAAAGAAACAGATGCCTCTGGCTTCGCCTTGAAGGGAACATGTCCAGTGAGCTTGTACCACGCCTATGGTGGGCTGTGAGCTAGCTGACCTGACTGCATCTGCTGGTAAAACGGTATATAGCGAAGCAAGAGCACACCCTCGTGCTTCCAGCTGCCCTTGTTGACGTTACCTTTACTGAGAAGCTTCCTCTCTGACTCCTCCTTTGGAGAATGTGGGCTTTGAGTCTTTGGCTCTGATTTAGCACCAAGCAAAGTTTGCCTGATGCTAAGACTCTGACGAGGTGTTTTTGGCAACTGTTCTGTTTTGCTGCTGAAAAAAAGAAACCTTTCTAAAGCACTGTGCATGTGACATCTACATTAACCATAGGCATGGTGGGATTCTCACCTCAGCAGACTGTTATACTCTTTGATTCTTCGACTGATTAGATCCCTGTTGGTAACTCCAGTGTCCTACAGAAGGAGCAGAAGGTGACAATGGGAAGGCGTTATTAGACTATTAGAGGCAGAGGGTAAGCGGATAAGCGTGAGTTTGAGGCTTGCTATTGAACCAACTTGTTAATACAAACGCCATGACCTGTTCTCAGTGAAGCTGCCACCATGCAGCAGATGGTCCAATTGCCTGCTGCCCCTGAAAGTGAGTTTGCTGTGTATTTCCTGTATTGATGTAGCACCTAGGATAATTCTTAAGCCTCAGGGATTCAGTACGTCCTGAACTGATATGCTACATAAAATGCAGGACCAGGAGCACAAAGCTAAGTTGTCTAATACCAGGAAAGATGATCAGCATTCAATAATAATATCACTGAGTCAAAGATGGGAAACTCCACCGGAATCTGCTGAAGATAAACTTGAATTAGGAGTCAGGAGCCATCAGAGGGGCAGTTCATCAAGAACCTGCTTTGTCCTGTGCCCCAAGTTGAACCCAGAGCTGAGCAAACAGGAACGACTCTATTTGAGGCCACTGCAATTAAATACTGGTATGTGTCTGCAAACATTTTTTTAAAAATATGTCTTACTGTCGCCCTCCCGTCTTGGTATGTAGAGCGATTTCAGCATGCTGATGAATCAATAAATTTCTCTTGCATTTTGCATCAAAAAAAAAATGTCTTATTTTGAGTGTAATAAAATACACATAGCCACACAGGCAGGAATGAAAATACTTAAAGAGTTTATGCTCTTTTTGGCAATCAGATTATTGAAACAATGGTTCTCAAGCAGTTGGAATTTTCCCAGGAATCTCATGCTGAAAGGAGGGAAGGCTGGTTGTCATCACGCAGTGTCAGTCAGAGGGGCTTGTCTCCTAAGGAAGAGGTTTCCCTCCACTCTGGAACTTATCAAACCTGAGCCACAGGATGGTGGGCAGGACCACACCCTGACCAGGGCTGCTTACTTCTACATGCCTTTCTGCACCCTATGGAAATCAAACCTCACTCAGGGTCCCAAGGACGGGCCTAGGGAGCCCACTTGGCCTTTGTGTCCCCCTTCCCAGTGTAACCACATTGAGTGAATCTCTTCTCCACCTTTTACTATTACTTTGCCCAGGCTTGGGAAGACAAATTGTACATTTTCTTTCATAAGCATACCCTAGATTTTAATTTTTGTATGCGTGCATGTCTATATGTGGGTACAGGTCGTGGAATTAGAAAAAAGACTGAGTATGAAGAGGGAAGGAATAAACAGGGAGGCAGCAAGCCACGTGAGAAGAAGGCAGGCTACCTACAGGATGAAGGGGCCGGGAGGGACGGGGGTGAGGGAGGAGCAACAGAGAGTCCGTATGAAAATTCCGTAAGGTATCCTATCATTCTGTATGCTGATTAAACCCAAATAAATGTTTAAGCTGAATCTACCTCCAGCTTCTTCACACACAACTCAGCTGACACACTGCACTGAGCAGCTACAGAAGGAAAGCTAGCATCCTCATGGTATAAGCACTGTCTTGACTACAATCCCTGCTGCAAAAGCCAACTCCTTGATGGTCTGAGCCAGAGAATCCCAAGAGTGTAAAGTATTGTTCTTTTATTTAAAGGCTTATCACATGATTTTTCATGGCACATGCTTTCTGAGAAGCGCATAACTACACCAGGGTATATTGTATTTTGCTTATACAACTCCATCAAAACAAAACAAAACAAAACATAGTGCCTTTACAAGCCGCTAGTCTTGTCATGTTTTTGTATTGTAGCCTCACCTAGTATTACACCAATACTAATCTCAGTATCAAAGGGGCTTGTAATTTGGTCAAAAAGGTTTCCTTCTGCAGATTCTATGTCATATGTAAGAAGCTTAGGCACCACGGATTTTGATATTGGCAAGTGTCCTGACCCTCCTCTCAGATACATACCAGGGACAACATTAATCATCAGGAAGATAACATGGGGCCCCCTCTGTGTTTTGTTGTGTCTGAAAATACGAGAATATGAATACCCTCTCTTTTGGTTTAGTAATAGTACTTTCCAGAAAGTAAAAATAATGCAGGTATACTTGAGTTTTCCTTCTTAATACTGAAAATACAGTATCTTATTTCTTATAAAAATAATCTATCCAATGCTTTTAATCAGCCTAGGGAACATACTGTGAGAGTCTCACGCTTCACCCGCATCCTTTGAAAAACATACCTCTTCGTTTAGGTTGCTACTTTCCTGGATAGTCTTGATCCATGCTAACATATCATCTCTGTCTTCAGCCTGGAACAAGCATTCACAGTCAGACGTGGTGAGCCGGAACACATTCCTCCTCTTGGTCTCACTGTACGAGATGTCTATCAGGCAAGCGTTGACACTGATGGGCTGCTCTTCCTCTGATGGCGCTGTCTGCTCTCTTCTGTCTTTGTACAAGTAAAGTGAATGGCCCCGAAGGACAACATACATCTGTTTCCATGGCCGAATACTGCCACCGACTCTCTAAAAAAAGAGTAATTGGTCCACGTTCATCAATATGCAATACAAAGCTAGAACTCTGTGACAGGATCACTAAGTAATGCCTCTCACATGAATACTCATGTACCTGGTATAGTAGACGTCTCAACTTGAAATCACACGAAAAGAGGAAGGATTAAAAAAATGTCGGTAAAGACGCACGCCGCCAAGCCTGATGTGTGTCTGATTCTAGAGACCCACACAGTACAAGAGAACCAACTCCCATAAGCTGTCTTCTGACCTCCGTGTCCTTGCCATGGCATAGGGGCAATCACTCGATACACACAAAGATAAATTTTAAAATGTAGCTGGGCCTGGTGATTCAGGTCTTTAACCCAATACACAGGAAGCAGAGCTTCTGAGTATGAGGCAGCCTGGTCTACCTAGCAAGTTCCAGGCAACACAGTGAGATCCGATCTAAATAAGAAAACCAATAAATAAAATTTTAAAATGTACAACATTTTTAAATGTCACATATATGCCAATTAGGAAATGTATCTGCACCAATGCTAAAGACGGTGAAATCCCAATGACAGATGGGAAGACAAAACTGAATATCGAAACCCAATAAAATACTGCTACAGAGATGCATCAAAAGTAGCCATTAGTATTGTTTGCTTTGTTGTTGTTGTTGTTGTTTTTAACAACAATCATATGAATACAAAAGTAGTAAAGAAATTTTCACAAAATAAAACAAACAAAAAAATCCAAGCCAGGCAATAGTAGTGCACGCCTTTAATCCCAGCACTCAGGAGGCAGAGGCAGGTGGATCTCACGGAGTTTGAGGCCAGCCTGGTCTACAAAGTAAGTTCCAGGACAGCCAGGGCTACACAGAGAAACCCTGGGTGGAAAAACCAAAACAAACCAAACAAAAAAACCAAAAAACCCAAAACAAAAACAAAATAAACAAAGAAATTCACTCAATATTTTTCCTTCTGGTACTAGGGATTAACTCCGAGTATTGCTTGTATCAGTCAAGGGCTGTAACACTGAGCTATATATCTCTAGCTATAAAAACAAAACCCAAAACCCCCACCATAATACAAATAAAAAAATCAAGTTTTAGATCAGGAACATGATAAAACAATCCAGAAGGAGAGTCCTGGAAAGAACATGTATTGACAGGAAATGATGCCATCAATGTCATCAGCTCTGAATGGAAAAGCAGGACTGTTTGCAAACTTAAATTCTTTGGCAACACTGAAGTCTTCTTATGCAAAGATTATACTGTGTTGGATTCTACCTACTGAAGCACATGTTGATACCATTATACTCGTTTATATAATTTAGTGTTTGTAAAATAAGATGAATGAAAAATAAAAAGGAAACTGAAAAGAACTATTTCTAGGTAACTAATAAGGAGAACTATTATTCAGTGACTTAGAGGCCTCTATGATAGCCAATCCTGATAAATAAGAGAAGCAGTGTTCCTTCCTAGATACCTAGTTTCTGTCACACAGGCATTCTGTGTACAGTCTCACATGTATGAGATTTGTTTATTAGCCTGAATTTCTGATGTCACATGAGACAGCTGAGAAGGTGCACTACCTTGCCCTTATCGGTGACGAGTGGCCGGAACTGGAGCCACCCTTCTTTGGCTGCATCACTGAAGACCTCGGAGGAAGAATCCTTTCTGGATCCAGAGTCTTCTGATGACTTCTGGCTGTCTGTGATCTATAGAAAGAGCCAAGAAAACAGTAAGTGTCAGCTTTTATTTTTATAAATATTTATACATGGAAATGGTATTGGCAAAATGTCATATTTAATGTTCTAAGTAAAAACACCGTGGAAAGTTTTGGGTTTAGAAGTCATACTAGAAACTCTTCTAATTCTTTTTTTTTTTTTTTTTTTAAAGGTGAATTGGCAATTTGTTTTTCAAGCCACCTATAGAATAATATGACTTTCCTAGTCTCGTGGACTCACATCTTAGCAGAAAAAGAGAATGGGAGATGGGGGGCTGGGAAACCAGGTATAGTGGCACACCCTTGTAATCTCAGCACTCAAGGGGCCATAATGAGAGGATCTCAAGGTGTATAAATAATGAATGTGTGCCTCATTTACAGTCTGGGACAAGCCAGGGCTTCAGAGTGAGTTCAAAGACAGCCCACCCTACACAGTGAGATCTTGCTTTAAGACAAAATAAAACAAAATCTCAGTGATAAATCTGTGATCTGTGCTTCTGGAAGAGGAGCACAGTGAGACCAAACACACAATGACTAATTGGTGGTCACAGTAGTGCCTTTTCACAGTGAAGGAGCCACCCTGAGAGGTCAGATGAAACGTGCAGGGAGACCATATGGCTGGTGAACACATATTCATCCGTTTAGTAATTTACAGTGAACAGGAATGCAAGGGCTAAGGAAAAGTAGAGCTGGTCATTGTCTGTGGTAGGAAGGGGGAGGGAAGGCTGAATGTGAGGAACTGGGGCATGGTTTCTAAGGGACAGGCATGAAGACACGAGTGACTGGAGAGAATGGGACAATCGCAGTAAGAGGAAAAGGAATGGAACATTCAGGCAATGGCCTGGAGACAGAGCAGACCAGTCTGATACTGCAGAGTGAAACAACAACAAAAAAAAACACACAACAAAGTTGTACAGTTTGGCTTGAGCAGATGGGAGAACGGAAGTGGAACCGACTGAGATGGAGAGAAAGGATAAAGCAACCTAAGGTAAGTATGCAAGCCTAGCGCTGCTTGGTAAACATCCGGTGAACATCCGGTGATGACGTCAGGTACTGAGGAGCTCACGTGGGCTACTGTTCTGGGAGGAAGCCAAGGCTAGCAGTATAGACTCTGTGAGGGCTCCGAAGTCATCAGTGAGGAAATCCGTGTACAGAAACGGGTTGAAACTAGCTTTGGGCATTCCACCATGCAGAAGACCCAGCAAAGGAGACTCAGACGTACTCTTAAATGCCGATTATGAAGTGGAGGTATAGAGGTACTTCCCAGGGGGACGGGAATTGTGTAATTACTCCTCAAAGGTTGCAGTAAGCTAAAATCCTCAGTAGCCATCAACTGTGGGGGCTAAGAGTCACTGCAGCCTTGGCAGTCATCATCCTCATGTGTGTGAACTGAGGGGAAGAGACCGTGTACATGGTTTTCAGGAAGATTCACTATAAAAAGGACAAACAGGAGCAGTAGAGAGAAATGTAGATTCTAGAAGGTTTCTGTTTAACACAGGTAGATCCTGGATGGAGAATGTGCATGGGAAGACTAACTGCAGAAGAGGATGGGGCTAGAGAGAACAAGTGATAACACCCATCACGGAACCCTGTGTGCTAGGAAAGCAAGTGCGGAGGCATGCCACACAAGTCTGGCGCTTGCTGGCTTCCCACGGGGGCATGTTCCTAGTACAAAGACTTTATGGTAAGAGCAAGAAAGGAACCCCGGTCATTTCCCAGGGTGGAAATAGGGACATTCCTGTCTAGCTATTAGGAATTTTTCAGATGTGGCTATAAGCATAGGTAGAGGAAGGTTTGCACCTAATGCTTTTGGTACACGCTAATGCTTTTGGGAAAACACAGAAACACTGCTAGGCAGGTTGATTTGGGCCTTGAGCTGGTAATAAGAAATATCAGCCCAATGCTTACAGCCATTACATACTTGATAAAATGTTTAGAAATTAAAAATATAACTCCTATTTTTCAAATGTAGTGGATGCAGACTAAAACATTATGCCATTTAAAAACAAAATATCCAAAAGAGAAAATACATATTTTTTGAAGGGCTAAAACAAAGGTTAAAAAAACATTTATCATTTACTTGATATCTTTAAAATATTAAGTACTAACCTTGATTCCCTTCAGGCTAGACACGTGCTTAAAGGATCTGTTGGAAAAGTATATAAATATGTGTAATGAATATAAATAAACTCTTGATGTAAGAATTGACTACAACTATGTTTTTATTAATGAGCTGGCATTTCATCCTTACCATGGGATTTGAGGTTTCACAGCTAAATGTGAGAACAGCTAAGTTATAACTATGTACATTTTCAATTCAATGAGACAGCTTTCTTAGCTGACCTAGCAAATTAAAGCTTTTCTGTCCTTTTTTGCTTAAAGTGTGCTACTTTTAAGAAATCTTTATAGCAAAGGAAAAGCTCCTCAGGCCAACCACTGGGCTTTTTACCCACAGCTGGGAGTGGACTGCCCTGAGATGCAGGGTTCAGGATATGCAGTAGTCAGAAAGCAGTCAGGTGGTGCTGGCCACACGCTGTGCCTGGCATCTGCAGGAGGCAGGAGGTCTGGGTACACACTGCTGAGCACTGAGGGACCTGGAATGCGAACCACACTTGTTTCTTCAAGGGAAGGAATGCAAAACCTGTTCTCTGCCCAGAAAGATGAAGTGGATGTGCTTTCTAGCCTACTGACTTTTGTACCATCTGTGTAGTTAGAGACTTTCTGGCAACAGACCCTCCTCTTCCAGACCTTTCTTATAAACCTGCTTTGCTCAGTCAATCTACAGAACCTATCTTTATGGAAAGTGTCACATGTACTTTACAAAGGGTTTTGATGTAATCATGTCCAATCTTTATTTAGCTTACTTTGTTCCTCAAAGAAACACAAACACACACACACACACACACACACACACACACAATTTGTTGTTCATGCAAGACTGAGCCATCACCAGAAAAGTTTTCACCAAATTGTGCTGTGCCTAAAATAATTATGCCTAAACCACTCAGAGTTAAGACTCTACAAGTTTGAACCAACCCTAGCTACCCAGTCATGTTGAACCAGACTGTGTCCTTGCCTGTGGATCGTCTCTCTGCAGGCTGTTAAGGCCAGAAACCCCGACCCGTAAGCATGCTTATCCATCCATATTTTTGAGTGCTTTCAAGAAGGGGAGAAACATGTTGTCAATCAGAAGACAGGTTTGTATTAATTCTTCAAAATAATTAAACTTTTAAGATATGACTAAATATGCTATTGTTCTCTCAAAAACCACTTCAAACAAGAAGGTAATTAGAAGGAAGTACACAAACGTCATCCTGAAAATTACCAGGAGATAGGATAGAAAGAACGGGTTAGACCCCTGCAGAGAGCCTGTCTCACAATTTATGCCCACCTCTGGGAATAAATACTGTGGCATTAACCCCAATCTTTGTGTACCTGCAGTGTCTAACTTTCAACAAAAATAAAGTGCTAATAAAGACACTCAAAAGAAAAAGGAACCCAATTTCAAGATACGGAAGATCATAAAACCAGACAGAAATAGTCTGGACACTGGGATTATCAAAGAATCTATGCAAAATATACTAACTCCTCTCAAGAAAAGGTAAAACCCCACATGAACAAGGAGCAGCTAAGAGCAGTACAGAGTACACCGTCAGTTGCATGATTCACTGTCCTCGGGGAGATCAAAGCCAACCTCCCTATTCACACAGAAACTCACCAGCCAGCAGCCAGCAGCAGTGAGGGAGAAGGTGAGGAGGAGCACTGCCTGCAGGCATGTGGGGAGACATTTTCCTCATGGGTACAGTAAGCTGGTCATGCCACAGTAAGCAACTACCCCCATGCTCATGCAAGCTTCCCTAATTAAACTCAGTGGAACATACACACACAGACATGGAGTTGAGTAGGGGTCTGGAGGAGGAGTTTAGCAGGTGGCAGAGGGGACAAGAGAAGGCAATGGGGAGTTAAAATAGTCTGAATCACTGTATATACAGTAAATATTTTTCAAGGACACATGCAGTGCTGCGATCTTTGAAGGAAGCTGTGCGCAGCCCGTGTAGCTCAGAGGAGCCTGGGGTGCAGCAGTTACTAACACATTTTAGTGAAGGGAGCAAAGGGCTCAAACAGGCCACACTTCCAACCTGGGATCATTAGGAAAAGTCCTACTGAGCTGGAACACTGTGCCCTGGCTGTATCTCACAGGAACCGCTCTTACCAGACTAGTCCTAGAAGAACTCATTTAGTTAGAAAAGAAATGACAGTGTGATGGAAACGCAGGATATTCAACAAGAGCGTTAAGAAGAAAGAACCTTCATCAAGGTTCACTCTTCTAAAAGCTGTCAGCATTTCCTCACTAACCTATAAACAGTCACTGCGTGTCAACAAAAATACCCACACAAAAACAACTAAAAAAATGTATTTTAAGGTTCAAATAATAAAATAGGTGTAATTAGGATTTTGAAAGAACACATCATAATAATGAGCAACAGCTCTGCCTCATTGTAAAAACATTATAGAACCACTATAATTACGTAGATACAAATTAACAATAATAAATCCACTGAACAGAATACAACTTCCAAACGAAACAAATTACGTATAATTCAGCGTAAGTAAAGATAATGCGTAAGTGGAAAATGGTGGTGTCAGGTGCTTTGGAGCAGCAACGATGCTAAAAGCTGCAGTCAGCACCTCGCCTCACTCATTAAAATGCCTCAGTTACAGAAGAATTAAAGTTGTCAGTAAAAAAGATATTTCAGAAGTAAACAGATAGATTCATTATTTTGAAATAGAAATAAAGTCTTTTGCAATGTGATTCAAATTCCTAAAGCCATGAAAACATTTTTAACTTTAACTGAATGCAAATATTTTAAACTTTTTATAGTTAAAAATTAAAACCAAATGAAAAATATTAAGAAAAGAATTGCAACATATCACTGCAAATTGTTACTTGTCTTTATCAGCAGCAGACATGCGGCAAAGGCGGCAATGGGCGGCCTGAGCAGCTGCTGACATCAGACCCGTGACCCAGCACTAAACTACCAACTCCATCAGCTCTAAAACAAACTCACAAGTCAGTACATCGAAGCTTCTGTTCAGAGCTGGGAAGAACACAATTTAACACAGTCTTTAAGGAAGGAAGGGCCACTGACGATACATACATATTAAAATTAAAATTCACCTTTTGAAATGTGCTGATCCAATTTTCCTTTATATGCAGACATATACTATATACATATATTAAGTGAGAATAGTCATGAAGTAGTGTTTATGAGGGCACAATTCCAAACGTCTACTAATCCAAATGCCAACTACAGAATATAGACTATAGTTAAAATATATCGTGTAATTGCTCAGCGAGCTATTAAACAAGTACAGAAACAATGTGGCAAGAATATCTGAAAGGAAGGATCTCCCAACTCAGGTGCATACCAAGCTACCAGTCTGCTTATAAAAATGATTAGGACATATCCACTTATAAGCACATTTAGCTGGGTGTGATTTTTATGATTAAATAGTTCTAAATAGCTATAAGTCTAGGGTAGGAGAAACATCTTATATCTATGATATATAAAATATTACTATATAAAAATATTACTTCTAAATCCAACTGGATGTTACTTTGATAGTATTTGATTTGCATTTCTAATGTCAAAGGTAGAAAATTAGACCACCTTACATTCAGGGCTTATAAGCCAAACTCATGATGAATACCATTCATATAAAAATATCCAGAACAGTAATCTGAGACTTACAATTTTGCATCTTCTCTATAGTCATCCAGCCCTTCATCATAGGATTTTGATCTTTCTGTCTTGGAGTTGTGCTGGCCATCCAGGCTGGGAGGTCCTCCAGATTCTGCAATGAAATCCAGCATCCACACTTTTCAAGGGGTTCTGCAGATCCTTTCAATGGGAAAAGTTCAGTTTGGCATCACTATGAGGTACGGTGCGCAGAACCACTTTAAACATACCTTGGTCGTGGGAGAGCTGCCGCCGAATCAAAGGAGCGGAGGTCGTGAGGCTGGGGGGAACAGTTGCAATGGAGGGGACCTGGGAGGTAGAGGCAGAGATGACAGCGGACGCAGGAATATGTGCAATCTCGTGATCAATGCTAGGACTGGTCGGTTCATCTGGAAGGAAGGAAAACAATTACAGGAACCTGAAAACTTCAGAGTCCACAGTTGTTACTAGCAGAGTCAAATAAAGGGCCATCAAAGCCCCAGGAACTAACACAGCTGTGTGTTAAACTTCCCCACCACCACCGCTACTCAAGTGATGCCAATAACTCTGAAAATAAGAAAAATTAATAATTTCTCCTAATTAGTAGATAAAACCAAGCAGAGCAAAGTGTAGGAATTCAGAACCCAAATGGACTAGAGAAAATAATCAGACATTATGCAAACAAATTACCTTCCAGGTCCCTTGGTTTCAGTGTTCCACGTCATCGTGTGTCTGTCCGTCTTGTGCCCTCACCCCACCCTCACCCCACACACACTCTTTAATTTTTGTAGGAAGATAACGAAGCCCAATCACTAGCAGCCAGAAGTTGCATGCTATCAGGACATTCTACTCTATTTGGATTTTTGTGTAAGTCACAAAAAGGTCTCTTCTTTCCCAGACAGGTGTCGGTCCTAACTTTCCCATTAGCTTTGTGCAGATGTTCTCCAGAAACAGGAAATTCTATGCTGTGAGTTTTCACCATCTCCAAGTCTCTCATCGCCTGTCAGACAAATCTGTATGCATGCATGACAGCTAACATTACTGGTGCTTATTATGTTCTAGCACATGTGAATGGTTTACATATCCCACTTCCTGTAATACAGAACCCTCAAGCTGTGACTATGCAGACTAACTCAACAGTGTCATCTAAAGCAGGCCGGACACTGAGTCCTGCTTGGCGTCTGCCTTCCCATTAGTGAGCAGTAGCTTCATTCTAAACTCCTACTTTGTAAAAACATCAATGATTTAAATGCTAATATTTTAGGATAAGAGTATATAACTTAATAAGAAGCCACCACTAGAAAGCATAAGATTAGATGTCCCATCATGAAATCCTTTACCAATAAACTACAATTATATAAAACTGAATCTTGACTATTTGATTGAGGTCAAAAACAAATGGTAACAATCTCCTATCATTTTAATGATCAGTATTTTAGCAAAAAAAAACCTAATGTCTGAGCAATTGTAACGTTTCTATTTTGTGAGTGAAAACATAAACACTGATGGTCGTGATTTTGCAGTTTTTAAAGAGCAGCTGTTTAACATTTTAGCCAAATAAATGACTCTGAAAACACCTCTGAGCTACTTTTACTAAACATGTATGACAGTATCATGTATCAAACACTGAGAAGCCAATAATTCTTTCTTCAGAAGCAAGGAGACTTGCTTGAAGAATCTTAATTCAATGAAATAATAATTTAATTTTACAAGAACTAGTAGTACTTAAAACTATAATTATGATTAAGATGTTCAAGTTCTTGGAAATGTAATGAATTTTTTTCAAATGATGTATACACAAAGTAAGTTTTTAAAATCTAGAGGCTGGAGAGATGATGGCTCAGTGGTTAAGAGCACTAGTCCACAGGAACAAGGTTCAATTCCCAGTACCCACATGGAGCCTCACAATCGTTGTGTCCCAGGGAATCCTCAGGCACCAGGCCACATGTGGTACTCAGACATATGTGCAGGCAGAACACTGTTGCACATAAATAAACAATTTAAAATTGTAATTATTATTGTTGAGGCTTTGAATGATGTTTACATGTTGGCATGTGTGCCACAATATGTGTGCAGGTCAGAGGACAACTTTGTGCACCATGTTCTGTCATCCACCTTGACATGTTTGGAAAAGCATGTGAAACACATGAGATATAAATCGCCTGAGTTCCAAGTGTTCAGTTTCAAAAGGGAGGAAGAGGGATAATTATCTGTTTCAGTGGGAAAAACACTACCACGATCACTGGAGTATTGTCTGCATTTTTTTATAATCTCTAACTAGTATGTTGAAAAAAAGGCTATAATTTTTAAAAATATAACTGCATTACTTCAAATTTAGATTACCCCAATAAATACAATTTTTATTCCCTTTCAAACTATGTATACTTTTCTATTATGTTAGAGATACTGGTTTTGAAATACTACTATATATAAAGACACAAAGTAATCCCAAAACAGTAAGAGTGGGTGACTTCAGAACCTTGGTCTCACCAATAGAAAGGTCATTTCCAAGTGGCTCTAACTGAATCTACAGAACATTTCCTCCTACCACTGCAGGACAGACATTCTTCTCAGCAGACTATGGGGCTTTCGCTGGGATAGATCAAACAGCAGGACACAAAGCAAGTGTGAAAGCACAGGACTGCAGAAAGTGTTTCCTGAACTCACTGACCGTGTGGGATAAAAAACCAGAAGGCTGCAGCAACAGAACCACAGAACAGCCAGGAACAGACTGGATGATGACTGGGTCACCAAAGAGAGAAGGGAAAAAATTCCCGTAGTCAAATCAAAGTAACAGCATAATACACAAAAACCTACGGGGCGCAAGGACAGCAGTCCTAAGAGATCCGATTCCAGCCCAAGTTCCCACACAGAGAAGCCAAAGAGCGCTGAAGGCAGTACCACAGTGAGAGCACACGTTTGGTTCCCAGCACCCACATCGGACAGCTCACAACCGCTTACAACTCCAGCTCCAGGGGACCTGACACCCTCTCCTGGCCTCTGCCAGCACTGTACAGAAGTAATTAAGATGAGAAAGAAAAACTATAAAGAACCAATGAAACAAAAACTTAATTCCCTGAAAAGATAAACAAGTGAGAAACCCTTAGTTACACTAAACAGCAACAGGACCCAATTAAGAGACAGCAAGGAGCCATTACAGCCGGGGTGGGGGGGTGGGGGTAGGGGGTGGGGGTGGGAGATGGGGGTTGGGGGTGGAGGGGGGGGTGTTTTTTTGTTTGCAGATGGCATGATCTTTGTGATGCTTACTATCACTGTGAACCTGATCAGACTTGGAACCATCATGGAAACACACTCTCCGGGTATGTCTAAGAGAGTATGCCCAGAAAGGCATTAACTACTTTCTGGCAGCATAAGGAAACTCTTAAGTACCACCTTCCATCTCTCTCTGCTTCCCTGCTGAAGGCAGTGCGACCAGCTGTCTCACCTCCTTGTCATGAAGACTCCATCATAAAGCTCTAGGACATAGGTTGGGATGTAGTCCAGCTGGCAGAGTGTTTGCCTAACAAGCATGTTAGTTCTAGGCTGGATCCCAGCTCTTCCAAAAGCAGGTAGGGTGGTACACAACTACACTCCCAGCACCAGGAGAGGTTAAAGCCAAGGTCATTCTCAGCTACAGAGTTCTAGCTCAGCCTGGGCTCCTGGCTCCCTATCTTGGAATTAAAACTTAACAATAAAAACAACAAACTGTTATTACAAATAAATAAATAAATAAATTTGGTCAAATTTCAGGACACAAAACAACCACCACCATACAAAACTTGGAAGCATTTCTATACTCTCATCAGTGACTTTGGGGCCATTTGAAAATGTCATGAAAATAATCCCATTTACAATTAATTACCAAAAAAAAAAAAGAGAGAATCTTGGAAAATGAAAGAAGCAAATGATAAATGGTCACTGTACAAAAGGCATAAGGTACCAATCAGAGAATTCAAGAAACAAGCAGCTACAAGGATGCCTTATCTTACGGGAGCTCGGAGACTGTTAGTGCCTGTGCTGCCCGTCAGTTACTATGAAAACCCAACAGTCCCACAGATGAGATCAGCCAGCATACAGCCAAAAGGCCAGGTAGGAAGACTGTGCAATGAGGGCTCGGTGGCTTCTTTAAGATGCAGCTACTGGGGAAATGCATCCTACCCAGAAGAAATCAGGCCCTTTCTATATACAACAGCCAATTCAAAAAAAAAAAAAAAACAAGAAAAGCTCCAAAATGTTCATTTAGACGAAGACTTGGTTTTTTAAATAAGGCACCAAAGAGCCGGCAACAAATGCAAAAACAAATGGGATTATATCAAAATTAGAAGAGAATAATCAAAGTGAAGAGAATACATAAAATGTGAGAGAGCATTTACAATCTATACACCTGCCAAGGGCTCAAAATGTCTGGATATTTAAGGAACTCAATAGCCATCATCACCAACCAGATAAACTGATTTTAGAATGAGCAAAAGATCTGAACGGGACAACCACATTTCTAAGAAGATGCACACACTACCAGAGGCCTATGAACAAACCAGCAGGAAACACAAACCACAACTGCACTGGGCTACCACTTCACTCCAGCCATTACCCAGAAGACACAGGTAACAAGGGTTGGCAAGGATATGCAAGGCAATCCTCACACGCTGTTAGTGGGAGCATGAAGAGCAGTATCGAAAACAGAACTCCCATGTGATCTAGCCATCCCACTACTGGATACGCAGCCAAGGGAAGTGACGTCAGCATGCTGCAGCGGCATCTGAATTCCCAGGTATACCACAGTGTCGTTCACAAGCGTCAACAGGGAATCAACTGAAATGTCCATGGTTGGGATCAAGACACAAATATAATGTGGAAAACACACACACACACACTCACACACACACACACACACACACACACATGCCCCAGAATACCACGCAATGATATTAAAAACAACCATTAAGCCGGGCAGTGGTGGCACACACCTTTAATCCCAGCATTCGGGAGGCAGAGGCAGACCGATTCTGAGTTCGAGGCCAGCCTGGTCTACAGAGTGAGTTCCAGGACAGCCAGGGCTATACAGAGAAACCCTGTCTTGAAGGGAAAAAAAAAACAAAACTAACCATTATTTGTAGCATGAGTGAATTTGGGGGTGCATTTTGCTAAGTGAAACAAGTCAGGAGCAGAAGGCCATGATTATCAGAGACTAGACAAGAGGCGGAGGGATAAGGAGAGACGGGCCAAAAGGCACAACGCTTAGGTTACGCAGGAAGAATAAATTCTAGAATTTTACAGTACCACTGGGAGAGCATTAACAATAACTTGTGTTCTTAAAATACTTAGAAAGAGCTTTGAATGCATATGTCATAAGGAAATACTGAATGTGAGAGGAAATGGAAATGCTAATCACCTCATCTGCTCACTGTACAATGTATCTAATCAAATATCACCTTGTGGGACTGGAGAGATGGCTCAGTGGTTAAGAGCACTGACTGCTCTTCCAGAGGTCCTGAGTTCAATTCCCAGCAACCATATGGTGGCTCATAACCATCTGTAATGGGATCCTACGCCCTCTTCTGGTGTGTCTGAAGACAGCTACAGTGTACTCACATATATTAAATAAATAAATAAAATAAAATCTTTTTTAAAATATCGCCTGTATCCATCCCATAAGCATTTATAACCATCAATTAAAAATGAAAGGGAGTTGGGCATAGTGGCACATACAGAGTTTAATCCAGCACTCAGGAGGCAGGAGCAGGTAGATGTTTGTGATTTCAAGGTCAGCCTGCATCTACATAGTGAATTTCAGGCCAGCCAGAGCCACATGAGACTCTGTCTCAAAAAACAGAAAAGAAAAGAGAGAGATAGGGAGGTAGGGAGAACAAGAAAGGGGAGAGGAGGAGAGCAGAGGAAAGAGAGAAAAAAAGACAAGAAAAAAAAAGAAAAGAAACAGGACTAAACAAAACAAGGGACTGGGGAAGGAGAGATGGCTCAGGGGTCAAGAGTCCGGGATGCTCTGCTAGAGGAACCAGTTTCTGCTCCCAGCACCCACATGACCGCTCACAGGTCACAGGTATCTGTAACTCGTACTGCCCTCTTGTGGCTTCCGCAGGTACTGCACACATGTGCTGCACAGACATACAGGGAGGCAAAATATCCCTACAGATTTGTTTTTAAAATAAAACTGAACCGAACTCTCTTCCTACTCCCTTTGCCAGTGTAGCTCTCCTCTTAGTACCCAACACCCTGTGTTAGAGCAGAATGGTCTAGTGTGGAGGAGAGAGGCTCAGCCTTCTAAACTAAACTGAGTTGTGACACAAATATTTAAAAAGTCATTCAAATGTAGCAAATATCCCATTTTTATTTAAATCAACACAGGTAAATAAAAATACAGAAAGCTCCATTCTTGTCTTTAACAAGACGGGTCTGTGTTGCCTAGGCTACTCAGTTTCCATTTTATAAATGGTTGATCAGTTTAGTTTTTCTATTTGCCTAAAAAGGAATCTGAAGGTTTTCTCAAGACATAGGTAGACTTGTAAAGTATATGTGTAACAGATTTTTAAACTACTGCTAGTAACTAACATTCTTGATTTAAAAATGAAATGTTGAACTTCTCTACATCACTATAGTTTAAGATTAATGTTACATGTTCAGTGTGTAATAAAATGTAAGGGGGGTCTTCTGCCTGTAAAACCTTAGTTCTGCCTTACAGACAGCTAAATAAATGAATGGGCTCCACACTGATATTTTGGGAAGACAAGGCACTTGGTATTTTAATGTTTTCAAGTAACAAAAATCATTCTTACGACAACAGGAACTATAAGGCTATAAATGCATCATTATTCTGCATTTCCTTAGTCTGCTTATATGCAGAATTATAGAGATGACTACTCAAGGTCTTAGTTACTGGCTACTTTCTAAAGAAATAACTGATTTTTATTTTACCTCTGCACTTCACAGAATTAAACAGATTAAATATGAACAGATAACAGCCAGCACTCACTATGCAAAAAGAAAATGTGATGTCATCATTGTGGTAAGATCTTAGTGGCCTGTGAAATACAGCGCAGGACTTTAAACACACACCCTAACCATCAGTCCAGAGTTGCCCTCTGTGGAGATAAGGTATTAAATTCTATGTACAACAGGGACGAGTCAACAGGCTTGGCAGTAAGGATTCAAACATGCGTGTGGGTATAAGTCTGGATGAAGCACTCCTCACAGTGTCAACAGCATGAAGATATCCTATTTATAAACCTTTGACAGCATGCAGACTCCACCACTTAAGCTGATTCAGATACTGACACCTGACAGTTCAACAGCTAAGTTTCTCGAGAAAGGAAAGCATAAGAAATACTGCTAACTGGCAACCATTACAGTACAGAGCTAAGGGGAACCTTTCACAAACTGGTAAGATGATGCCCTGTGTCTGATGACGCAGGTCCCTCTTTACAATGTGCCTGTAGAAAACAATGCCCCTGGAGTGTGCCCAGCACTGAATCAAGCTAGCCTAGAGCCCTCACTTCCAAGTGCTCTTATGAAAAAACCTTTATAACCTTCTCACTTATAAAGATGGAGACACTGTTAAGTGAATCTATGGAAACGGGGTAGATTATGTCTCAGACTGCACAATCATTATGACGTAATTACCCACCTTCCTTCTTCTCTCTTCCCTCCCTTCATCTTTTTGTACATTTAATCACTATCTCAAAGCATCCTTCAGCTGCTGTGCTAACATGTATCTCCTGAGCGAGTGCCTGCTTTACCCAGGCAGTGCTCTTGGCACAGGGAGCAATGACGTGAACTGGATGTAAAGTCTCAGCACTCAGTGTGTTCTGCTCCACAGAGGTGTGCGTGTGACTGCCACACATCTGCATGCATACAAGGCAGCTATTTTAGAAAAAATAAGAAAAGCCTAAACAGGTTAGGGATATCTGACTAGGCAGTGAAATACAGCCCAGCAGAGGGGCCTCTGGTTGTCTGGGCTGCCCCAAGCATGTCCGACAGATTGTGAGATAGCAGGGCGTCTGGGAAGGTAGCAAAAGGAAGCACATGGAAGATCCTGGTAGGAGCGAGATCACTGGGGAGAGCCACAGCAGCATGGCCTGGCTGGCCACAGCGGACTCCATAGTTCATGTCTGTTTGGGGTGAGATGGGAGGGAAACAGGAGGTCTGAGAGGGTGTCACCTCCCTCTGGCTGCTGTGTGAGGACAGGAGTAGGGTAAAGGGAGAGGCTAATGACTCGTAGGTAGGACAGGTGATGCAGACTGAGGTGTGCACCTGAAAGCTTTCCAAATCCTTTCCCAGATTATCCCTATAACAGCGTAAATGCACAAGTAAAATCTATAGAGGAATAAGCCTAGGAAGGAGAAGACACTGCTCAAACACAGGGCTCATTAGTAATGGTCACAGTTCTTAGGATGGTTTGTATATACTCAGCCCAGGGAGTGGCACTATTAGGAGGTGTGGCCTTGTTGGAGTAGGTGTGCCACTGTGGGCATGGGCTTTAATACCCTTGTCCTAGCTGCCTGAAAGCCAGTCTTCTGTTTGCCTTTGGAACAAGATATAGAACTCTCAGCACCTACAGCTCCATGCCTTCCAGAACACTGCCATGCTCCCGCCTTGATGATAACAACTGAACCTCTGAACCTGTAAGCCAGTCCCAATTAAAGGCTGTCCTTATAAGAGTTGTCTTGGTCATAGTGTCTGTTCACAGCAGTAAAACCCTGACTAAGACAACTCTCCTGCCTCATGTTTCTGTTTGTACAAAACGAGGTTTGTTTTAAACTTCAGTGAACCACTAGAGTCTCAAGTGGTCACTTACAGGAACATGGGTGCAGGCTCCCTACAGTAGCAGGAGTGGCTCAAAGGTAGCTGCATCACCAAAAGGCCCACCCCAGTGTGGTGACAACTCAGGAGACCCTGTCCAAGTCTCCTCCAGCAACCGTTTACTAAGAACAAACCAAGGGCAGGGCCTGGCCACTGTTGATTCAGGTAGATCGACAGCTAGGAACAACGACTCTGCAGATTCTGTTGACCACAGATGGCAGATTTAACCAAGACTAAAAAGAGAGGACAGAGAGGGTCACATGTAAACCTGTGAGCCCCTGGGCCGGAAGAGGGGACAGAACCATTTATTCAAATCCAGCCTGAGCTACAACACCCTGTGTCAAATACACACTAGATGTGAGTTTACTTTTAAAGGAAAATGGCTACTCTACTAGAAAGATATTTAAGGAGGACAAAAGCAAACTGCTCTGACTGAAGCACAACTTACACATGTAGAGTGGGTTGCTGTGGCTTAGTGGGAAAGTGCTTGTCTAGCATGCATGGGGCCCTGGGGTCAATCCCCGGCACAGAAAATAAACAAGTATACAACACTTAAAATGCGTTAAATGCGTGCACAGTTTAAGATTTCTGTGCCTGTGGAATACAAATACTCCATTTCTTCAAAGACTTTTCACCCAGTTGGTGCTGTGCAGGGCCTCTGAATAAGCTCACCTATAAAAGGGATGGAAGCCAGGGAATCACCAGGAGGGCTGGTGCTAGACGCCTTCCTCTCCTCCATTCTTTTTATATGGACCTCTCTGCGAGCATCATTTGGCAGCCAGCAGGTGGTGTCTGACCCAGTCTCCTGGTCATTCACTGCCAGGATGTAAGACTGATGTCTTAAAGGCTGTGGCGTCTGGCGGCCAGACTGAGGTTTCTCTCTTAGGATGACAGATTCTTTATTATCTAGCACATCTGGCTGCTGAATCTCAGCCTCCTGTAAGTTTAGATCTCCATTCCTTGGACTGGCAGGTAATTCTAAATCTGATGTCCCCAAGTTCTCACTGAGCTGAGGACTGGTCTTGGCAGAAGTTCCTGGTAAACATGGGGATACCTCAGTCTCCAGCTGGTGCTCAAAGGTGCTTTCAGGTCTGAACCGTGTCTGCTGACTCAGCAGACTGTGTTGATGCAGATGATTGACAGGCCTTTGGTCTTTCGTGGAAGCCAGTGAGTGCTGGCTAAAGGACGGTTTTGAGACAGGTGGAGGCGGCGCTTTCAGAGAATTACTTCGGACTTTCACGAGTGGGGACCTGTCTTGTGCAATACCCCGTGGCAGTGACATCCCACTCGTGGCTGGAAAATTTCTGTTGGAATGTGGTGGTGGTCTTAGGTCTGGTGGGATTTTTTTAAACTGTGAAACAGGTCCCACTCCTCTCCCACCCAGTCGCCTGTTATCAGAATTAACAACAGGGGCCACAGTCAAATTTGAGCCTCGGAAAGGCTTGTGCATTTCTTGCTGCCTGGATCTTTCATGAATACCTCGCCTATCGTCCTGCTCAGTGAAGCCACTCCACTTGTAAGTCTGTTTTCGTTCCCCATTTGAGTCAGGTGCCTGACTTTCAGAACTGACAGTGGCCGTGGCTTCACCCTGTCCCTCGATGTAATCCCATGAACGAGTTCTATGATTACTGAAGCTAACAGGTGGGGAGGTCAGCGCTCCTTGAGATGCACTCCTTGGACAATACTTCATCAGCACAGAATCTTCCAGTCTTTCCTGAGATACACTGCGCTGCCGGATCTGAACAGACTGGGGCACTCGGTCATGAGAGGTGCTTCGACGTCGTACCTGCAGAGTAGTGCGGGTGGGTACCACCTGGTTATAGTCTGCTGCGCTCTGAGATGCAGCTCGTAAGCTGTCCAGTCGTTCCTGGATTGTCCGACAACCTATGTGCGATCTCCTATTATCAATGTATTCTTTGTAAGTCTTATAATTTTTCCAGTCTATGTGCTGATGGGAGTTTGCAGAATAGTGATTGACAGACACAGAAGGAGAATCCACAGCTTGTGATCTAGTACTTGAGATTCCTTCTGAATGTCCACTGTAATTTCCAGATTTCAGTAAAATTCCAGAAGGTTCCAATGATCTGGGGCCTGTGGTCTGGTGAATCAGATGGGCAATGGGAACTGATGCCGGGGACGTGGTTCTTGATGCTGCTGTTGTAGAGGCCTGCTCATTTACACCATACCTCACCTCTTCAGTTCTATGTGAAGGACCTGAAGGGTTGTTTCTATTGGCTAGCAAGTCTACCACCTTCTCAGAAGGCACAATGACGGTCCTCACACTCTCATTGCAAACACACACTGCTGTGTTTGACTTTGCAACTTCTGTTGGTGATGGAGGCACTTGTATTTCCATTCTATAGGCCCTGCCAGGTTGTGTCAGGACTGGTGTACTGCTTTGCTGCTTGTTCAGTAATGCATCAGGAGGAGAGATTTCCACCGGCTGTGCCGTGGCTGAAGGAGTAGATGGTAACCAGGGATAGCAAACTGGTGGAGGTTCTGGTATGTTACGGGCATTGCCGCTGTAAGCTTCGTTGCCTTTCAGGTAGGCATCTTGAGAATATGCCTGTACAGAAATCACAGAAGAGTGTCACACAGTAATTTTCGTGTTTATCGTTCACTATCTGGCTACCCTACCTTAATCGTGAATGGTGCTCACTATGGCACACATGCAAAGCACAGCACAGGGGACGTTCTTAAGAATCTATCTATCTACACACCAATGCTCCCACCCCCATCCCCCCTTCACAGTCCCTCCCCATCTCGCTTCCCCGTAAAGAAATCAAATAAACTATACAACATGCCACGCACACAAAAACTGCAATCATTAGCTTTTTCCGCTCATGAGACACATCAGATCACCCCTAACCGACCAGACATAGCCATGCTATTTCTAAAATCTCCCCATTTTAGCTTTAAGATTTTTTTCAGCAGTCAACAGGTTAAATGGCTGCCTATTAAATCCCAGCAAAAGAAGATTCTTAATGTTTAGAAGGGAGAAGGTCAAAATATTAAAAGTCTTACCCAAATACATTGTTATTTAAGGCAGTAATACTATAACAAATTAAACGTGTTGAAATGACTAGTCAATTAACTACAAAGAATTAAAACTAATCCATCTTTAAAAATTAAGCCCCTAAAGAGCCATACAAAATATTTTCATATTTAAAGTCAGCGAATGTGCATGTTTAAGAAATTAAGTAGCACATACTAAAAACAAACAAAAAAAAGAATATATCTTCTGATATAAACTTTTTATTTTAAACTAATACAAACATTACTTGATAAATTTATTGTCTTTTACTTTAGACATTTTTCTGTTACTAAAAAGCATGCATGCACCTCAAGTTTTAAAAAAACAATTATTTATAGAATTATCTAACAATATTTTTGAAAATTTAAGAATTACAATTAATTAAAGAGATTCCACACAAACAGAGCTCATGGATGCCACACGGGACTGTGTTTGGCTCTGTGGCAGTTACGTGTGGTCCCTGATCAAACAGGCTAACCCACGGAAGCAGCACATCCTGCCTTTGCAGCACACAGCCTGCAAAGCTCAAGTGCAACTACCAAATAATGGCAAAGGGTTAGGGAGGGAGGGAAGGAGGGAGGGAGGGAGAGTTAAGAAGATACAGATGCAGATAAATCGGCCTTAACACTAGTTATGGAGGGTACAAACAAAAACAGAGAGGAGGAAGGAAACCATATATCACACACACCCCCTCTGCACATTAGTACAGTTAAGCAAATTGGCTTGTTAAAAATCTCTATGAAACGTGACTTAAAAAGCAAGGAAATGGCCACTGTGCATCTCTTACCAGTGCTGTGACATCCTTTGTAAATTGTAGCTAGCAGAAAATAGGAAAACAAGCAGAGGCTGCTTACTGGTATACAGACAGAATCATGTTGTCATACTGATGCTGGAAACAGCAAGCTACAAATACATCTATACTGATTTCTCTGGAAGGCACCAAGAGAGGTAAAGGGCAGTGGAGCATAAGAATAACTTCTGAATCCAATCGAGCATCTCATTCTCCAGCTTTTATCTGGTTCTTATTGAATGTGTCTCCCGCTCTTGGAAGCAGAATAGAGCTGATGACACACACTGACAGGCATTTTCTCCAGTAGGCACTGCCATCTGATAATCTGCCACAAAGCTTCCCCGCACCCTGAGCAGCATCACTGCCCCCCTTTTCCCCTGAGCTCCTTCCATCTCTGCTTCAGAAGACTAAACGGACGCTCTATTATGCATTAAAGCAGTACAACTGCCTCCTTCCCTGGTAGATGAGAGCACAGCCACCAGCTGTCAGCTGACTTCAGACAATTTCACTGTGTGACTACTATTTTGTTTAGATTTTTTACTCAAAATTAAGATCTTCAATACAATGTCCTTTATAGTGTTTTATTAGTTCATGAAATAAGTACTGACTAGACATAAAAATATCACTTTCAGAGTAAAGCTTGTGGTAATGACTATTACAGAACACAGTCTGGAATGCACTGAGAAATCAAAGCTAAATCTGTAAACACATCCACCATATTTTTATAGCATAAACACTGTGCATCTGAACATGAAGTATGCATCCTGGGTATGTACCTGGACATAACAAGCCTAGCTTCCATGCTAATTATGTCCAAGTCACTGCTTTTCTGTGCCAAAAAATAGTCTGGAAGAGAGCATTGTGGACTGTCTCGTAGTATTATTTGCAGTGGGTTTGTATAACTTTCTGCACTGCCTGAAAAGGCAGGCAGGTCCCTACAGCCTGCAATGTCAGAAAAGTTGGAGAGCTTTGGCAAGCTTCTATTGCACTAGAATACACTGAATTTGAAGAGAACAAACATGCTTACTCCCCACAAAGTCCATTTCTATCCCCACTAGTTTTAATATTCTAGAAAAGCCATTCTGTGGCAATTTAAAGGTAACTCGTTTATTCAAATTGAAGGAGAAACATTATCTATAAAACACTTTAAATTTTTATAGTCTTCAGATATAAGTAAAATTTCTCGACAGAAATTCTAGATCAAATTTGAGAGGAAATTGTCTGCCAAATTACCACCCATGGAGCATTTACAGAATTGCTGAGGTCACTGTGATTCAACAACTATTCCACTGGCAGGTTACAAGCATAGTGGAGAATAACTCAGGTCTGTGGATGGCAATCCTGACAAGCACAATATATGACAAACCAGTCCCAAGAAATACTGGGGAAGGAAGTTAGAGTAGACAATACAGTTACAGAATGTTTCCTCCCATGACATCTAAAAAATGCTTTGGACATCATTTTAAAAAGAGTCAAAAGGGCAGGTCATTCGGATAGGATGAGAATGTGCAGTTGCTTTTGCGGTGAATGAGTACTGGATATAAAAACATTATTTTACATTCTCAGATGAGATTGATAACTCTTACATGCTTCCTCTCTGTGCTTGGTTACTAGGCACCAAATCTTTCAATGAGTGATCATGGTCCAACATGTGAATGCTTTAAGTATTCTCCACGATCTCAAAGCATTATCAGTGGGTGCCAATTAAATGGCACAAAATAGCCCTTAAGCAAAACAAAGCAATTATGTTCTTACATAATGGTGTCAATTTATATTCTTATATGAAGATATTAAGTCATCCAGTATGAAGAAATTTACCTGGAATTATATGATCCCTGCCATCAATATGCTTAAGAAATGCTTACTCAAGTAGTCTTAACTTCAAAATTATGTGTTGATCATTCTGACGGATACAGACAACAGTGACATTTTCCTAAAATAGAACACTGTCAAAAAACTAAGTCCAACTGCTAGATGGTTAACTGTTGGACGGTTAACTGTTGGACAGTTAACTGTTGGTGATTAATTATTGGATTGCTAATTGTTGGATGGTTAACTGTTGCATGATTAACTGTTGGATTGTTAACTGTTAGACAGTTAACTGTTGGAAGGTTAACTGTTGGACGGTTAACTGTTGGAAGGTTAACTGTTGGAAGGTTAACTGTTGGACGGTTAACTGTTGGAAGGTTAACTGTTGGATGGTTAACTGTTGGA
>CM052714.1:61975784-62125489 GCA_028551405.1 Uromys caudimaculatus
GGTTAACTGTTGGACGGTTAACTGTTGGACGGTTAACTGTTGGACGGTTAACTGTTGGACGGTTAACTGTTGGACGGTTAACTCTTGGACGGTTAACTGTTGGACGGTTAACTGTTGGACGGTTAACTGTTGGAAGGTTAACTGTTGGATGGTTAACTGTTGGAAGGTTAACTGTTGGATGGTTAACTGTTGGACGGGTTTCTTTTAGGACTTTCTATAACATTCTATATTCGTTCTTGAGCTTTCTTACTCTTGTACTTTAGTTTTATCTCACAGTAGTTTAAAAGCTTGTATCTTCACACTGAAGCTAAACATAATAAAAACAGAAAAGAAGTAATCCTACAGTGCCTACCAGACACCAAAACTTTTAAAACAAACTGTGGTAGGGGGTGGGAAGTGAGAAAGATAAGCCAGAGAATTCCTCAGCCAAGATCATAACTGCAAAGATACTATCAAGCAACATTTATTACTATGAACAATCTGGATCTTCAGTAGAGGTGCCATGACTAAGACCATCCAAAGAGACCTGCAATAACTTCCCAGAGTAGTTTATAACAATCACACCAAAACCACTTAACATACCTATTATTATTAAATAGTTACAAAAAAAAAAAAAAAAAAAAGAAAGAAAGAAAAGAAAAAAGCAGGATATAATTGCATATGTCTGTAATCCTAGCACTTGGGAAATAGAAGCAGAAAAATCAAAATATCAAGACTGGCTTTAACCACACAGTTAATTCAAAGCTAGTCCAGGCTACACAGACCCCAAACCAAATTAAATGCTCTGCAGAATAAACAAACTGAAACTCTTGCTTATACAAGTTCACCTGTAGTTTCCTAATTTAATGGTGTCATCTTTGCAAAGGGCAGGGGTGCCATGGCTGCCTGTGGAGTAAACTGCAAGCTGACAAGGCAAATGTTGAGTGTGGGAGAAGAGGGTGGCTGGCATCTGCGGTACAACACTTATTTTGATATAATTGTCTATTTTATTGATTCATTTCACAAGGCACATCCTATTCTTATAACTCACAGGCCACTATTCCAGTGGCTACAGCACTTGCTCATATGTGGAAAGTCCAGCATTGCAACAATAATAATTTTTTTAAAAAGTAATTGCTGCTAACTTACAAAATACAAAGGAAATTTCTGGAATTCCTACTCTCATTTCTGTTAGATTTGACTGACATTTGACAAATGTGTATTTCATTTTAAATAGAATATTATGCTGATTACAGAACATAGGAGTGTTTTTAAAATAGTAATTAATTTAAAAAAAAATTGTTGCAGTGTAAAACAATTTTTCCATAACTTAACCATGGATGGCACAGAGATCATGGGACTCAGGTCCCAGAGATGCTGAGTTACAGGAACAGCCATGACAGCAACTGTATGAACAAAGGCAAAACACCAGCACACGTATGTATGTGGGGGCAGTTTAGAGGGTGGTTTTGGTTTCAAACCAGCCTCAGTCCAAGTGTTAAGACCAATGTTCTCTTCTTTCCTATTGCATTAGGCAAACTGCTTAACTTATGGGCTTCCATACAAAATAGCACAGAAAAGACTGCCAGGACCAAACATCTAGCATACTTGAGTATCTCAGGAGTCATGAAAGCAGATTAAATTAAATTTAGCCGAGTCCACTGAGTAGATGCATATATAAATATCTTGGGTTGGGCCGAAGAGTTGGCTCAGCAGTTCAAAGCTCTTGTTGCTTTTGCAGAGGGCTGAGGCTGAAGTCCCAGTACCCACATGGTGGCTCACAGTGATCCACAAATCTGGTTCCAGGGAATCTAACATCCTCTCCTGACCTTGCTGGACACCAGGCACATATGTGCCACACATACATACATGTGGTACACATACATATATGGAAAACACTCAGACTCACAAAGTAAAATCTAAAAAAGAAAAGTGCTGAGGGTCATGAAGCCAGAATCAAATTAACAGTCGACTGTGGAATTAGAGGTTGGGGAATTAGCTCAATGGTAGAAAGCTTGCCTAGCAAGCTCAAGGCCCTGGGTTCAGCCCTCAGCTCCAGGGGAGTTAGCTATGGAATTATACAACAGTCTCATGTCACTTAACTCCAAATTTGTGGACAGTAGTCTCTCTCTTTTTAAAAATTACAACATACAGAAATCCAAATTCAGTTAAGTAAACCAGGAGGTTGTTTTTTCTGGAATCCTTTTTAAATACAATTCACTTTCCTTTCAAAACGCTCTTACTATTCATGTCTACCAAACAATGTCTATTTGAAGAAAACTTACCACTTGGAGAATGTCTTCATCCTTTGGCATAACACTGAGCTCCAGTGTGGTGTCACTGAAATGGAGCACAACACTATAAGGTGAGGCAGTAAACTAAATGAAAAACTGTAACTCAGAAGATCATCACTTTCAAAACCAAACCATAAGAAGACATCACTAGTGCAGAGGTTCAGTGGCATACAAAAGAGAGCACCCCACACAATCGCCTGACCCATTATAAGGTGCCACTAATTCAGAGATAAAAACTATTATTAAGTGTTAGGATAAAACTCATAAGACTATCAGAATATGATTATTTGTCTTATGTATTACTTTAGTAAGCCATAAGACAAATTACAGGGTTTTAATCACACAGTCTATCTACTTAAAACTTTATTAATGCAAAATAAGCAAAAATTTTTCTAATAACTTTTTGTTTTGATTTTTTTGTCTTTGTCTTCCTTTGTTTTTTTTTTTTTTTTTTTTGTGTGTGTGTGTGTGTGTGTGTGTGTGTGTGTGGTTTGTTTGTTGAGATGGGATTTCTCTGTGCAGCACTGGCTGTCCTGGACTCCTTTTGTAGACTAGGCTGGCCTCAAACTCACAGAGATCCACTTGTCTCTGCCCCCTCAGTGCTGAGATTAAAGGCATGTGCCACCATACCTGGCTTGCTTTGATGTTTTCAAGTTCTGGGAACTAAACTGTAGCTTGCTATACCTCAGCCCCTCAATGTAACATTCTGAGCAACTTTAAACTTCCTAACTGAAAATCCCACCTTTGCCTCAGAAGTAAAGAACATCAGTTCACCATGGCTTCTACTAGAATAAGTCAGTTTTCAGCTTCATTTCAGCTATTTGTTTTATGACCAAGATTTAATCTTGGAACTTTCTAGGTATGTTAGATGTAGTGGAAAAGGTCCCCTGAGTTTGCACAGGTCACTGGGATGCTGGAGAGTATCAGCAGGTGACCATTTGCCAGGCCCTGCTTTGATCTCCAGCACAGGAAAAAAGCCAGAGGAGGAAGAAAAGAAGTCACGAGGAGAAACTGAATTTAACTTGTGGCCTGGATTCATGTTTAGATTAAGGACAGTGAGACTCTCTCCAGTTAACAATTATCCTAACTTCCCTCAAAGATTAAGAAATAATCCCAACATAAAATTCCAAAATCCAATAATTTTCAGGTGTGTGTTTAGGGTAATAATTTCCAGGAGGAAGGTAAACCAACGAAAGTCACAGGTGCAAATCCATTAACAACACAGGGAGGTGGTGCACTTCAGCAATTACGGCTGCTTGAAAACACACAAAAGTCCTCTGCAGTGACACAGTCCTTGGTTTCCAGCTGCCTCACAGCTGCTATACAACTTTCTAAAGAAAGTACGATCATAAACAGCTTTTCTCTCATTTTAAAATTGTTTTTACTGGCTGAAAATTTAAGACTTTCATTTCTGCGTTACTCTGAAAAAGACATTATGTGGGTTTGGGCTAGAGAGATCAGGCTGCATACTGGTGTGCTGGTATAGTGGTGATCTTGGTTACTGGGGAAGGAACAATGCAAACTCTCTCTTGCTACTTCTACAGAGGCTTTGCCTCCCTCACCTGCATTACACTCAAGACTTGGCTTCTCTGGGAATTTCATTAAATATTAAAACATTAAAGAGAATATTCTGAGATCAATTAATTGTGATGTCATTTAATTGTAAAAATATCACAATGCATTAGGACATTAGTATTAAATAATTTAAATTAATGGCACAAACTGCTTTAGACAGAGAGACCCCTGATAAAAACCTTAGGGGGTTGGGGAGAGAGCACAGTTGGCAAAGTGCTTGCTGGGTGTTTAGAACCCACCTAAAAATTCCAGGCATGGTGGCATGAACTTGTGATTCAGTGGGGGGGTTGAGAGGAGGTCTATAACCAAATTCAGTTTAATCTAACAAGACTCCATCTCAAAAGAGGTAGATACTGCTCCTGAGGATGACCCCCAAGGTTGTCCTTTAGCTGACATAAACACACACACAGGCATACACGCAAAAAATTACCTTTTAGAAAATAAAGAATTTCAACTGAGTTATAAACAGGTGAATAAAGCTACAAGGAAACATTCTGTAATCCAACGTTTTGAATTTAGGAAGAATCTCTTCAAACAGAGATAAAACTGAAATCAGAGCCAGACTCACTGTGCATGCTTGACAGAAACTTAATATTGTGACCTCTTTCACTTTATATCTTTTTTTTAAATGGTATTTAAATTTTTCTAATTGTGTGCATGAAAGTAAGACTATATTACCTTTGTGGTCCTACCAATTCTCATTCTATAAATATGTATTTACCTTTAGAGCTAAAAATGCCATCATTCTGCAGATTACAGGCAAATGGATTTAAAAATAACATCTTACTGTTAAAACAAATGAAGAAACATAAGCCAGTGATTTTATTCAATAAGACTGCTCAGTAAAATACAGTAAAAATATGCATCTCAGTAAGACTTGTTTTAGAAAACCAAGTATGCATTTAATTCTATATTTAAACAAATTATATACCTATCACTTTAAATCAAAGTGGAAAACTCATATTTTAAATCTATAATGAGTGCTCTCAAACCCCATAGGATTTTACATTGTGAACATTACAAACTTGCAAACTCACTCAGCAATCAGTGGTCTAACATTTGGCAATACCATATACAACTTGCAGTGTTTGGGGAAATTCTGTGTCACCCTAGTCCTAGAAGCACAACGCTGTATGAAACCTACCTGTTCTATAGGGTTTTAGCCCAAACTCATCAGGTTTCAAGAATCTTACCTGTTCTGAATGAGAGCAATTACTTGGGAATAGGTCTTTCCTATGACACTTTCTCCATTGACTTTTATAATTCTGTCACCTTCAATGAAGAAAGAGAGAGAGAGAGAGAGAGAGAGAGAGAGAGAGAGAGAGAGAGAGAGAGAGAATATAACATATTAGGAACTCCTGAAAGAACTCAACTCTGAGTAACTGAAGTAACTCCCAAGACTGCCCACTCCTCTTCACTCTGTTTCCAATGTGCTGGGGTCAAAGCACTTGCTGCTTGAGCTCCACCCCCAGACCAAATAAGCCCTTATTTTTAAAAATATACTTGCAAAATTGAAAAGTACCTGTTACAAAAATAAATCTTCCTTTTGATACATCCAACTTCTCATGAAGTATAGCAACATTCTAAGAGTTCTAGACACTGATGACCTTCAGCTGCAGGGTTAATGCCCTGGGTGAGCACTGCTTCTATCAACTAGAAAGTAGGACCCACAGGCCTACCAAGGACTCCTCCACTGGCCCTGCCATTCCGCTAAAGAAAGCCACCCAGCAGGCTTCAAACGCGGATGATGTACACTTCATCGGTATCGGCTGACTTTTTTTTTTACAGTGTTCTTCCACTCTGTGTATCTGGTTAATGGATGAGTGCACTATATGGATGTGCGTGGGGGTTTTTAAAACTTTAAATCTATTAATTTACTCTTCATTTTAGTGGAGGAAAATACTGGATAGTTTTCCTCCATTAAAACTGAGAGGACTAGAGAAGCCACAAAAACACAAAGGACATAGAAATGAAAAGCAGAAATGAAGTCCTTCTTCTGTGCCTATCAGCTCCAGCCTAGTTTCTCAAACCGTGACACCTGGAATGTGATAGGTGACGCACTCTAACAGAATTCCATGCGGATTGTACATATTGTTGACATTAGTGTAAGGGTTACTCTAAGTACGATGATAAAGATAATCATACTGCATCTGGTAAATCTTAGTAGTGGTACTCACTACTTATCTGTAGCTGAAAATATACTTAACTCAAAGTGGACTACAGGAAGTTTTGTCAATTCCTATTTTAAATTGTTTTATGCATAAAAATGGGAAAAATATTTCAAAGTATTTGCTAATCTTTGATCTTGAGTTAATTTTATTAAAATCACAAATCAACAGAATTCTGTATCAAACAGGTATTAAATCTACCACAGTAGAGCACCCCAGTAATACCTGGAAATGAAGGGACTTGCAAGTCCACAGGAAACCTCAGTCATTCTATGTGCTACCTGTCTGACCACCAGACTTGGGGATCCAAAAACATCTCCATTTTACTAAAGAAGTATCTTTATCAACTTCTTATTTTGTAGTCCTTTTGTCAAAGTTCAACTTTAAAGGGTCATTTGGTTTTTTTTTTTAAAGAGAGACTGCAAGTCTGTGTGTTAACTAAAAGTGTCACACTTTATCAAGTTACATTGTTCTATCTGTTCAGTTTTATCCACTGAGTTTTCAGGAAGATAGAAGGTATCTCAGAAACAGTTACAATACAAGTGAAGAGAGCGAGGGAGGGCACATAGAAGGAGAGAAAGGGGAAAAAATACAAAAATTGAGGAGACACTGGCGGCGCCCAGCACCTGTGCATAAGCCAGCCTCAAAGGCTGGCCCTCCTTCCTTCACTTGCTTAACGAATATGGTATCCATCGGCTCCAAACGGTTTCTTTGCTTTCCTAGGAACGAAAACAAAGAAAGGCTCAATGTATAGCTTTACTTTATAGTATCTTATTAAAACCACCACACATAAAATGACAGTTAATTAACATGAGAGCAGAGATTTCCCCCAAAGTAGTAATCACATCCCGAATCTAGATGCTAACATGAAACTTTGGGATTTTTATTAACTAAGCATTTCCTTGCTTCTTCCATAACAATACTGCAACCACACTGATTCCGTTTACTGAGCATAAGGCAGACATACCTTACAGCTCCCGATCCTCACAGCTAATACATATACTGAGCACTAGAGCACACGAAGACTGAAGTCTTGAAGAGATTAGCTAACAAATGCTAAGGCGTACACACAGGAACGCCAGACTACTGCTTTCTAGTACTGAATTGCACTAAACGTTGAAGTCATTTCTTTTTTTCTAAAAGTTGGTGGGAAGAAAGACATAAATAAATGACAAGTTTCCCGTGTGATCCTAACAGAATCTCATAGAATGTGAGAATAACAGGTTCCATGAAATGGATGTCAAAGAGTCAGAGAAGAAAGAGCGGGCCAGCTGAGTAATAAACACCATGCAAAAAAAAGAAAACAAAAACAAAGACAGAGACAGAGACAAACGCCCCCCACACACAGTTCCAGGGTCCAGATCAGTGGCGTCACATCACCTGGAGCTGTGTTAGAACTCTGGATCTATGGACTAGCCAGACTCTGAGGTTAGTGCCCAAACAGGCACGATTTGTTGCATCCTCTGCAGTGAGAATGCAGGCTGATTGCATCCTCCCTGTCTCCACAGCATTTCTAATGCTACCTGTTAAATAGCATCGCTGGAGAGAAGAGGGTGCACAAATGAGAATCTTCCATGATTGCTGCATGAAGCTGAATACTATCGCGTGTGCACAAAGGAGACTCAAAAGGCATTTCTCAAAAGCCTCAGTCAGCCACTCCTGTTTATTCCTAGCTCAGTGATCTGAAAGGAGCCCTCCAAAGCTGCAGCTGACCGCTCGGCTACCCGAGCCATCATGGTATAGAAGCAACTATTTATGTTTCAGAACTCAGTAGGCATGGGCCCAATTTCCTTTCTCACTTGAAATTTTCTGTTCTTACCTGTGCTCATAGAAACTATTACTACAAAAATTGTGTTCTTACTTGCTTATTTATTTGCTGTATGTGTCTCCCGTGAAGCTAACAGGCAAGAAATGTATTCTTTTTCCTGATATCCACTGTACCTAGAACAATGCGGCCAGCACAATATGGAAGTATTGAGTTGATTAATTGCTTAGTTTAACTCTTACAAGCTTTGGAGATAGGCACTGTGATCCACATATTGTCATGCGACTGACCATGGATGAGAAACCAAGCAATTAGCAGAGGAAGAGTCGGGATCTGTGGCCAGGTATGAATTCAAATGCTACACACTTGCTAACGGACATTAATACATTTGTCAAGCTTTACAGATAAAAGCCAACTTAACAAATTACAGTCATGAGCCACAAAGCAGTATTTTGTCAGTCCGTGGCAAACCATATATATATATAAAATAGTGTCTATACTATACAGTATTAGGCATGTAAAGTCATAGTATCTATCCACATTTTTGGTTTTGTTTTTCTTGGTAGCACTGAGATGGGACCTAGGGCTTACATTTTAGAGAATGCTTAGCCAGTGATTTATATGTCTATCTATGACTGTTTAAATACATACTACAACACTAAGTCTGTGACAAAAATCACCTAGGGATTTCATAATATATTGCTTATATATTATGAAATATATTCATAATATAGCTGCAATTATAAGGAAAAAAAGTATATATCAACATAAGTCATTCAACATGCAAACAATGAATTCCAATCAGGCCAGAACCCTATGTGGCCAACCCAGTATTTATAACACTTAGCACTAAAGGAAAATCACTTATGTTTTTGGCTAAATATCTGAGGATTTAGTATTTTGTTTTATTAAGACACTGTTTTCACAGGAAGCTTTATAGAATTCAAGACATTTGTTTTCTTATTAATGACCTCTTATCTGTGTCATTTAAAAATATAAAATAGCAGCTAGAGAGATGGCTCAGCAGTTAAGAGCACTGGCTGCTCTTCCAGAGGACACAGGTTCAATTCCCAGCATCCACATGGTGGCTCGTTACCATCTGTAACTCCAGTTCCAGAGGATCCAGTACATTCTTCTAGTCTCCTTGGGTACAGATGTGGTACACACACATTCAGGCAAATACTCATATTCATAAAATAACAAACATTAAAATAAGTCAATACAAGAACTTGCTGAAAATATGTATCAAATACAAATGACTATTGATACATTCTGCAAAAAAATAAAAAGTTAGCTGAGTAGCAACGTGGTAACATCTAAAAATCTGGCAGAAAAGTTCACTACACAAAGGAGGGATATCCAAAACAATTTCAGTGTCCACCAAGTAAACGGCTGCTGCAATGGCTTCCCTTGTAAAGTCAGTCACCTTGCTACTGACAAGTTTGCATCACATGATACCTGAACCCATGTGGAGGAGAGAGAGAAGAGCTCGGCTGAGCCAGCAGAGCATCGTGGATGCAGAGAGTGGACTTTGGGTTCTTTTGATTTGCCTTGATGGACTCTCTCCTAAATTCTGTTAGGCGCTAATCTAATTCTTTTAAAAAGAACGCTGCTCTTCAAGTGACCTTAAATCTCAGGAGGAAGTTTACTTTCCTTCATTTTCTATACTCTTACTTTATATTGAGTTAAACATTTGGCTCATTAATTTTAACATTACACACAAACATAGGAGAAGGGGGAGGGAAAAGAGAAAGAGACAGATACAGATAGACAAACAGAAATTCTGTCTGAACTTAAGTGCGAATGTATCAAATTTCGAATGTGGATAAAGCCAGGGATGGTAGTACACACCCATAATTTAAATACTCTGGAGGTGGAGGTATTAGGGTCTTGAATTTGAGGCCAGCCTAACTACGGAGCAAAGCCTGTCTCGGATGTATGTGTGTATGTATGTACGTATGTATGTATGTACATACGCACGCATGCACGCACGCACGCACGTTGAAGAAATTGCTCAATGGGTAAAGTACTCTTTGTGGTGATGAGGGCCTGAGTTTGGATCTCCACCCCCATGTAAAAAGGCAAGCATGCAGCACACTTATAACCAACCTAGAAAGCTAGATCTTGGGGTTCAGTGGCTGGCCAGCCTAGTTGTAACCATGAGCTCCAGGTTCAATGTGGTGTCTGTCTCAAAAAACTAAGGCTCTCCATGAGTAAGTATACCCACACCCACATGTGTACACATGTACAACACACACATACCAAACAAAATTAAGAGATAAGTAAATAAAACGTGTCATTCAATCCCATAGGTCATTAGTTCTTATAGGTCAGTTTCTCCATGAGTTCTAAGACTCCAACAGGGAGAATTCTCCCTCAGCGTCTAGACAGCTGCCCTGGTGACTTCACGTCCCTGCCTTTACGTCCCCATCTCCTGACTTTTTGAAAACACACAGAACATGTTTTAAAGGTTAAGTATCTTGATTAATCAGGTGTCTTTCCACTGACCTTCTCAAAATACTTATTTGAGCATATCCATGTAACTGAGTCTCTGTCTTTACAGAAAAAATAAGCAAATGAAAAGGGTTGATCTGGGTGCCGAGGCTGACATGGGTGCCAAGGTTGACATGGGTGACAAGGCTGACGTGACCACGCTTGACTAAGACACCCTGAGAAGCACACCTGAACCAACTCACCGTTCAGGAGCACGGTTGAAATCAGAGAACACATAAACTTCAACTTAAGTGAGAAGAATTACTAATACATAGGTACAGGGTGCCATCCAATACTGGATCCATAGGAGTTTGATTCTGTGCCCAGGATAATGGAGAATTTGAAAACCCATAGGCCATACAGCCAGAACATATGGTTTAAAACCCCACCTTTACCATTTACTTTCCAAACAGGCTGCCAAAATTTGTACTATGTGATACATGTTTTAACTAATGAATATTAGTTATTGATATGAACATCAAATTAAACTGAACAGTCTTTCTTTTACCTGGCAATTGTATCTCCACGTGATTTTACGTAACTTCCTTAGGCATGCCAGTTTGCTCATCTGCAGTGGGTTAATGATAGTAATCGTGTCTACCTGACAAAGCTGCTCTGGGGACTAACATAAAGGTATTTAATACATATACTACGCTCATTTTATTGTAAATGAGTTTTACACAGATCAAGAGGCCACGTTAGAAGATATCAAACTTGTATCCCTGACAAAAATCAGAAAATATGGCTGGGAAAATATCCATTCAACTCAACTGTCATATTAGAAGGAAGCAGAAGAGCACAGTCCAAAGAGAAGAGAGATGAAAGAGAAGAGGGCATAAAGGTCTAAGCACCAATGCTCCGATGGTGCTGCTGTGAACCTGAGTCCCATCTCCAAAGAGACGAGTGGCTTAGACTGAAGTGCACATCTCCAGAGTCCACAGAGATGACTTAAATCTATAATAAACTTCTTTGAAGAACACTACAGTTAAAATCACCTGTAGCATTTAGATTACCCGAAAATTTTAAGTGTAAAGTACACACAGCCAACAGATTATAAAGAAACCACCTTTGACCTATGCTAGTTAGGAAGCCATAGAACAACACATCACTACAGCCAAAAAATCCTACAGTTCCAGAACAAAGTAAATGTAGCAATGGACAGACTGGAAAAACCTGTATTGTGACGTATATACAGATATGTGTATACTTGTACACTTATGCTTGCATTGCACCAGAAACATAGCAAACAAAAGAGAAAAAAAAAACCTAAACCATTTCTGCATAGAAATAGGAAATGACCATCACAGTCAGGACATATCCCACAGAACAAGAGAAAACGCTGCAAGTTACACATCTGAGAAAAAGGTTGATAATCCTGTTATTAAGGAACTATAAAAACCCAATAGCAAAAAGATCAACCCAGTGTAAAATGGGCAACAGATGCAAACAGACGCTTCTCAACAGACACGCAATGTCAACATAGTGAGAGAAAAAAAGGTTCCCCTACTAAATAGCAGAGAAATGTACGTGAAAACCACGGTGAGCTAGAACCTCATCTCAGGAATGGTGGTTGCCAGGAAGGAGTGACAAGTGCTGGCAAGGCCCAGAAGAAGGGAAGCCCTGTCCACACAGTGGCAGTGGAAAGTGACACAGCTGTCTCAGGGTTTCTACCACACAGCTGCTGAGGGGAGGGGGATTTCAGCTCACAGTTCTCTGGTCACACTCTTATCACTGAGGAAGCCAGGGCAGGAACTGGGCAAGAACCTGGATCCAGGAACTGGAGCAGCGGCCATGGAGGAGTGCTACTGACTGGCTCGCTCACTATGGCTTCCTCAGCTGCTTTCTCAAACCACTTGGGACCACCTGAACAAGGCTGTCACCATCCACAGTGGTTGAAGATCTTCTACATCAATCATCAAGAAAATGTTATGGAGGAACTTTCTCAATTAACAGCCCCTCTTCCAACATGATATAATTGACCTGAAGGGCGGTGAGGGGAAAGGGGGGGGGGGTGTTATTTAAGAAAAGCAGGTGTAAGATGACTACAGAAGGAGGGAGGAGGGTAAAATAACAGTAAGAATAGCAGAAAACATCATAAGAAATCATACTATTATCTACCTAAATTATGCACATATAATTTAAATTAAATTATCCCATCTGGGTCGAATGCTCTCCTAAAGAGCCATAAACTTGAACAAAAACCCTAGCAGCAGGAATGAGGAACCATCTTTTGAATTGTTTGTCAAGGTTGTCCAAAAAGAGTCCCAAAACAAAACAGGCTATTGCTGTTACCCCTGGTTGCCACCAAGAGGAGAAGGTTAAGACCCTACTGCTAAGACACTGTGCACTTCAGACACAGGACCCTGAAGATGTAAGGGGAACCTAACCTGAATGTCTCCTCCAGAGAACTAGCACTCATGATACCAAAAGGTGTCACACAGGCTCCCAAAAGGGTGAAGCCAGCAACAGTCCTCCAGGACTATGTCTGCCTGTAAACCAGAACAACCAGCACAGCACGATAACCCTAAGGGTATAATAGTGGTATGCGGTAACCAACAGCTCTCTCCACCTGGACTTAAGGTCAACTCAACAGACAGATCATGCCTGGTACTAGAAATCTAACTAGCAAAGTCACAGATCTTGGAGGAGAAGATATAACTGCCACTTTACCAAGTAGGCATAACCCTTAACTACATTTTAAATATTTTTCCTTATACCCAGAAAAAAGGTAATCCTCACCCTTCATCAAGGAAACTCTTCTTTGCAACAGATGGAGATCATTACAGAAAAGCACAGTTGCTGAGGTTCAGTTCCAATGGATACATCTGCAAAGCAACTCCTACATATAATATAAGGCTCAGGGATCATTGCCCAAGAAAGGCAGAAAGACGGTAAGAGCCAGAGAACACAGTGTTCGCCTTGAGATCGTGTCTCCTAGAAAAGTCAGAGAAGCTACCCCCAACGCAATCTAACTAATATGAATGCCTAAACATTAGCTGAACAAGGACAATACCAATACACATGCTAACATTTGGGGAGAGGGTCGTGAGTCCCCAATCATAGACAAAGAATTGCAAGAAACTAAACTGTGAGTGGGTGAGCCAGTCTTCCTCAACCAACAGATGCCCAACTGGCTGCCCACTGCCAAATGGTCAGGCTTGAAAACACTTACAGGTAACTTAGAACAGACCGAGCATACTCATACTCATTCTCATTCATATTCATATTCTCTCTCTCTCTCTCTCTCTCTCTCTCTCTCTCTCTCTCTCTCTCTCTCTCCCCCCCCCCACCCCACACCCCTCTAATGCACACAAAACCTCAAAACAATAATTTCTACTGCCAAAGAAAAAGAAGCCATGAATCTGAGAAGGAAGGGGCATGGGTATATAGGAGAGGTTGAAGAAAAGAAAGGTAAGATGGAAATGATGTAATTATATTATAATCTCAAATCACAAATTTAAAAAAAAATAGTTGTAAGGTTTATTTGTTACTCATTTTTTTCACATAGTTTTTAACTATAAGGAACATTTAAGACTGGGAATTTGCAAAAGAGATCACTGGTTGTTTTTTCAAGGGAATGGTGGAAGGCGGAGGCAGAGGCAGAGGCAGAGGCTGAGGCCTCAGCAGAGGCAGGTGGACCTCTGCGAGTTTAAGGCCAGCCTGGTCTACATAGTGTCAGGACAGCCGGGACTGCACCAAGAAACCTCATCTTGAAAACAAAAACAAAAACAAACAAAATGCATGTGCTATGCAATCAAACACTGGAGTACTGTAGCGGACTGTCAGCCTCCTTTCTTCCCTTCCCTTCTTTTGTCGTAGGGTATGGGCAAAAAACAGAGGTAGAGGAAGGTAAATTATTAAATCAAGCTGTTCTCCATATTCTATTCAAGATGAGTATTATGGTTTATATATGCTTGGCCCAGGGAGAGGCACTATTGGGAGGTGTGGCCTTGTTGGAGGAAGTGTGTCACGGAGGGATTGAGCTTTGAGACCCTTCTCTTAGCCACATGGGAGCCATCTTCTTCTCTTTGCCTTCTAGGCAAGATGTAGAACTCTCAGCTCCTCTAGTGCAGTCCCTGCCTGGATGCTTCCCACCATGATGATAGTGGACTGAACCTCAGAACCTGGAAGCCAGCCCCAGTTAAATGTTGTCCTTTATAAGAGCTGTCTGGGCCATGGTGTCTGTTCACAGCAGTAAAACCCTAGGACAATGCACTCGTTTTCAGAATGCTAGCTACTACATTCAAGTTTTACCACCCCATCTGCAGATCCGACAACTTTAGGAGTTCCTAATCTCAAATTATAATAATCTCTGAATGGGATCCAGATGAGACCTGTCACGTTTCAGTCACAATTACATATACTATAAAAAAACACATACTCTTTATGCAACCTGACCTTCAAGCAGTGGAGTAAAATAAATCAGTTTAAAAACTTAAAAAGTAGACTATGTTTGAAATTACTCATTTAAACGTTTACAAGTCAAATACATTTAAATTTTAAAAACGTTTTGCCATAGTAATGTTTCATGCACTCAGAACCAGAGAAGCTAACAGCATGAAGCCCCAGGATACTAAGAAACCATGAAAATCACGTTTCATTTAAGCCCACTCATACCCATATAAAGCTTTTAAAGTTAAATCTCAGATGTCAGTTCATTCATAAATACTGTAAACATTTTGGCAGGCATAGCTGAAAGATAAGAACGTTAGTATTAACTTACAGGTGAAAGCAAAATACTTTACCCAGTCTCCACAGTATGGAGTACTCTGCACAATGGAGTTAGCATAGGAGCTAAGCACAAACCAATCCTTTATCTTCTTAAATAGCTACTTAACACTAAGAACTGACACCGCCCCAAAAGCCGTGAGACAAATTCGGAAAGGTCTCACATGTAAAAGCCACAAGACAGCCCCATGTTAAGTTTAGTTAGCCATTCCTGTGGATCTGCCTGACTATACATTCAAATCCCATGCGTTTACAGTGGACCTGCTCAGTTATATATTAAAATCCTGTGAGTTTATAGGACACGCTGCACGGAAATCTCAAGCGCACAGAACAGTACCTGGCATGTAACGGATGCTCAGTAAGTACCTGCTGTCTACTTCAAAATATCATCCTGGAAAATCCTAACAGTAAACAGCCTGAAGCACTTCTGAGGTCTGCCTCTTCAGTCCAGGGACAGGGCGGGGAAGAGAGCAGTGTGAGCGTTCCACCACTAGGTGTCAGGCATGAATCAGTTTCAGAGCTCTCGCTAAGCAGAAACGCTGGGGGAGCCTGTTATCCATCAAATACTTCCCCTAGTTCTCTGAATGACCAGTCCACGGCTGCCTTTCAGAACCCTTGAAGTTCAGTTATGTTAGTCTGTTCCCTTACGTTTTAGGGGTTTCATAAATGATGTATCATGTCTAGAGTCACAGCCCTGTTGTTCCTGCTTTGCGAGGTTGTAATTTCTGACAATCCAGACAAATTTGCTAATCATAAGCAACAACTTCCCATCTCTGAATTTATACACTGCTCAACCCTAGACCAATAAGCTCTTCAAGGCCGTCCTTGTGTGCTCTCCCCTTAAAACTACCAGCCTCCCTCAGACATCTTCCTAAGATCACCTACGTACCCACGTACCCACGTGTCAACAAAACTTAGCAGCAGCGACTTCACCCTCCTTTCCCCAAGGCCTTTCAAAGTCTGCAATTTGCCTGTCTAACTACAGAGAGTGCCGAGCACAGGCCAACCCTGCCCTCAGTTCTCAGCCTGTTAGTTCAGCTGAATGAAGCTACTAAGTGCAAGCAAGTTCCTGACCATGCTCAGCAAAGGCTCCTGCTGCATTTCAACTCCTGCTCCCTCAAGGCGGCTCTTCCAAACTTCTGGTAACTTTAAGCTGCTCTCTCTCCCCACTGCAGGTCACACTGGATCTGCCTTGTGTCCCTGCACTTCTGCTGCTCTAGCCTCTTTGTTTTAAGGTTTTCTTTTTTTTCTCTTTTTCTCCTGTGTCCTGTCTCTAGTCCTCCCAGCCTCCTTCAGGGCCTTAGTCCACAGTTAGCCCTTCTCATGTGTGTCCTCTACACTACGGCCCTGAAGTTCTTCCCTTCCTTCCAGGCAGCTGACCAGTGCTGGTGTGCCTCTGCCTACTGCTCACTCTCCACCAGGGCTGTCCACGCTCACCGAGCTTCAGTGGCCTGTGTTGCAGGGTCTTCTGGATGAACAAGCATCCTCTGGGCAGCCATGGGCACTTCTCCATGCCTCTCCTGTCCCTGGGCATGGACAGATGCTGGAATGTCCCCACCGACGCACACTTGCTTTCCTCACCCCTCCATAAGCTCTGCTGAGCTCTGTAACTTCGGTAATTGGCTCCACGTCAGAAAGTATCTTTTTGGATGCTGTTCTAATGTATCCTCTACTACAAAAAAAAAGGTTTTCACTGATACCAAAAAAAAGGTTTTCACTGATACCTTAAAATTACCACCTCTCAATTAACAAAGCGCAAAATCTAGCTGTCCTCAGATCTTTTTTCTATTTGTTTTCTGATTCTTTCTGATTCTTCCTTCTCTGGCCATTATTAGATGTTCCACCTTTTCCCTGTGTTTCCATATTCTCTGGACAGTTTCACTGCCAGGACCTACTCTAGCATATCTGCTGATGACTCCTAAACGGCCACTCCTCTCCCTAAGAAGCCAGAGAAGATGCTCGGGTAGCATAGGAAAGCAGCCCTGCTCCCCCGGGGACAAGGCTAAGCTTCTCTTCTAGTATTCTGCGGTTAACAGGGTTTTCATCTATTCTATCCCTCAACCTAGAAAATCTAAGCAAGACTCACCATGCATCAGTAACCCACAACTAATAACACACAACCCACCCCCATACCTGTTCTTCTCCAGAGTCTAGGCAAAGGTTACTTGAAAAAGTCTCAGTGATGCCTTCTGGGATGCTGCCGTCCCTCCCGCCCCAGTGTTTCATCTGCCCAGTCTAACAAACATCCTACGAACCCGACCCTTCCCTGGCACGAAAATTATTTCTTTTGCCACAATCCTGTAACAACCATACACACTTTTACTTCTGTGCTTTAAACATTATTTTATATTTCTATCTTCCAGTGTCTTATGTGAATTTGTGGGTCTATATGTTTCTAATAAATGTATGGCAGAAACTATTTTGAGTTTGAAAAAAAAAAAAACTCCTTGCCCTACACTTCACCTGAGAGTGGGCAAACGGAGGTGAAGACGGTAGTGTGACTGACGTCGTGGACAACGAACGGCGCACAGCAAGAAGGAAAGGGGGCACGGAAGGCAGGCTGTTTTCATTAACCAGGCAAGGAAGTGCACTGCATCAGGTGACATTTTTTAACACTCTGAAGGAAGTGAGGTTAAAGGCTGCGTCCCTTCCTTCCACGCAATCAGCTTAGTGTCTGGCTCATGATACAGACCGGACAGATGTTTGCTAAGGGAATGAACAAACAAAAAATGTATTTCTTAATGTCCTCACACTTAGCTTCAAATATTCCTGCTCTGTTCTTATGCCAGAGATGAGAAGTTATCCGTTAAACATCCAAAGCAGGGCCTGTAATTCCCACAGTGAACTCTGATTAAGTTAGGAGTCACATACTTTCTATGTAGGCCAGCTGGAGAGCAATGAGATCGGGACTCCCCAGCAGGGTGGTGCCTGTGACCCAGGCTAGGAAAAGACAGCTTAAAATCACCTAATTATAGGGCTGCCCAGGCAGGATTGCTAAAAGCCAGGGAAAAGAGCCATGCTTTGGAGACTGCTCAAACCCTAGCCTAGTATGAAGCTCTCTCTAGTTCTTTTACAGTTACTTATCTCTGCCAAAGACCTCTGTTGAGTTCTCTCTGAAGCTCTTTCATATTAAAATATTTCATAATAAAGTGTTTAAACTCTCAAAGAGATTTTGAAATTACATCTGGTTTCCTGACCGCCAAGTTAACTTCATGTATTATGTTTTTCAAGTCTTAAAGTCTTGTCCTAAAAAGAGGATTTCTGACATCTGCTTCAATCCAGCTCAATTCCTCTCATTATAGATCACCATTCATTATTTTAGAGTAGTATCAAGATTCTCTTTTAAACTTTTTGCGTACCAGTTTATTTTACAAAATGTGTCTTAATTTCTATGTAAGTCCAAGATTGCCTTGTTTTTGTTAATTTCTTATAGACTTTCATAGTTATTTGAAATATTGCTTCTAAATCACTAGGTACCACGAACCTTGAGTTACAGGGACTGTGAGGAGTAAGAAGGAAGGCACAGAACAGTCGCTTAGGAACAGAGCATGGTGGCCACAACAGATGCCAGGGTCCTTCCCTTATCTCAACAAGCACTGTGTTCATAAAAAGCTCCTACTATGTACCAGGTACCTACTTAGTGAAAACTCAGTCATACAAGGCATTTCTTATCCTTCATAATCTTTGCTCTGGGAAGAATTCATAGAAATCGTTTCAAAAACATATTGAGAGCTAAATGGGGTGGATTTGTAGTCAGCACCTGACTTGGGAGGCTAAAACAGGAAAATCACGAGAGCCCAGGAGTCCAGGAACAGCCAAGACAACATAGAGACCCTGATTCTACAAAAAGAGAGAGAGAGAGAGAGGAGAGGGAAGGGGCGAGCACAGAGGGAGGGAGGAGGGGAAGCCCATACTGAACAACTAGGTATATTACTTTGGTTATTGGTTACTAATAACCAATTTTTGTTTCTTATTTCCTTATTTCCCAGTATCACACTTACACTGGTGCCACAGTTTCTCAGAGCAGGTAAATCAAGAGGCAGAAATTCTCACCTAACTTACCACAGACATGAACAATCAACAGGCTATTTCTGGGAGCAGGGATTTCTCTCAGTGTTATTAAAGAACATATCTTCAATCTTTTACTAACTGTGAAACATTTCCTACAAAATAACCCTTCAAAAATTGAAACTGCCTACCACTTTTCCATTAGCTTCTTCATTTCAAGCAAAAATGTGAAAACCTAGTCCTTTTTTAAGAAATGAAAATGTTGAATTGCAGCCCTCTGAGGGATACACAGACAGTGGTGAGGTGTAAGGAGCAAAGACTCTCCACAGTCTTAAGCTCCACCCTCCCAACACTGGAACCCTCAGCTACACTCACTGTCAGGAAATGGCTGAGCACTGAAGATACAGAGAAAGCCTTACAGTGTGCACATGCGTGTGTGCGTGTCTAACTGTCTGTCTGTGTTTACCTTCAACAAAGGCATAACCAAATTACTAGCAACAGCAGAAGTCAAGAGGAGAGTTGTATCTCCAAAATTAGAGAAGAGTATACAAAGCAAAAGTGGGGGCAAAACAAAGGCATTTCAACAATGATATGTAGGCCATAGAGAGAGAAGTGTCATCTCCAAGCTAACTACTACAAGAATGAATATATATCACTTAACTTATCAAATAGAAAGCATGGAGGAGAAACGGCTTTCCTAATCTCAAAAAAAAAAAAAAAAAAAAAAAAACCTTTAAGAATGTCTGAATCAACAGACTCTTACAACAAAGATTAAACGAGGGACTGGAGAGACGGCTCAGTGGTTAAGAGCACTGGCTGATCTCCTAGAGGGCAGAGGTTCAATTCCCAGCACCTAAACAGCAGCTCACAAGCATCTGTAACCCTAGCTCTAAGGCAGTGGTTCTCAGCCTGTGCATCTAGATCCCGTTGAGTGTCCAAAGACCCTTTCACAGGACTCCATATCAGATATCCTGCATATCAGATATTTATATTACGATTTATAATAGTAGCAAAATTTACAGTTATGAAGTGGCAACAAAAATAATTTTATGGTTGGGGGTCACAACAACATGAGAAACTGTATAAAAAGGTCACAGCATTAGGAAGGTTGAGAACCACTGTTCTAATGCCCTATTCTGGCCACTGAGGATACCAGGACTGAAAGTGGTAAACAGACATACATGCAGACAAAACACTCATACATGTGATACAAATAAAAATAAATTTAAAGAAAATTAAGTAAAAAAAAAAATCATTAGCTATAAATAAGCAAAAGTTTCTAAATACGTGAAGTAAAAGCTTCACGGTCAACTCCTCCTCACGACAACCACAGGAAAGCTACCCAAGGTAAAGAGCCTACCGCTCTCCAAAGGCTGGGGACAGAACCAAGGCGTGCAGGGCTGGCCAACACGGCAGGGTGGAGAGCATCATGGAGGATTGGGCCGGATAGCTCTCTGAGAAACTTTTGCAGGTAGCTGCTCGCCAGTGATCAGCCCACTGCCATGTCCCCGCTAGGCCAGCATGTCCCCACTGTTCTTCAAGAAGACTGCTCCCTCAACTCCTCAGGTGCTTTATGGCTTCACATGGTCTTCCTTCACTGAAGGGTGAGGCTTTTACTGACAAATCTCTCCTTCACGGCTCCCCTCAGGACCAGATCCTATCACAGCCTTCCCCAGTCCTCCTCAGCACTTACGAGTCACCCATCCCCTCTCCCTTAGGTGCTGCTGCTCCGTGTCTGGGAAGAAGTAAAAATCTTCAAATAGAAAACCGAACCAAGCCAATGATCAGCACAACAGTGCAAACAAGCTTGGTTTGGTTACAACCTTGGTTTACACCTAAAAATCCAATCAATATATGTTCACTATACCAAAAGGTGAACAAGAAAAACCTAAGGGGTATCCAATAGATGCAGACCAATTAATCCGAGACACATACTACAAGATTCAACATGGCAAGGATTTTGTCTGTTTGTATGCTTTGTTTTTTGAGATAGGGGTTTCTCTGTGTATGCCTGAGTGTCCTGGAACTCACTATGTAACCCATGAAGCCATCTTGGGCATGGCAAAATGGCTCTGGCAGGTCTTGCCCTTCTCCCTAATTCCCTTTTCCTTACTAAAACCGGCTGGATTACATTCCTGAAGCTAGCCTCCTGGGTCTATTCCTTTATTTGGCCACTTTCTCCTCCTGAGGCTGACTATCAAGGTCCAGCTATCAAAATATTGAAGTTCAGCAATCAAAAGCCCCCTTTGGCTCACCTAGTTAACATGCCCAATTAAACACCTCATCCTAACACGGGGTTTCCGCTCTTACCTTTAAAAACAGCCATTTTGCTATGTGCCACACCTGTCTCCTCTCTATCCAGAGGCAGTCCTTTGCTATCTGGAACAAATCTCTCTCCCCTTCTCCCTCGTTTCCTGCTTTCTCTCCTATTCCCTGTGCGCAGTCCCTATGGGGCCAACAAATCTCCTTTGTCCTGAGAGAGTGGTATTGGGGATTCTGAGCAGATACTGATCTCTTACAGTCAAGGCTAGCCTTGAATTCAGAGACACGCCTGTCTCTGCCTCAGTCTCTCGAAGGCCAAGTACTTTTCAACATTTAAATTTTGTAACACATACACAATAAAGTTTCTAACAACTAAAAACCCAATTCTAAAGCTTTTATGATAGTATATAATGAGCAAAAGTTGTCAGGATTTTTTTTATCTTTTCTTTTTGGGGTTTAATCTGGAGCCTCATGCACACTAGATTCGTGGCAAAGCATGTTCTACCTCAGTCCAAGCAAGGCATCTCGAGCAAATGAAGAATACACCACAGATAGAACGAACCACTTATCACACCACTGCAGTCAAAGGTGGTGTTGGCCTGATGCAAACAAAATGACCAGTGGGCTGCGCACGGTGGCGTCCTTTGACCCCAGCACTCGGGAGGCAGAGGCAGGCGGGTCTCTGAGTTCGAGGCCAGCCCAGTCTACAGAGTGGGTTCCAGGACAATCAGGGCTACACAGAGAAACCCGGTCTGAAAAAACACACAACAATACAAATGACCAATTGAACAGAAAAACACATTTGATGAGTGTCTGTAAAGAACCAGCAGTCAATATTTAGGGCTTTGTAAGTACCTACAGTATCTGGTATGTTCTTTCTTTTTCTCTTTTCAAACAAACCTGTAAAAATATAAAATCATTCTTGGTTTGGAAAGTATTACATAGCTTCCATGGGCCAACTCCAGGATAGAGCAAAGTACAGTATGGACCAGCCTGAGACAGAGGCCATGAGTGAGCCGGTTTCTGCTACACAGTAACTAGAAAGGCATAGACTTTACACTAAGAACCATGGAAATCAAAATAAATATCACTAGGAAAAAACTCGTCTTGGTCTCAAACCACAGGCCCAAATAATGATGGGCAAACTGCAGCTTTGGCTGTGACTGATAAATCAAAAAAGCATCTTAACAGATGCACCTTCATGGACAAAGAGCACAGCAAAATTCTTAGAGAGAACTCAAAGTATTACACAGTATCACTCACTTGGACTGCATTAAAATAAGAAGGTTATCAGTTAATAAGAATTTGAAAGGCAAGGTCCGTGGGCACCCACTATACTTCCTTAGCCAGGGAATTCCCCATCTGGAATACTCAAACAATGCCTACAAGTATACAATTAAAATGGATGCGCAATCAACTTTGTCTTATGGAAAATGTAAATTAAAACTATAACCCATACCACTGTCCTCACCAACTACAGTGACCAAAATTTGAAAACAGATGAACACAAAGCAAAGCTACCGGATGCTTGTGCTACTAGTGTGTAAGCCGGTCTGACTGCACTGGGAACCAGCAGTGCCTGGTGTGTGCGGTCACTCAGCAGCAGCACTCCCATGAGCATGCCTTTGGATGCAAAGTAGGTAAAAGAAGGTTCACAGCTGTGTGGTCCAAAACAGTCCAACACTACCGCCTATAAACAGTGGAGAGAGCTAATCGCACACATTCTTCATGTCATCTATTGAGATGGAACTGTAACTCACATCTAAGATAAAATACTTTAAGTATTTAAGCTTAACAAATGTATATTTCTAAGTAAGCATAGACTAACCTGAATATAGCGTTTCCTCAGGCTGAAGACACTGCTCCATCTAGGGGACTTGCCAAATGCAAAAACCATGGTTTCCACAAGCAGCACTAAAACCAGTCTTTGTTTTCTTCCCAGTCAATTCAGACTGTCTTTTCCTACAAGTCTGTATTAGTACAAAGAAGCAGACGGTATATACTCTTTTACACTTAGCTTTTTTAAACTCACTAAAATGCCTTTAACAAAAGCATGGGTAATAAAAAGTAGATAAACTCAATACTACTCAAAATCATTTGTTCACCAGCTACACTCTCAGGGGACTGAAGTGATAGCATGGCCAGGGAGAGAATCAAATTTTCTGGTTTTAACCCCTCCTGCAAAAGGGGGGGGAAAAACAAGAAAAATCTCAAATATGAAAAGAGCCTATAAAATGAGAAAAAAAAGAACTGGAAACCATGCACTGAGAGTTTAAAATCCACACATAAAGAACTACTGCCACCGAAGAACAAAACACAAACCTCACTTTAAAAATAGACAGCAAGGACAGAGAGATGGCTCAGTAGTTAAGAGCACTGACTGCTCCTCCAAAGAACATGAGTTTTTTCCAAGTACCCACATGGAGGCTCACAACCATCTGTATCCGCAGTTCCACCCTGTTCTAACTTCCTCAAGTACCAGGCACAAACACGGTACAGACGTACATGCAAGCAAAACACCATCTATATGCAATAACCAAAGAATAACTTTAAATTTTGAGAATGAACAATGGACATCAACAGTTATTTCTCCAAGTAAGTTATGCAAGTGGCCAATAAGCACACTAAAGGATGTCTACAAGCATTAATTAAAGAAACGCACATCGAAACCACAATGAGATGCCACTTTGCACCCATGAGGTTGGCTCTAATACAAAAACAGAGAGTAATATTTGTGGGAGAGAATACAGAGACATGAAGGCCCTCTCACACTGCACTGTAGAAAACTGTGTGGCCCAGCACTAGGTCTTCATACAACGAACTGAAACACAGACCCATATATATTCATAGAGTCCCAATCGTAACAGCCATAAGAAACAAACAGTCCAAATGTCCATTAAATGGATAAGCAAACAGTGTGTGTGTGTGTGTGTGTGTGTGTGTGTGTGTGTGTGTGTGTGTGTGTAGATACACACATGAAATGTTCCAGCCATAGAAAGTTAAGTGCCAATGCACACCACACAGACTGTCTTTATTATCTCATAAAAGTGACAAAAGTAATTCAGGTTTCAAAAATATAAGCAAATGAAAAGCAAATTTAGACATTAAGGCAGTAAATATTCCTTGCTCTTAAGCAGAGGCTCAGCAAACAAAAGCCTCTAGACTGTAGGCATGAGGGAAAATAAAAGAACAGATGTGAAATGCCACTCTGCACAAGTCAGAGCTGCACCTCAAGCTGAACAAACCTCCCACTAACAGTGTAAAAATAAAAACTCAAGAGAATATAGCCCTCTTTCTTCAGACTTTCACGAGTAGATTCCATGAGTTAAGCTCTGAGAGGCCATAGCTATGGCCAGAACCAGACAATTCTACCTCTTGCTAATTACTTAAATGCCATATTCCAACTACATCACCTGAAACTAGAGCCAATGACTATATCCCTGGAAAGCTGTGCAGAGAGGTAAGGACCTGAGCCCCAGAACAGTGTTATCACCACCAATCGGTACCACCTATCTCTCTTACTTCCTAAAATATGCTCAGGACTAACACACCTATGGTTGTTCCACTAAGCAGCACCAAAAATTAACAGAAAATATGCAACTAATTAATACCTATCTGGTTAAACTAATTAAAAACAATCCAATTAAATACACACAGGACTAAGCTAAGGGCTCCACAGAGTTCAGTCTGAATAGCTGCATTTGAAAAGCAATGTAAATATGCTTCTGACCCACGACCGCCAAATATCTGGCTATTACTGACCTGCCCAGAAAAACTACTTGCAATACAATTTCAGGACCATATCTTATTCTGAAAGAATGTGATTTTCAGAAATGAGTAGAAATAGACCATAAATAGACTCCATTTTCTCAGCTTTGTAAACATTTCTTTAATCACTAAAAATGCATTTCACTGAAGCACACTCCTTCTCCACCCACAGTGACTGAGATACATTGGCACTGGTCCAATTAAATTCCTTCCCAGAGGATTTAGAAGTACCATGAGAGAGAAGGCAAAAAGCAAGCATGCTGAAGGCTGGACCCTACATAGAGAGCTAAGCTCATCAACACGAGTCTCCACGATTTCCAGGACATGCAGCAGCCCTAAATCCAAGCCCTTCGGCCGTAGAGGCTCACACTCCACAGTGCTGTTGCTATGTCACTCTGGTGGTGCAGCTAGTGTCAGGGAAGCCCTTCCTTTGCATCTGGCCCGTTCTGGGTCTCGCCACTGTTGGAACACTCTAGTACAAACTATAGAGGTATGCAGTCAGAGACAACAGAATCGCAAAGGTCACAACTGAGACAGTTTACACGGTTTACACAACTACCTACCAGGTTCCCCTTGCCACATGCTAGAAAAGTGGAAAATCAATGGAGCTAAGGGAGAGAAAGAACAGTAGCAGCCAGCTATGTGCTCCTGGTTGTTGTTACTTCAGATTTTTAAAGGGTGTCAGCATGGTATCCACCGTCCCAAACAGCTGCTCTCTCCAAAATATCCTGCTTTTATGGTCTTCTCTTATATTGCATCACCGTACAGAAAACTAAAAACTGTAAAATAATTTCATAAAACACAAAAAATAAAAATATAAAAGCTGGGGGAAGTTATTAGAAAATTAAATGCCAAAAGAGATTCCACTAAATAGCCATAAGGAAAAATATCAAAGCCCTTAACTGCTTCACAAAGCGCTGACGCTCTGGCTGGGCCTCTGCAGCACTGTATGTGACACTCTCTGGAGGGGATCTTTTCTCAGTGATGCTCCGTTTTGACTCGGACCCCAACACTGGAGGCTGGGATTCTATTACACTAAACAAAGCTCACATGAAAGAGTTTCATAGTCTCAACAGACTCGGAAATACATTTGGAATGGAAACAAGACTGAAATAAAAATCATAGCATGCTACTGAAGTAAAACAGTAAATAACCCACAAAATGTCTCTGATGAGGGTGCGCTCGAAAACTCGTCTACAAAGAGTTGTTCAGGAGCAGGAAGGTTTTTGATACAAAACATGATCTAATGGACAACTAGTTTAGCTGAAATAATATTACTATGCTTAGGCTAAAAGGGCTTTGTGGAGCAGCCTGTGACCACACTTGGGATGAAACACACGAGTTCAGCCCACTAAAAGTATAGTCAGGCAGGCAGAGCACTGGGAACTCCTCACGCTCAAAACAGCTATTCAGAATGTCGAGGTGAGTAGAGTTGGCTTCTACAAAGTATTTAGGACTCCCTCACCTTAATGAGGCGAAGAGAAAAATCTTTTTGTTTTATCTTTAGGAGTTCACAACTGTGAAACAAGCTTCTTTGGTCTTAACCTTCTCCATGCAGGCTTCACAGGGTCAATTTCAAAGCACACTGTAGATTTACCTAATAATTCTTGATCCTAAATACTAGAACATTATTTTAAAGGTAGAAATACTTTTGAAACAAAATTGAAGAAATGAAGAGGAATACTTCAAAGTAAATCAAGAGACATAAGTTTAAAAACAAAACTATGAACTTAGAGAGTACCAGGCATAACTGGTTTGAACGTCCAGCTCTTCCACTCCTACCTCATCCTCGGGGTGAACAGATCCTACACACACGCTCATGTCTGGTCTGGATTAATGTCCAGTGCACACTAGTGCTGAATCCCTCCCCGGCCCCAGCCAAGTGTGTGTCTGCTGTGTAACAGACCAACTTCTTCAGGTGCTCTCAGACCTTCCCACTGCCCTCTGAGAGACAAAAGGTCCAGTTTCTGCCCTTTCTAAGTTACTCGAATACACAGGACATTCAGGGCCTCTTGCCCACCTGTGAAATACTAGCAGCATCACTGCAGTTAACAAACTTGCCCAGAGGCACTCACTCCAGTATGCCTGAGGCACGGTCAGAGAAACGCTTTAAGGACTTATATCCTGGGGATACATTCACAGAAAAAAGAGCCTTTTGGAGCAACTCTGCTGAAGCTACTGCTGACTGCACTCTCTTTGTTTTCTAGGACTCAGACATAAAAAGACAAACTGGTCTCGTATTCAGTGAAAATGAGATGGCATTTACAGGCGGGGTCTAGCCCTAACTATTCCTATTCTTACTTGATTCTTTGGCTACTGGAAAAACAAAAGCAAAACTCAGCTTGTTTTTGATAATGGTGGTAGAGCCACAGCACAAACATTTATACTTAATCTTTTGGCAATCCGATTAATGTTTTTACCCTAAATATTTACCCCCCAAACACAAGAATTTCATGTTTTGATCTTATTCCCCCCTCCTCAGACTCTTCCCAGAACCACTCCCCCATTCCTATCCATCTAACTTCAGGTCCTTCTAATTCATTAACTAATATCTTACTACTATATAACACAACCCAGTACTTCTGTATGCGGACAAATCCCTGTCTTGAATGAGAGTAGGTTGGAAATGAGTAAATTACCCTTTATCTTCATTTTACTATTCCTCTCCCAGTTTCTTTCTCTAAGACCTGGACCCTCAAAGGGTTTAAATTTATTCTTCTCATTCAAAGCATGTAACTCCATCCAATTAGTTCACCAAGCTGTGGCAGATACAATACCATCCAATGCAGCTAAATTTATTAGGCATGCATTTCCCCTGTAACAGGCATGGATGGCATCCTTGGTGTGTGTACTCAGCATCAGCCTCAGCTCTTTGGCCTAGGGAATGATGATGGGCAGATGACTGAGAACTCAGATGACCTTTCCTCAGGCGGGTGCTTTTCCTGTCAGCTGCCTCTGCTTCTATCACACCAGGAGCATTTGGAACCCATCCTAAACCCTGGTGTGTACCAGATGGTGACAAGAGTGGCCCATCTGGCACAGGTGACATCTATGATCTGTGTTACCTGACCTACACCCTCAGATTATCTTGGACAGTACTCAAAGAAATTATTCCCTTCTTGTCAACTGAAAACTTGACAATTCTAAGACCTTCCAGACCATTGAGGCTACTGGACTATCTGTGGAATAGATGCAAATGAAATTACTCAGAAAAAAAAATATTGTACTATTGGTACCCATAAATACATTTTTTTAAAAATCAGACAAAAGACACAAAAAGAATATTCTGTATTGGTTTGCTTGACAAGAAATTCCAGAAAATGCAAACTTCTGTATTGACAAGCAGCTTGTGAGTAATTGTCCAGAGTCAAATGAGTTATAAAAGAATACACAGGAACTTTCCAATATGATGGAATGCTTCTTTTTTAATATCACATCTTGATGAGAATGGAAGAGTCACGGGTTATACAACTTACTAATTGTTACACGACGTTACATGTGTAATTACTGCAAATGTGATATTACTGGTAAAGGCACATTAAACTTGAGCTAGTGGTAAGAAAACATCAGATAAAACCACGAGGATGGACATCCTACAGGAAAAAAAACTGGCAGATTCTCAACAATGTTGAGGTCACAAGACACAAAAAGAATAAAGGGAGAATGAAGAGCGATTTTAAGGAAGTATCCTAACTGAATGCAAAGTAAGACAGGAAGATAACAGTAACAACAGCAGCAAACCTCAACAAACCCAGCAGGACTAGTGGAAACTCAGTGCCCTGAAACACTGTAGCTAACCCACTAATACCCCATCAGTGGTACCTTCTTAGTTGTGCTCACTGTATCACAGTTATGGACACTTTTTAGAAGAAAGCACCAAACACCCTGGAGTTGGAAACACCAGCCACTGATGTGGGTCCTGAGAACTGAACTCAGGTTCTCCAGAAGAGCAGTAACTACTTTTAACTGGCGGGCCATCTCTCCAATATCAGAAATAAACATTTTTATGAATTTATTTTATTATAATATAAACTTCAACTCATTAAAGTTGATTGAAAATTAAAAGAAAACCAATTCAGAATTAATAAGAAATAATCCCTTCTCAATCTGAATAGCTCATAATCTTCCTTAACTTAAAGTGTATTTAAATTAAGAATGAGATGAGAGCCAGACAGTGGTGGCGCACGCCTTTAATCCCAGCACTTGGGAGGCAGGGACAGGTGGATTTCTGACTTCAAGGCCAGTCTGGTCTACAGAGTGAGTTCCAGGACAGCCAGGGCTACACAGAGAAACCCTGTCTTGAAAAACCAAAAAAAAAAAAAAAAAGAATGAGATTAGAAGTAAGAAGAAAGAACCAAAGCCACCCTGATACCACACGCTCCTTCCCTGAAAGGGCCACTAAGTTTACAAAGCTACTGACATAAAAATCTTAGCGCCTTTAGAAGTACCATGCATAAATAAGGAAAGCATTAGTGTTCATAGCAATCAAGTGATGGAATTCACAAAGCTCTGAAGTGACAGCAAAGGATATTTATCTCCCATGATTTGAACACCTAAGAACTTCTCTACACTTGACCTTCAGAAGAAGGTCACCTCAGTTACTATACCTGCACACAGTGAGATTGCATGGGAGCATTTAGAGCAAAGGTGGTGGTTTTGTGGCTTACCTCCTCTGTTTCCATTCTCTTCATCCTGCAAAACAAAACAAGACACATTGGAGCACCAACAGTCAACTCTTAGCTGAGTACAAACAGATTATTGGTATACAGTAAGTAGCAACTAGAATTTAACTAACAGCACCGCTGTCAGAAGGGTAGAACTTTCACAAGAAAGCAAGACTGTGAGTGAGGTTGAGTGCAGAAGGAAATCAGCAGGACCGGTCAGAAATGCTCTCCGAGTGTGGGGCTCCTAACTGCCGAATTTAGGTGGAGGCACCAAACAAGCAGTCGGTTCATTATTTACTGTACTGCAGTGACCATCAAAGAGCTTTTATGGGCTAAGACAGGTCAGAGAACTAACCGCTGCATACTTAAGTTCCTGTACTCAATACGGAACTTCATCTGTTTGGTGTCTTTAGGTTCTTCTTCCATGCTGCCTATGTCTAGCTGAGAAATCAAGAAAGCAACTTTTTAAAAAAACTAGTATGAAAACACATCAAGGCAAGTATTTGCTGAGCCTTGATTGAATCAAAGCTACCATGCACTGTAGAAATGAAAATGGAGCTTTGGCTAAAGGCTGGTAATTTATTACATAACTCTTGACCTTTATTTTGGCTGCCCAAATGTTGTTTTTCTTCTTCTGGTTATAAGCTGGGTTCTGAGACTAATCGGTTGCCAGCTAAGTGACATAATAGAGACATTGTTGCTATAAATCATACATTTTCTAAAAACTATAAAACACTAAAAACAGTTTTCAATTCTTTGGAGGCTGGGGTATAGCTCGGCAGTGCATACTACCAAGTGTCGTATATAAGACCTCAGGTCTAACACTAACTAACACACACACACACACACACACACACACAGTCTTTGAGTGAATTAATAAAATTTCACAATTAAAGTAAAAACACTCATATATATTTCCCATGCAAAGCATATAAAGACCAAACCCTATTTGCATGAATATCTGAACCGAAGCACAGTATTACATGGTTATACAGAGTATTACCACCCTCAGGTCCCTTTCCAAATGTTTCCTGGGAGCAAGGCACTGTTGTTATATGGCTAGTGACTTGCTCAAGGTCACAAAGCTATTGAGAGCCAGGGACAACAGGGACTAGACTCAGACTCTGCAGACTCCACAAATGCTTTCTAATACAGATATATATTTAACCTGTATTAAGCAAGTTATTTTTTTATTATTATTATTATTTTATTATATGAGTACACTGTTGCTATCTTCAGACACACCAGAAGAGGGCATCCAGATCCCATTACAGATGGTTGTGAGCCACCATGTGGTTGCTGGGAATTGAACTCAGGACCTCTGAAAGAGCAGTCAGTGCTCTTAACTGCTCAGCCATCTCTCCAACCCCAGTAAATTATTTTACAGATATCATATTATCTACATGGTCTTTGTGATCTAAACTAAACAGACAAAAATTGCACAGTTCAAATGTGTATATAGCAACTATGTAATATTATCTGAGCTTTTAAAATCAATAGATTCTTAAAGTAGTTAGACAGTAGCTGTACAGACATTTTAGGAAACCTGACTGGTGAATTTTAATTCCAATGGTAGTAATTATTCATAACCTTTAAGGAATATTCCGTGCCTTTATAATACATTTATAATACATTTCCCTGGAAAGAGGCATTTAGGGAAAATGAAGCGAGGGCCAGGTGTGGTGACATGCCTTTAATTCCAGCTCTCTGGAGACAAACGGCAGGCAGATCTCTGTGAGTTTAAGGCCAGCCCGAGCTACCCACAGTGAGCCTACATCTCAAAAACTAAAAAGATGAAGGATTCAACTGTGGTCTGCAGACACAACTGGACATTCTCATTATTATCTTTAATCTATACAATAGCCAAGTTCAAATCCCAGGTCCACTGTGCTTATTCAGTAAAGGGGGGCCTTGCTCAGTTTTCATGTCTGTTGCATGGGGCTAATAGCACTTGCTCGTGGTCATCGCTGTGGATAGAGTGGTGGTAAAGAGCAGTGGTTACAGTCACCTGCACCTAGAGTCATCACACACTGCCCCTTTTCAGACAGGCATGCTTACTACTGAAGTTTATTCATACCGTTTACTCTGATCAGCTATGTGCTAGCAAATTTCTATTCTCATTAATTTTCTGTAACCAGTAGCATATTTTAACCAACAATTCCCATGGTCCACTCAGAGAATACAGAATCTTTCTAAATAGTAGGGAAAATTACACATCACAAAGAGAATGAAGCCGACAAGTCAATGAAAAACAGACATCAGTATATTTCGGAAATTCAAGTTTCTGTTATAGGTTAAAAAAATACATAAAAAAAATTTAAAATGCAAATATAACACTTACTTTAAGATAGAATAGTGGAAAGGAGGGAAGAGGCCCAGAAGAGATGGGAATTCTCTCACCTTATATGAAAACTGGATTGCGGACTCTGGGGGATAAACGATGAAGTGTCGTAATGTAAAACCGAATCCTTGAGATGTTCTCTTCAGCATGACTGTCTTGGGACCTGGCCAGGAGAACGGTTCATCTTCAGAAGGTGACACCGGTTCACCTTGTTCTTTTCCATCTTTATTTTTTGACACCTAAAGTGCAAATGTTAACACTTAACTACAGAATACAACAATACTTGATTTAGAAAAAAAAAAAAATACGTACAAACATAATACCTGAATATAAATAAGAACTTAGTGGAGAGGACATTTATTTGCTCCTAGAATTAGATGCATCATCATTGCCCAAACCACAAAGCACGTGTGTGCATGAGTGACGCACGCACACATGTGCATGCAGGTGTGGGGACCTCTACATGCGTGGGGAGTGACTCACTCCTCGCCAGTGTTAAAGGTGTATGCAGAACCACTCCCAGAGGAAGTGGGTGCTGGAGCCCAAACCCTAGTCCTTACACTTACGTAGCAAAGAGCTCAGCCTCTGAGCCACCTCTCCACCCAAACCCCCCAGACTAAAACTATGAAAATAATTACACTGTTGAAAATTAATGAGCAAGAGACAATTCTTAAAAACTGTTGGCACAATAATTAAAACTTAAAATGTCATAGAAAGCATGAAAGATGACACCAAGGAAACCCCACACCACACAAAGGGCAAAGAGGAGAAACAAGGAGATACAGAACTCTCAGGAAAGAAAGAGACCAAGCCTTTTCATCTGGTTCAATGCAGCAAATACTGGAAAATAGCAGAAAGGACCTGAATCCTAAACCCAGATTCTACATCCACGAGATCATAATCCTTCCAAGATTTTCCTTTCTTGAGGTCCCTTGACCTCTGAACTTCGGCCTTTGCCTGACCAACACTAAAAACCCGTTACAGGTTAAAGCCAAAATCTTACTCAGTACCTTATTCCCTTCTGTAGACTAAGACTTAATTCTTACCCTGTACCTTTCCAACCCCAAGGCTTCTAAGAGCGGCTTCAATGTACTTCCTTGCCTGATACTTCAAAACTTTTCAGTATCACCTGACTGACCCAGGAAAACCCAGCACTGCCCACTGCAGGCCTTCGCCAGGCCTTTCCAGATGAACACAGAAACAACAGCTAAGCTGAAGACTCACTTTAAGGCCAGGATCACCACCCTGGAGAGACCAGTCAGTCTATGCCTTTTGGTTGGAAAATTGAGGACATCAGTATTTAAAGCCACTATCGAAAAGTGAATGAGACATTGATAATTGAAGTTATTATTGAAATGTCAGCTAATTCTTGTCATTGTGCTGCTGATGTTGGTGCTTCAAGTCAAAAATGCACTACGGTGCTTCACCCTGAATGGCTACCATCCTCCTTCATCCTCGCTGGCAGCAAATGACCCCCTTTGGCTTTCATATTGGGAAAAAAAGCAATACAGAGAGAACTTACCCCCCTGGTGCTTCCCTACCCACTCATAACATTCCCGTGTTTTCTCCTCTACTGACAGTGACTGAAGTGTCTGTTCTCTGAAGGCCCAACAGCTTTGTAAAGGCCCATCTCCTACAATCTCTAGGACTTTTATCATGAAGGCATACCAGATTCTGTCAAAGACTTTTTTTCTTTGTCTACTGAGATGATCATGTGCTTTTTCTGTATTTAAGTCCATTTACGTAGTTTATGACATTTACTGACTTGCATGTAGTGAACCATCCCTGCATGTCAGGAATCAAGCCAACTTGATCATCGTGTGTATACTCTTTGGGATGCATGTCTGCATTCTGTTCGCAAGGAACTTTACTGAGCATTTCTGAGTCCACAGTCATCAGGGATCTGGGCCTGTGGTTTTGCTTTTCTGTTGTGTCTTCACCTGGTTTGGGTATGACAGTAATATAAGCTTCCCAGAAGGGTTCAGGAGTATCCTTTTATTCTTTTTCATCTCATCTCTTCTCCTTCTCCTTCTCCCTCCCCTCTTCTTCCTCCTCCCCCTCCTCCTCTTCCTCCCCTCTTCCCCCTCCTCCTCTTCAATAGTATGAGGATTGGCTGTAGATCTTCTTTGAAAATCTGATAAATTCTACTCTGAATCTATCCGGACTGGAACTTTCTTTGCAGCAGGAAAGCTTTTTATTACTATTTCAATCTCATTAGTTATGTGTCTGTTTAGGTTGTTGACTTCTTGGTTTAATTTTGCTGGTTTGGCTGGATCTAGAAATTCATCATTTTTTCAAGTTTTCCAGTTAATGGAATACAGGTTTTTAAAACATTCCCTTATAATAATCTCAATTTCTTTGGTATCTACTATAATGCTTCCTTATTCGTTCCTGATACCATCAAGTGGGGCCTCTCTTTCTTTTGGTTAGTTGAGCCAAGAGTCTGTCAATCCCATTATCTTCTCAGAGAAGTAGCTCTTTGTTGATTCTTTGCATTATTTTCTTTGTACTTCATTGGTTTCTGAGCTGATTTTTATTATTTCTTGCCATTGACTAGATTTGGATTTGGTTTGCTCTTGATTTTTCAAGCTTTTGAGTTGCTTCATTTAGCCACTTACGTGTGCTCTTCTACATCTTTTTTAATTTCGCCACTTAGCGCTATACACTTCCTCACGGGGTGACTTACAGTGAGTCCCAGTAGTTTTGTTATACTACATTTTCATTTTTTCATTAAGTTCCAGAAAGGTCTTAGTTCTTCCTTTGACCCATTCATCATTCAGTAGTTAAGTTGTTTAATCTCCATTTGTGTATTTACTAGAGATTTGTTTGCTGTCAATTTTATGTTTTACTGCATTGTGGTCATATAGGATAAAATAGTTCTTTCTTTTTTTTAAATTGATAACCATTTGTTTTGTGTCCCAGAATGTGATCTATTTTAGAAAAAGTTCTATGGGCTCATGGGTAGAATGTGTATTCTTTGGTGTTTGGGTGGAATATTCTGTAGATCCATTAAATCCACATGATGTATGATGTCAATTAATCCTGATACTTTTATTTATTTTGTTGTCCATATGACCTGTCTATTAGAGAAAGAGGGGTATTAAAATCATCTACTATTAATAGAAGAATGTTAATCTTTGTCTTTAAATCCAGGAGTACTTTTGTTTTTGTTTTTTTAAATAAAATTGATTGTACCAGAGTTTGGTGTATATATATTTAGGATAGTAATGTACCTGTACCTTGATGAGAATAAAGTGTCCCTTTTTTACTTCTTAGTTTTAGTTTGGAGTCTAGTCTATCAGATACTAGGATAGAAAGCCCTGTTTGCTGCCTGGCCCGTCTGTCTGGAGCACTTTTGTCTGTCCTTTTACTCTAAGGTGGAGTCCATCTTTAAAACTGAGATGTTTCTTGTAAAGAGGTAGATTTTTGTTTCTTGAACCATCTAGTCAATCTGTGCCTTCTGATTGGGGAACAGAGGACATTAATATACAAAGTTATTACTGAAATATGAATTGAAGACATTGGACTGTGCATTAACTGTGGTCGTTGTGGTGTTGACTATTGGTGCTGCTGTTTGTGCTCTCAGCAGTCCTTTGTTACAGTTTCATGGCTTGGGACTTCTTTCCTCTCTCTCTACTATGCTCATTTCTCTTGCAGCCCAAGACAATGCTTCTTGTACTTTTTTATTTGTTTTTTGGTTTTTTTGCATATAAATATTTTTTAGGCTGATAGTGTCATGGAAATTTTTCTTTCTCCTTTATTTAAGGCAGATAGCTTTGTTAGGTTTATTAGTCTAGGCTGGCTGTAGTGGTCTTTTAGGACTTGGAATACCTTGCTCCAGGCTCTTCTGGCTTTCAGATTTTCCAGTGAGAAATCAGATGTTATTCTGATGGGTCTTCCTCTGTATGTCACTTGTGGCTTTTCCCTCTTGAAGCTTTCAATATACTTTCTTTTTTCTGCATATTTACTGTTATCGTAACTATGCTATGCCATGGGGATTTTCTTTCCTGCTCTAGTCTATTTGGTGCTCTGATTACTTTTTTCTGTGTGGGTATGTCTTTACTTAGTTTGGGAAAGTTTTCTTCTATCATCTTGTTGAAGATCTGATCTAGGCCGTTGATTTGAGAGTCTTCTCCCTCTTATGTGCCTATAATCCAAAGGTTTGCTTTTTCCTGGTGTTTTCCATTTCCCTACTGTTGTTTTATTTTCATATTCCTTGTTTATTTGGTCAAGATTCTCTACTTTGTCTTTGGGTCCTGCTAATCTACTTGTAAGGCATTCCTGAGTCTTTCCATTCCATCTTCATTTTAGCTTGAGTCTTCTTCAAGGTTTCTGTCCCCTTACTGAATTCTGTTCCTGGGTCCCCGACTGCCTCTGCCATTTGTATCAGCCTTATGTCTGCGTTTTCTTCGGCATCGCTTGGGCATTTATCCTCCTTAAGTTCTTTCTCCTTAATTTTATTGAGCTGTTTCTTTGCGGGTTCTTTAAATTCCTTGAATTATTTGATGAAGTTTATGACTGTTCTTTAAATTCTGAGTCTTGGGGTTCTTTCAGGTAAATCTCATTAGCAAACATTTCTCCAGGACTGGTAGGTCTTGGAGAGAAGACACTGGCTTGATCTTTCATATTTTATTTTTCAATGAGATCTGGGCATGTGGACCTCTTTTGTTAGTTATAAATATTATAAGGACAGAGAAGATTAGAGAAGAAAAGAAGATTATGAAATGGACTAGGCTAGACCCTGGAGAAAGATGTGAAAAATCTGAGTGGAAAGGTTAGATGGTAGTGCCAGAGGGACACTAGGGTGATGGCAGTCAGGGCAGGTCCTGGTAGAAGCCTACAGGTTGGTTGACGGGCAGGCAGGAGTGGTTGGACTGGTCCAGGACACTGGCTACGGACCCCAGTGAAGATGAGATTAGACACTGGAGAAGGATGTGGGAGATCTGGCTGTCTGGAGAAGTTGCATGCAGCATGAATGAAAGGGATAACTAAGTGATGGAAGCACAGTGCTCCCAGCAGGCTCTTTACATGCCGAGATGCCAGCAAACTGCAGACCCAACTCCATGGCAAACCCACTAACTTCTCGATATCAAATATACATCTTTAGCCCAAAACGTACCTCCAATTCAATGGGTAACTTTATATGTCTGAGTTGCTGATAAAATTTTGTTTTAAAGCTAATTTCATCCTAGCAATTCAAAAAATGCCACCTTTATCAAATAGCAAATACTTTCATCTGCTGGCTCTCCTTTCTTATTATCATCTACTAACAAGTCTATTTCTACAAAGATTGACTTCATATGCAGGTGAGAAGACAGACGTAAGCATTACCCAGCCAAGCCTGTAGTACAGCAATGTGACTGAGGAACTAGAATGTCAAAGTAAACTGCACTGTACAAAAGCCATGCTGAATAAACACCTGAAAGCTGACAGTTAAACAATGTATCTGTCAGGCCAGAACTACAGCGTGCTGCTTAAGAGCACGTACTGCTCTCACAGAGGACCTGAGTTTGGTTCCCATCATACTAACTGAACAGCTTACAACTGCCTATGAATTTCAGCTCCAGAAGATCCTACATCTCTGGAGAACCTGCAATCACTTGCACACACCCACACACAAACACCTATGACCAAAAGACCAAATATATCAACCAAAACGATACTGAGCTTTGAGATGAGAAAATGTTTGCAAGACTTATAAACTGAAGGTTTAAGTCTAAACACTACCGAGTCCTGAAAGAACACTTACATACATGGAGCACGTTCATGGTTTAGAGACTTAGAGTTGTTTTTATACATATTTATCTACAGACTTAGATTTGAATAATGACTCAAAAGCAATCCCAATCAAGGTCTCAAAACATTTTTGCATGAAAATACAGTTTCTAAAAGTCACCTTATCGGGCTGGGGAGGTGGCTCAGCGGTTAAAAGCACTGACTGTTCTTCAAGAGGTCCTGAGTTCAAATCCCAGCAACCACATGGTGGCTCACAGCCATCTGTAATGGTGTCCACGATGCACTCTTCTAATGTATATCTGAGGATAGCTGCAATGTACTCATATAAATAAAAATAAATAAATCTTTTTAAAAAAAAAAGTCACCTTATCTGCTAAGAATCTAACTCTGAAGAGCAAGTTCCATATGCTCATGCTCTATTTTCTAAAATAAGAAACCAGATTTCATAAAAATCTGTTGTTTGAAACATGTAAGAAAATGAAGACAATTTTTTCAAAGGGGAAAGTCTCTGTAAATGAAATCTTGTCATGGACTGATACATGGAACATTTTAAAAAAAAAAAAAAAAAAGGACTCTAGAAATCCAATAATTAAAGAAAATGGGCAAGAAATTTGAGCATACCTTACCAAAGCAGCTAAGAAATGCTCATCATTGTAACTGGTTAGGAAATTCACACTGGGCCCCAATGGAACACCAAGATCTATTTATTGTATAACGACCAGGCCTACAGTGCTGGCTAGTGACGCAACAGGCCCCTCATACACTGCTAATAGGAACCTAAAAGGGTACAAATATTTTTGCAAAACAATCTCATTGCTTGATAAACAGTTAAATGTGTGTCTATCATGTGACAGTCACTTGTTCACAGCAGCTTCATTTATTATAAACTGAAAAATATCCCAAAGGTTTTAAAAAGCTAAACTGTGACACAGCAGTTCACATATGAAATGAACCACTATAAGTATCTATTAATTACCCTAAGTTAAAGAATCTAGACCAATAGACTACATACCTATTAATCCATTCATAAAAGAACAAACTTTTCTTAAATGAAGTCTACACTACCTAGAAGCAAATGTTGGTCGCCCTGATGGAGGGGGGGAGGGAAAGAGAGAGAACAGTCGGGGGAGGGGTGAATATATTCACTCTCTTGACCATGTGACATTGTTATATGTGTGATTACACAACTTAAAATATATGCAGTTGGTTACATCTCAACCATGTCTCAGTAAGAGACTTAAACAGATGAGAGGCAATGAGATGAATGCCATGAACCAAGAACATGGTTATTCTGGGGAAGAATGGGAAAGAGAAAGCAAGACTGAAATCCAGAAGAAACCTCAACTCCGTCGACAACAGCAAGGGTGTAAGAAAGACCAACGGATAATCCCTAAAGGTTCATTCCAACATACTAATGTATATTTTCCATTATTTCAATTGTCAAACATAGATGTGCAAAGTCAGTAGTATCATTTAACATTGTAGAATAATAACCCAGTAACTTTTCCTACCCTCATTCCTTAAGAATACAAGATTCTACCGACTCCAATTTAAGAGAGGGAGAGAAAACACAAGGCAATGACTGACCAGTCAGCCTCGGCTTCCTCTCTCGGTAAGGGTCAGGGTGCAGATCAAATGCTGTTTGGGAATGTGCTTATCCTCCCCCTGGCTGCTCAGGAATTCGGACAGCAATGTGTTTGTAGTTTGGCAACTGTGATTCTCAGTCTTGTCGGCTGCTCTTCAGTCCAGGAGCTTACCTGACACAGTGACCTCCTATTTATACTTTCAGGTTCCCCAGCCCTCTAAAAAACCCAAATCCGAGAAAGGAAGATAAACTACCACTTTCTAATATACAAGTCTCCATAGGTGACTTCAGAGTTCTTCACTCAAAACACTAAGAACAGAGAGGAAAAGGGCTTAGCTAGCTGGTCATCTAAGATCTGGCTCCTCTTCCTACTGATCTCTGACCACAGGTTTTTTTCCAGAGTTCTTATTTGCTTCGATGCCCTTTCCTGACTGCATTTGACACATAAGCATGTCAGAATAGTGTGATTTAAGAATACCAAGAAAAATAAAATTGAAAAGAGAGTTAGAGATGATACTTGCTGCATTACAGGGCGCTGACAGGGCAAGGGGCAGCATTATTAAACACGTGCTGCTCCCACTGTCAGTGTGGCAGGTGCAGGAGCCTGCTGTGCTGCTCAGGTGCACCCCCAATGGCTAATGGTAACGAGCACCTCCTTAGCGTATTTAGTTGCCCTGTTATATGATTTTCACAAACAAAAGATCCTCTATGCTTTACTGTGAGTGAACTCTTCATATTACACACAAGCATGTGAAGGCCAACTCTAAAATGATTTATCCCTGAGTGTGGACGACTACAACCTGAGCAAGAATTAACACCAAGGTTTCTAAGATGAACAGGGTAATCCCGGTACTAGAGGTGGGAGACGGGGCTGATGCAGGAAGATGGTGTGAGGCCAACCTGGGATATACAGCCCTTATCTCAGGAAAACCTTCAAAACCAAAGGGCTCCCAACTCCAAGGCTAGGGTACATTCTCTGTGTCTCTCACCTCTTCGATCTTGTAATCTGTGTGTATTTCTGTTCTTAAGTATAACTAGCATCTTTTAAGATTTCCCTTTCCTTTAGGACTCTAATGTTAACACTTAAACACCGAACTGTGTATTAAATTCGTGTCTAGGGTATTCTTTTGATAGACTCATACTCCCAGATATGTTCACATTTTCAAGGAACCTCTCCTGGATCATGGGTCCGTCCTCTGAAGTCTCTGGCTGCTCCTGTTACAGCTTCTTTTGCTACACTCTTTACACAAAAGAAAAGAGAGACTGGGCAAGCACTTTCACTTTTGTACTCCAAACTGATCTTTTTCAGAGCACACAGCTCAGTCCTTTCCATTTTTCTATCCACTCAGAACACATCCAAGCCCTTCTAGTCTCTGACCTTTCCCCTGTAGGAAAGAAGGGAAGGTTACATTTTCATTGGCCTGTTTACAAAGAGGAGATAAAAAGAAACATACATGAGCCCCGCTTTCACTCCTACATACCCACAGAGCCTTTGATCTTCTGATTTAGTAACAAGGGCCAACTGTGGGCCCTGAGTGAAGGAGACAGCACTCACGGATCCGTCCAGTTAGAAGGCTCTGATGTGCATCTCCCCAGCACATCTCACTTCCCAGCCATGAGCACCTTAGTGAAGGAAGACAGGCAGCGGCTGGATAACAGAGATTAAATTCCTGTGGCCTAAGGACTGCCACTCTATTCTCTTAAAATTTTTATAACAAGGTCATTTGATTGAACAATAGCTCAAAGGTAAAAGAAATCAACGGAAAGGATAACAAATAGCTCTAAAAGTTAGATACAGTAACTAGACAAAGCAAAGTAAAACAGGTGAGATACCACCGATCATAAAACAATAAAAGCAGTATCTTTTTTTTAAAAAACGGTAAGTGTGGGCCAGTGATCTGTGACAGGCAATCTGGCACCCAGTTGAGCACAGGCATAAAATCTGGGCGACCCAGTGGAACAATCCACAAGGGACCGGAAAACTTTATGCCAAGGCTCCCAGGTGGCTTTTGGCTCATGTCAGTCATGTACCACCCCTCCTCAGGTAGAGGCGTGGCCACACAGCTCCAAGCCATCCCAGTGTTAATGAGACACCTAGAGGCTTAGCCATGCCCCTTCCCAGTTACTATATCTGCCTTGCCTCTCCCAGAAAAGGGGTGGGGGGTACAATTCCATCCACGCCACTCCACACAATGACAATAAATGTCTTAGAATTATGGACTGTCTCTTCATCTGGACCCGCCGTGGGAAGCGAGGGATCTGGCCCTCGATTTCTCTCACTGAGGACTTCCCAGCGCTCCCAGATGGTACCCATTCACCCAAGCCTAAGCAGCTAGCCTGGTGCCCCAAGCTGCTGAAACCCGGTCTCGGCAGGAATCCCAGTTGCGCTCCAGCTAGCCTGTCTGTGACACCCTGCAGCGACTGCGGTGCCCCTGGGCTAGAGAACCCACAGAGACAGCTGCCTCAAGTTCCCCGGGAATGGCCTCCTCCTCCACCCAGGGGCAGGGCCCGCAAAGGCTTCCCACAGCCCCCACCTGCCCGTCAGATTGTGTGGGAAGACGCTTTCCACGTGTCTCCTGTCCCTCCCAGAGCCGCAGCACCCAGGGCCAGACACGTGGGGCTTCATTACACAGCACCAGGTTTGTTCCAACAGGGAAGGGGGGAGCTAGCATAACTAGAATAATGGGAAAGTTCTAAGAGTGTGATAAACATTTTACACAAGTAAATTTGCCACAAATCACTGAAATGCACACCTACGGTGGGTGAATATTTTTGTTTATAAATCACTGTGGTAACTGCTTAGGGTAAAGTGTTTGCCTGGAACATGGAAGGCTCTGGTATCAATGACAGGGTTGGAGAGAAGAAAAGGAGAGGCAGGAAGAAAAGGGGAGACAGGGCTGTCTTACAAGAGGCTGTAACAGCACAGAATGCTCATTATATAATAAGTACAGGTATGTCTCCTTGTGCACTTATTTGTGTTTAACATATAACCAGGTCATCCTCCTTGTACATGCCAGAATGCACTGAGAAAGCATTTTGCATCCTTTTGTCTTAAAAGGTCCTCACAGAAATTCTACGATGGATCAACAGTCCTACTGGTGAAGATGTGTTCCCTTGTATCTCTTACTACAGGTCATACAATGACTTAAAGAAAGAGTCTGTTTGAAGAGCCAGATCTTTTTCACGGACATCCAACATCTTTCGGTGATTTTACTTACTGAGAAAACACAAAACTGTGGTTTTCTTTTTATTCCCCTGAATTGTTAACTTTATGGTTACAGCTTTCATCTGGCTTGACGTTATTTTGTTGCTGTCTCTAGGATATGGATGGCATTGGGGGACATGGACTCTGAGCTAGATTCTTTAATCCTTGGTTTACAGCTGGAGATGGTGGTCACCAAGCTTCGTAAAGCGTTTCTGCGCCTTGACTGATTTGCTCTGAGGATGATAAGTAACCACTAATTCAAAAACCTAATGCCTTCTTCCACTATCTAAAAATGTTTGAGTATTTATATGATAGACAACAGAAGTAGAAAACACCATACTTTTCATGATAGATCTCAGGAAACTAGAAACACTGCACTTCGGACACTGTGCAAGGTATATAAAACACAGGGTTTACACTAGGATCCATCCACCAAAGAGAAAGAAATCGAGGACACTCTAGCCCAGGAATTTTGGATAATGGTCAGCCTAAATAAATAACCACTTCATATGCCTGTTTGTTTCATTCTTATCTATCATTTCAAACATATTTTTAATCTTTTAAAAGGCAGGGTCTCATGTGTCATAAGCTGGCCTTGAATTTGCTCCTCCCACCCCATGACTCTAAACTGATCTCCCTCCCAAGTGCTGAGAGAGCAGACAAGTATTATCATCTTTAAATCTTTCAATGAGTTCAAAGTATATAATACTTAAAATAGCACCTTGAAAGTAAACAAGTTACTTTTATAAAATAAAATTACACATCTCACTAACACAAAGATTAAAGTATCACTACTCAGATACTGAGATCATATGTAAAAACATGATTTTGTCTAAGAAAAACAAAACCTGAATATCTAAAAATTTTTACTGATTATTTTTCAGTGTTGGAGATTGAACCCAGGGCCTCAAACATGCTTAGAGTCAACACTGCCAGCCAAAACTGTTTATATCCTAAGTATGAGAGAGAAATGGACTTACAGCGGTTGAGTGATTTCCCAAAACTAGACACTTAGTGAGCGATGAGCTCACCTACTTTCTTCAGTACACACCATTAGCTGAAACAGAGCAATAATACGGTGTTGAATAATTAGATGTTGCATATCTCTAAACTAATTTCTCCAGAGTCATGCCAGACAGATAATCTGATGTTTTGAAGATTTGGGGGGGGGGGGGGTCTATTAGTTTAGATTCTAAGTTAGTTGAAAGATTCTTAAAATATAATCTGTATATGCCAAGCGTGCTTGAAAGCATCTAGCTGATAAATCCTTTTTTTAACTTAAATGTTTTGTTTGTTTGACTGTTTATATGGGTCAGAGGAGAAAGGAGTGATTGAGAGTGAGAACAAGAGGAAGAGGGTGAGTCAGGTCAGGACGTCCTTAGGTGTCATTCTTGAGATGCCATCCATTGTTTAAGACTGGGTCCTCCCCTGGGTCTGGAACTCACCCAGCAATGCTGCAGGCCAGAGAGCCCCCAGGGGGTCCCACCTGTCTCACTTCCCCATGGGAATACAGATGTTCTACCCCACGCCTGCTTTCTTACCAGTGTGGGGATCAAACTCTGATCCCCTGGTACTTTACCATTGAGCTCTCTCCAGCCTTGCAGACTTTTTGTCAATCAAGGTGAAAACAAGAGAACTGCTTTGATACTAAGTATCTTGTACCTACACAGATTCTTCTAAACAGTGATTCTAGCTCACAGTGCAGTTATTAGGACAAAGGAAATGAACTCACAGCTTGGGGCTGGAAGACCTGGGAAACTTCTGTCTGTAATAATGCAAATGAAACCATGGACGTCAGTATTTTCACAAACAGCTCGAGCTTTAGTTCATCAAATAGGTGGACACTCATTCACAGCAACTCAGTCACTGCTCACCTCAGACGCTGCCTTGCTGTGGTCCTGCATCCAAAGTCTCTCTACTTAAACTAGCACAGGATTTGGGCTGGTTCGTGCTGTTGCTCTCAGACTGCCCTTCCAGCCAGGCCTCTGCTTTTTCAGGTTACCTATCAACTAACCAGTGGCCGTTTCTCCTCTCACTCTCTAGAGGTTTGTCCCTGCTCCCTCTTTCTCTTGAAAAGTTTAGAACCCAACTTTTCAAAGACAGATTCCTAAATCCTCATGTTAATAATTCAAATTTATATAATAGCAAAAGTAACCAAAAACTGCAGCAAGCTTGACAGCATTCAGGAATGCTTCACAAGCAGGTTAGCTCTGACTACGGGTAGATGTCCAAAGTTATCTCTCATTAACTTTTAGACTTACACACTTATGACAGTATTACCATGTCACAGAATGACAAGAGGTGTCACCTCACACATAACCTCACACACCAACACTGCCTCTTCAGACTGTTTTCTGGGAATACTCTCTGAGCTGTTTTATTGGTGGTAAGGACATATTCCAATTAGGTGCCCCTATCTTCCTTGGTCCTCCTTGTGACAAACTCCGTATCTTCATGATAATAGAGACAGTGTGATTTGGCTTCCTAAAAGAGAAAGTGAGGCTGGCCAGATGGCTCAGCAGGCAAAGTGCCACACAAACTCTGTGACCTGAATCCACCCAGGAAAGAAGTGGACAGAAAGAACCAACTGGACAAACCGTCATCCTCTGGCCTCCACGTGCATGTTTCCCTTCTCCCTGCATTCACAAACACATAATGAAACTACGGATTTTTAAAATAAAGTAAAATATAAAGTTTTCAAAATTGTGCCTGGAACAAAAACTTTCACCTGTTCTCGGTCATTGGTATAGCTTTGCTTGTAGTTTAAAAGAATTCTTCTCTTTGCCAAAACACAAATGCATCTATAATACATCTACAGGCGCTGCTTTAATATCCTCTACCATTGCTTTCTGCTATTAAAATTACTCACTAAAGTAAGGGTGCAAGGACATGGGATGGAGGTGCTTACCACAAAGAGAGGGGTCTCCTGAGCATGGCTAGCCAGCAAGGCCTACACTGTTCATTCATTTCTATTAATATATACAGTTCCATTGTAAAAAGACTACACTGTATTTATCTATTCTCCAGTAAACGGAAATGGGGTGTCCAGTTATTTCACTAATAAAAACTTTAAATGTTCCTTGGAACATCTGCCTGTACGCAAATATATGACACATGGTAATCATGGTATTTACACAGTATTTTTATGAATTCTTTAAGGTACCTACACATGTTTAACAGTATTTATACCTTTTAAGTTAACTTGGATGGTATAGAATGTCTCCGTAGTGTAATGTGCAGTAAATTTGAAATATGTGAGCTAGGCTGTAGCCCCCATCAGCTCCAACAATGTGGTCTGTCTGCCATCTTCCACCCAGACAGGCACAACAAGGATGTCACCTCTCTCTGGATGTGTGTGGGATTTGCTCAGAATTTTATTTTAAAAACTAAGCAAACACACCTTAGCATTGCATCAGAGGGAGCTGAAATTGTTTACTCTTATGATAATGGTTTGTAGCTTAAGCTTTTAATGAAAGAAAATGTTACAAGGTATTTTGAATAAGGTAAGCATACTAAGGGGCTGTCTTCTAAGGAACTGGAAGGCCCGAATTCTCCTTACAAAGGAAAAAGTGTTTCTTCTTGAAGAGATGTTACTGCAATAAATATTCAAACATTAATCATAATTAAACACCAGCATGTGGGAGGCCAGAAATTCAATGAACAGTTGCTACATTATTAGAACATTGCAAGACACATATCACATTTGAAAACAAAAATTACTCTTATTGAAATATATATTTTGGGTATTTTTTTTTTAAAGGATTAAGCAACTTTGAAACAAAAATTCCAAGCTAAATGTAAAAAAGAAAATTTTCTTGAAATTTTGGTTCTCGGTCCATGTGTATACAGGTATTAGTAATTGGATTCAAGTGGACTCTATGGGAGTTGGGGGGAAAGGAGGAAAAGAAAGAGCAGGCTACAGGAATGTGGGAATATTGGGGTTGGATGTGACTAACATACGTTGTGTAAGTGTACAAAGTTGTCAAAAATAAATTCTTTTCAATCAGGAATAGGTTTATAATGAATAATGACATATTTAGTTGTTAAAGGAGTACCATCTAGTGACCAAATGTAATGCATGTCTAAAACACACACACACAAAAAAATCTGGTAACAGTTTTAGGCCTTCACTGACTCCTTCCTCAACAAATCCTGCTGTGGCCCTATATTAATAAGCACTAGCTTTTCTGTTCAAGTGCTTTTCCTTTCCAACCTTTGGCAAACGTGACTTCCTAAAGGCAGGGAGAGATCTAAAGATAAGAAGTAATCTCCACTGTAAAGTGTAAGCAAGAGTCAGCCACACTGGCATATGCCAGCCCTGACACGACTCACAGCACTCCATCAGGGCAAACATCTGCAGCTTTCTACAATTTCAGTTGGCAAAATCAGTTCCACCCTTACTTCCAAAGCCTCACCAACTGCACTGAGCATTTACAGTAGATCAACTTCCAATGAGCTACCAAAATCAGGCACTGTAATTTTACTTCTTACTTTCCTAAGCATGTCCTAACCATAGATACAATAACAGAATGATAGTGTTGTGTAACAACAGTTTCCTCCTAGATTGAAACATTGCATCCTACAGGGAAGCTCTTCACACGGGAAGATAAACAACTCAAAATTACTTCAGGAAGTTCCTGAAACTGACCAGATTCGTGGCACATTCTTGCCAGAGTAAGCAAATGAAGGCTAAAAGTCCCTCAGACTGAAGGAAGCTGAGCTACAAAGAAGACTGATGGGAACTGAGCTGCCAGAAGACCCAGAGAAGCTGAGCTACAATGCAGACTGTTGGAAGAGGTTTAGACCAGAGTCACTGGGAAAGGACACTCCAATCTGTTGAGCTGCTGGCAGGCTGTGCAGTGTGCATTCCAGGTTCCCAGCTTTTGTGAACCCTCACCATGCTGGTGTGGGCCCTGGTGAAGCCATACTCCCACCTACCCCCGATCTTTGGGTCTTTGAGTCACTTCTGCTCCTGTAAGTAATCCCTAACCCATACTCCTGTAACTCCAACAAAACTCACTGGTTCACCAAGTTGGACATGAGCTCCCTATCCAGGGTAAGTATTGTTTCTCCCCAGGAAGTTTGTCACACACAAGTGTAGTTCAACCAACACCTCTGTTCCTATCTAACTACAACACTGTGACACTGTGACACTGTGACACATTATCCTCTCTATTTCGAAGTTAGACTCTTCTTAAAATATCTTTCCATGAGACTTTCAAACTAGAAAGGAAAACTACCATGAATGTCTGCAGTATGGTTCTGATAAGGATTTCTAAAGTTACTTCAGTGTCTAAAGTTCAACTAATCCTCTCATGAACAATGCTCTTCAAAAGCAAAGCTCTCCCACTGTCTGTTCCCCCTCCCCCCATCCCCATCTTTCCTTGGTTCTTCACTGTAGGGTACAGTAAGGCACTGCCACACACTGGAATTGTGTGTTTATGCACGTATTCTTTAAGACACAGAACCACTCCCTGGAGAACCCCTGTCTTATTCCAGTGTCCCAAACAAAATCTTAACAGAAAGTCAAATGACTGAATTAAATTTCTGTGATCAATTAAAGTTTATATAAAACATGGATGATATAAAAGAAACCAACTACCTTAAAAATTTGTTTAGGAATTAAAAAAAAAAAAAAGAATTTGTTCAGGAATTGCTTCATTTTATGTATTTTGTATTCTTTTCATAATTAATGATAAGTACATATAGCATTATATTACATGAAAAAGATTAGGCTTGAGAAATACCACAACTAATTGTAGGTATAGTCACAAAGTCGGCCACCCAAATCCAGGTCCCCAGATCCACAGGAGAGAAGGAGAGAACAGATTCCTAAAAGTTATCTTCTGACTGCAACATCTGTGCTCAAACACACACACACATAGACATGAATAAACTGTAAAAAAGAAGGCCAAAACCAGAAATTGAAAAATATAGATGTGTATTTTTACATATTTTGTTAAAGAAATAATAGTACTAGGTCCTGTAAAGGCAGTGTTTTCACATTGTTCTTATTTTGTGATGAGAATAAAGAGTCTGCTTCTTCTCAAGCTGAGAACGGGTTGCATTTTCAGATTAAACAGTTACCTCTTTACCCTTTAGGTAGACACAGATCATCAAATTGGAAGTCACGCTTAATTTTCACTTCATCTTAGTTACCAAAAAACAATGCAGTCCCCTCTGAGACATATACAGAAGACACATGTGTACGCTAGTGAAGACATGGTGGGTTAGCGGTCATGAAACATACCCATTTTACCTGAAGCATCACAGTGCTGTAGGACAAAGACTCATCTTCTTAAATGTTCACCAAAGTTTTCCAAAATATAAATCAACGCCAAATATAGTATTATGGTGCTGTATTATCAGCTGGTTGTGGTAGTGCATGCCTTTAGTCCTGGTCTATACTGTAAGTTCCAGGGTAGCCAAGGCTACATAAACAGACCTTGTATTATCAAGGTCATCTAACGGGGGACTCACTAGTTAATATTATAAAGGTTTCACAGAAACTTACAGCTAAAGGAAACTTGGAGATGAAGTAGGCCAGCTTGGTCGTTTAACATCTTAAAAATAAAACTCTGTCTGGTGAGATAACTCAGCAGGTGAAGGCAACTGCCCTGCATGCCTGATGAGCTGGCTCCCTGGAGCCCACTGTGGAAGCAGAGAGCCAACTCCCAAAGTTGTCCTCTGACCTTACACACATGCAACAGCTGCACATGCTGATGTGTGACACACACACACACTCACTCTAATAATACATATTTTAATTTAGAAGGTATAACATTGAAACCTCAAGCAAATGGCCTAACCCTTTGCAAATACTCGTGACTTAAACTATATATATACTGGGTCTGTCCAACTTCAATTGGGCAGACCAGAAGACAATACAAAGGGTTAGACTAAGAAAAATAACGCATAGCACATGTTGATGTGGCTTTCACATGTGTAAAATATAGCCCAACAAGAGCAACCATTCACTTACCAACTGCTGCTCAAGGAACATTGGTTTCCAGAACAACAACATTTCAGATGCCATGCTCCTGCCTTGATGACAATGGACTGAACCAATGAACCTGTAAGCCAGCCCCATTCAAATGCTGTCCTTACGAAGAGTTGCCTTGGTCATGGTGTCTGCTCACAACAGTAAAATCAAAACTAAGACAGTACATTATCAACTACAGATAGTTGCTTGGGAAGAGAGGCAAGGAGCACAGGGAACTCTGTAACCCTTGCTACTGACTTCCTTCGTCTAACAACTACTAAAGCCCTCAAAATCAGAGACCTACTTGAACCAATGACTGTACACACTGACTGAGACCAGAGAACCTAGATCATGGTGTCACAGCTAAGTAGCAGCACAGCTTGGACTACAGCTGAAGCTTCCAGTCCCCTGAACTGTACAATCTCAGTAAACCACACCATTAGCAGACTGTCTCAACAAGATGAGGACATAGCTACGGATGACATACCATTTTCTTATAACTATTAGACACATAATAAATGTTCGCTAAGATAAAAATAAGCAAAGGGGAAAAGAGCTGAACTTATCTACCATTCCCTCTTGTCCTACTTTGTTTGCTGTTGCTATGATAAACACCATAACCAACACCCAGGGCAACCCATCACTGTGAGAAGTCAGGGCAGCAGGAGGCAGGAGCTGGTGCAGAGCTATGGAGGAGTGTTGCTTACTAGTTTGCTCCCAGGGACATGCTCATCTTGCTTTCTTATACAACCCAGGACCACCTGCCCAGTGGTGGCACCACACACAGTGGACAGAGCCCTCCTTTATCAATCATTAACCAAGAAAAAAAAAAAAACCCATGACATGTCCACAGACCAATGAAGGAGACAGTCCCTCAACTGAGGTTCCCTTTTCATAGGTAACTTAAGTTGATGAAAAACTCACCTCTTTAGAGAAAACTAAAGTCAGAATTTTGTTTATATGTATACTCTCAGACATTTTTCATTTGAAAATATATACTTTACAAGTTTTCTAACTCTGTTCTACTTATATGTCTCTTTCATTATGAACATACATGTCTGTGTTATTTTTTAAACTCTCCAGTATTTCATCACATGAATAAAACATACTGTGATGATTTAAATTTTTAAATTAGGTGTACACGCTATCTTTTGCTGTTATTTTGGTTTTGGGCACAGAGTTTCTCTGTGTAGCCCTGGGCTGTCCTAGAACTCACTCAGTAGACCAGACTAGCCTCAAATTCTGAGGCCTCCTGAATGTTGAGATTAAAGACATGCACCACCAAACTGGGCTACAGTCACTATCTTTTTTAAAAAATTTTTTAAAATTAGGTGTGTCTGTCTGTCTGTCTGTCTGTCTGTATGTGTGGCTTTATATACACATCAGTGCTGGTATGAGTACTCATGCCTCCATAGTCCAGAAGAAGGTGTAGGATCCCCTGGAACTGGAGTTACAGAAATTTTTTTAGCTGCCAACAAGTGTGCTAGAACCTGGACTGTCAGCGTCCCCCAAGCTTGGTCGTTTCCATACTGTGCCTGAGCTTCTCTATCACACTACTACTACTCTGTAGGCCAGTGTCTGTGAAAAACCAAGATAATAACACAGGGCAGATTCCTGAGAATCTTGTTACTACATTAACATTTTATTTGTTTTCCATTGCAAATTTTCAAAGTGCTAAGTGTAAACTAGAGAACAAAATCCATCCACAGCAGGAGGCTGTTGTGTTCGAACCAACACTGGGATTTTCTTAATTTTTACAAATATGCTAAAATGAAAATGATTTTCATTGACTTAACTTTTTGTTTCTTTAATTAACAGCAAAGCTAAGCACCTTACACTCTTCTTAGACTCCTTTAATATAAGTAACAAAAGTCTCTGCGCCTTTAAGACAAAAGTATGTGGTGTCATTGAAATTCAGAATGCAATTCTCATTGACAGGAATGTCTTAACTCCTGGTAGCAGAAAACAAAACAAAACGAAATCCCTGAGGGCTGGAAAGAGCACCAGATACACAAGGTTATCATTGAAGATAGCAGCATTTGGGTTTGTAGAGGAGATAAAGCCCAAACCACCGTAGGATAGAACTGTTTTATACTGATAAGTCACAGCAATGGGATGGGCCCTAACTCCTTAGAAACAGAGGAGTGGGTTGACCTTGGAGCAGTTAACTAGAAATGCAAGGTTCCCTGGGGGAGACAAACCAAGGAGATGGAACTAGGAGGCTGCACTTCCAGTTCTTTTGTCTGTGGTGTGTGTGTGTGTGTGTGTGTGTGTGTGTGTGTGTGTGTGTGTGTGTGTGTGTACAGACAGACAGACAGACAGACATGCTGTGTGTGGTATGCATGCATGTGTGAGCACATGTGATGGAGGACTGAAATTGATGCTAGGTGTCTATCACTTGCTCTGCATCTTTATAAACTGAGGCAAAATGTCTCCTTTGAATGCAGGGATAACCAATTTGGCCTTCCCCTCGGGTGTCCTGGGATTAGGGATGGGCTGCTATGCCCCACCTGACTTTATGTGGGCTCTGGACACCTAAATCCCGGTTCTCATGCTTGCATGACAAGTGCCTCATCCACTAAGACAATTCCCCAAGTTTCCTGCTGTCCCGTGGCCATTGTGGAAACACACAATTTCTCCATGCACTTCCAAAGGGACTGTTTTGGGATCAAACTTAGTAAAAACCCAGAGAAGTAAAAAACTCCAAGTGCAGGAAGTATTTATTTTACAATTGGGTCATGAAAAAGCTATAGTTAAGTATCAAGAAAGTAATTTTAAACACATTTGAGCACTGTGGGGAAGCTTGATAGTTAAGAGAATCTTAATGTAAATCTTTTTAAAAGCATTAAAGAATTTCAACAGCTCTACAATACAACTGCCTCTCAATGTGCTGTGCTGTGCTTCTAGAAATGTCATATAGAATGGACTGTTGTCAGAGATTACAAAGAAAAAAATGCTTCCAAAACCCAGAAATAACCCAACAATGGGAAAGAAGCAAAGTAGAAATTGGAAACTCAGAAGCCATCTACAAAGTGAAAATGTTAAGGTCAAACTCAGGGCTCTTGCATGCTGGGCAAGTGAGCAACAATCTAATCCACCACAACTTTAAGAAGGCTGCATGTTATACAAGGAATGTCTTCAGGTGTCTTACAGCATATATCAAACTTAAGAAGATACCAACTCAACATGCTAACATTGAGAAGCTCACAGGAAACATGCATTATTCACAGTAAATGGACGAGGACTGTCCGCAGTGCTTTGCTCTGCTAATAGAGCAGGTGCATCTGTGTGCGCTTGAAAGCCATGGGCCAAGGCTTACATGCTGGTTAGTCAGGGCGCGTCTCCAAAACCAAATGCTGGATTGTTGTTAGTACTGATTTGCTCTTCCTGTCCCGGCTTAGGAAATGCTGGATACAGGGCCCAGGGCACCTGGAAGGTGCACGTGCAGAGACTTTAGATGTGAAAATGATTAGGAATGGCCAGTCTGTGGTATGACAGACACCAAACACAGGGGAGTAGATAAAGTCACAGAATGAGTGCAGAATATGAACATGTCTTGGTACATTTTTCTGATAAGATTATATAAGAGAAAAAAAGATTATATTAGATATTTCTTTCAAAATTGGGCTTAAATAACTAAAAGTTGTTTCTTCTTGTGAAAGGAGAACAAGAATCTTCTTATAAAGTAGTTTTGGGATTTTTGTTTCTGTTTTTTATTTTTGGACAGGACCTTCAATAATCCAGGTTGGCTGGGTCTGAGAATGACCTGGAACTCCGACCATCCTGCTTTGCCTCAAGGGTATAACCAAGCCTCCAGCATGTTAGACTGGCATTCTACCAACTCATCTGCATTCCAGCTAATCTTATTTGTTAAAAGTTGATATTCATTCATTTGGGGGGTGTGTGTGTGTGTGTGTGTGTAGGTCAGAGCAAAACCCCGTGTGCACCTCTTTTGGGGGAAGAGTATACTATTGATCTAGAATTCACAAATCAGGCAAGAATGACTGACCAACATACCTCACAGGTCTGTATGTCTGTCCCTGCCTCCACAGGACCAGGATACAAGTGTGCACCACCATAACCACTTCACATCGGTTCTGGGGAACCAAATTCAGGTCTTAATGCTTGTGAAACATTTACTTTATCAAGTGAGCCAGATCCCAGCTCTTGTTGATTTTTAACAATGCTAAGTCACACTTTGGATCTATTGTCTTGAAAACTCTTTATATCCAAAGTAGACACTGTTTGTGTAGAAAAGTTAATCTTAAATAGTTATGTTTTAGTCCTTATAAACTGCTGAAAAAAATACAAAACCTTATCATTTGTATTAACCTGTTTTGTTTATGTAAAAAGACTACTAAAAAGTAAAAATCAGGTAACATTATTCCACTGTATTCAAAGAAATTAGGTAATTTATTCTATACTTTACAGTCTAGGCTGGCGTGGACCTGACTTTCTTCTTGACTCAATCTCTTGAAAGCTAGAATCACAAGCACCGCCACGCCTGGCTTTGACAAAATATTTTTGACTGGTTACTATGATTTGTGGTAAGATGAACATAAACCCCAACTCCATCTTATTCAGAAGAGATGGCACACCAGACCTTCTTTGGATGCTTGCAAGGTGGCCATGGGTGCCATGCAGTTTGAATTTGAAAAATGTTTCCATAACCCTAGCTGATGAGAATGGCTTGTTTGCCTAACCTGTGCGGTGGAGATAGTACTCTATGTTAAGTACCTGCGTTCTTTCTAGGATTCAGAATTTTGGTATATTCTAGGCAAAAGGTGACTGGCTTGCAGTTAAAAAAAAAAAAAAAAAATCTCACCTCGAATGCGTTTCTCCTGGGCACTTTTCACACGCATTGTAACAGTCTGTTGCTGAAGCAATTAAGCACATCCTGTGTGACTTCACCAAGGGAGGACTCTTGGAAGCCTGTGTGTGGTTTCACTGACCTTTGTCCCAGCCTCCCTTGCCTTTCCTCTTTGCTGATTTGCTTTGCGTCTGTTCACTGCCATTATCTACCAGAGCTGAGTGCTAAAGATTCAGATCTGTGAGCCTCCTTACAAACCAAGGGATATGGGAGAGATCTCCAGGACATTCCCCAATTCTGCAGTGGACTCTAGTCCATCTCCCCACCTTCTGGCATTCCTGTATACGTGCAATCTCCTCCCTTGAGTGTGGGCTGTACCTAGTGATTAGCTCCAGAAGAATGGGATTCCATAAAAGTGGTGGAATGTCACTTCCAAGGTTAAGATTCCAAACACTGCCACCTTTGTCCTGCCCACAGTCTCTGCTGCTTCTCCCTCACATCTTCTTCATGAAACAAGCTGCCATGTGGAAAACTGAACTCTCTCTGAAAAGGATCTTGTGGCACAAAACTCAAAATTGGAGATGCCTTCCACCCAGCAGCCGGCTAGAGAACTAAGACCCATGTGAGTGGAGGGGGAGGGGCTGGAAAGATGGTTCTCCCGGTTCTTGCCAAGGTCCAGGGTTTGGTTCCTAGCACCCATGTGACAGCTCACAGCCATTCATAACTCCAGTTTCAGGGGATCTGATATCTTCTTCTGGCCTCTCTAGGCACCAGGTATTACATGTGATTCACACACATACATGCAGACAAACACACACATTAAAAAATAAGTAAAATGAAATCACCAGTTTTAACAAAGAAAAGAAGAAAAAAACTACAGTTCTCAGCTTCACAACCTCTGAAGAACTAAAGTCAAGAACAGGGATGGGCCTAGGAGCAGATCCTTCCCCAGGAAAACCAAACACTAGGGCCAAGCAAGAAGCCCTAAGAAAATCTGCTTCTATTTCTACCCTGCCAAGACACTGAAATAATAAACGTTCTCCTAGTCATTGAGTTGGAGGGGTAATCTGCTACTCAAGCAATAGGTAAGTAACACTGTACCACACAAACTCACATAGCATGAGGCTATGGCAGGGTTCAGCAGACAGCAGGGGGCAGTGAACCCTGAGAGATGAATTGAGCCCTATGCCCACCCAGCTTATAACACACACAGTTTGTAAGATCTGGCACAGAGAATGGAATGCAGGCAGGAAAGACTAAGTTCACCAGACGACTAAGTAACAGACCAGAGAGCCATGCAGATAGATGCTCAGGGCAGGATTCTGCCCCATACAAAGCCCAGGGTCAACAAGCCAAGGTTAGTATGCCTGAAGAAAGACCCTCTTAAAGAGATGGTGGCCAGTCCCTGGGGACCAGGAACAGGAGAGGGGGATCATTCCGGTAAGTCATGGTATGCCAAGTAAAATACTCAGAGCACTGCTCACTAACGGAGAACCCACTCTGGACTGCAAGTGATCTGCCCCACCTAATAAAGGCTAGAAACAACGCCAAGAAGAAAGGGGAAGGGGTTTTTACTTCCCAAGGGCTGTAGACCCTTGCCAATCCACACTGGCTTATGAGAAGTTAGCTGTGGAGTAGCTGTGGGGATGGGAGAGGGAGAGGGAAAGGCTCACATACACCACTGGGCAAGATCTAAGAAGCCTGGTCAAAATGAGACTTATATTAAACAGAGGTGTCAGAACTGTTACAGACGACCATGATGGAAGGATCTAAGGGCTCAGGAGCTGAACATCCAGGACTAGGTCAACGTAACACAGAAGAAAACAAAGGCCGGGCAGTGGTGGCGCACGCCTTTAATCCCAGCACTTGGGAGGCAGAGGCAGGTGGATTTCTGAGTTCGAGGCCAGGCTGGTCTACAGAGTGAGTTCCAGGACAGCCAGGGCTACACAGACAAACCCTGTCTCAAAAAAAAAAGAAAAGAAAAGAAAAAAGAAAACAAAGGCTAACAGGAAGCACAGAGCAGTCAGAGGATGCTTCACTACCAATGCAGCACCAGGCTGCCAAGATGCTAAGAGCTCTCTCTTCCTCAAGATACAGCCTTGTGATAGAGTAACGGGGTTGGCGTGACCACAGAAAACAACGGGGCCCCATCAGAACGGTTCCAAAGGCCTGAGCCAGAAATGATAGAAAGGGTAATGAAACACACTGTTCCTTAATGTGACTCAACCGTAGCTTTCACCTGCTCCAAAGAGTGAGGGAAATGTCACAGGAGAGGCAACTCTCACTGAGCTATAGGAAACTGTGGTGAGGAGGTGGCTGCAGGGCCGATGGTGGATGGGTGGCCCAACTTGTAAAGTGGTCTGTGATGGAACAGAAAGAACGAGACGTGTCAGCAACACAGACAGAGAGATCTGCTGTCCTTGTGTCCCAGGCTGGCCTTTTTCCTCTCTATTCCGATTACTGACTTAGCCCACAGCTCTGAACATGCTCCTTCTTAAACATTCTGAATGCACCTTTATGGCTCCTGTCTCAAAGCCTGATGAGTTGCTGAGCCCAATTTTCTTCAATGAAGAGAAAATACAGTGTAAGACAAGCATGTACTACATCTGGACAGAAACATTCTCGGGCCTTCTGTTGATAACATTACCATGTGCTGCATTTGCTGTGTTTGCGGAACTGCAGGAGAACGAAGCCCCTCACTCTTTAATGTGCCAAGTGAAGCTCATTCCACATGAAGAACTTTCCCACCCATTTTCTCAACTGGAGGCCGTTAGGAAGCTGCCTCGCCGACCATCACTTTAACCATCAACCATGGTACAAAGTGGAATTAAGACATCATGTGTCAACATACAATACTATGTAATGTGTATTTTATTTTGTTAGAATTAGAATTTAGAAGCCCTGGAAAGGACCAAATTAGTATAGCAGGTGGTGTACAGCTGCAGCCCCTGCTCAGCTGAGCCTGCTTTGCATTGTCCCAGCTGTGGGAACCTGGGCAAGTGACTAAACCTACCACTGCATCAGGGTCCTTGTGTGCAAAACCAGGAATGTGACCGTTACACCATCACCATGGAACTATCAGAAGTACTAAACAAGGTTAAATATTTAAAAATGCCTGGGATCTATTTTTAATCACTCTGAAAACACTGAACTAAAATTCCTTGTGGCCTCTTTCATCATTGTGCAGGCTTCCTATGGTGGAGCGAACCTTAGGGCTACTGGTGGATGGGTGCTTCTTCCTCCTCCCCCTGAGACCAGAAGTCCTAAGAGCTACATTCAGTCCTGAGGCTTGAGGTCAGCAGTTCTCAAGCACCCCTGGTTACACACAGATGCTCAGTTTGGACTTAACAATGATGAAGAGACCTCTGTTCTTCCATTCCTATGTTCCCTGCAAGCCCAGCCTGTGTTTGTACTGTATCTGCCCACTAGCCTGTTTTCCCATGCCACTTCCAACTGATGTCACCTACTCACCTTGACAGAGCCATTTATGTGCAAGTGAGCAACAAACAGAATGAACAGCCAGAAGACTCCAGCAGCTATAAACAGGGCTGTCCTGGAGGTCAGGCTAAGGACTACAGCCCATCTATAGCACTGTGCTCACTATGAGACAAAACCTTTAGTGTTTTTGCCTAAAGTCCCTCTGCGACTCCCTAGCTGTGTTACCGAAATATAAAACATAAAACTGATAGGTTATTGGCTTTCTTGGAAAAGGATATTATGCACATGCACACACAGATGCACACAACTTGTATATAAACACACCTGAAAATATACAAAGAAGCAATTTAAATGCCCAACAAATATAACTAAAATTATAGATTTTCTAGCTAGACTATTATAGCTCTTAAAAGCAAAGCCCTGGGGACTAGAGAGATGGCCCAGCAGTTAAGAGTTCTTATAGATCTTGCAGAGGTCCTAAATTTGGTTCCTAGCACCTACACAGGGCAGTTCACAACCACTTTTAACTACTGCTCCAGGGAAATCCTATATCCTCTCCTGGTCTCCATGAGCACCTGCATTCAACATTTTTATACACACACACACACACACACACACACACACACACACACATTTAAAAAACAAATCTGTTTTAATGACACCTTAAAAATTTGGGGATAAAAGTTCATAATATGACTACATTTTTAAAAGCAACGAACCACTCAAAAGCACTTGAAAAACACTGGCTATATACATATCAAATATTAATAAGAGTGACAGCTGAATGACTAAAATGCACAAATCAATTTTAACTTATATTTGCAATGTTTTACAAGCGATCATTCAACTTGCATACAATTTAAAATTTTAATTTCTAACATAACTCATATATTATCTTTTGCACACCATATCAAGCTAGGCTACATTAACAATAACAATAAGCACATATCAAATATAACTAACATGTCAGGCACTGGGCTCAGTGCTGAACCAAGCCACCTTGCTTTAACCTTCACAGCAATCCCTCATGTCCACGCTATTGGAGGGGAGCGAGCCAAGCTAGCAACTTGTGGCCATCACAGAGCCAGCATCACCTCTGCCTTCAGTGGCTTTGGACACTGACCTTTGCATTCAACGCCACTGTCCTGCCTCCCTATAGCAGTGAGATATTCAGCAGCTAACAGGATCAGAATTCTCAGTGTGCCACAGCGGCCAGCATTCTGCCCTGTGGTAGCATTTCCTGATTCCCAGTTTGTCCCCCTCTTTTCTCATCCAGCATTTCACTCACCCCATTTCCTCCCCGTCCTCTACACCATCAATACAGCATGCTTTTATCCTACATCATTCTTGGGTGCACGTTCGTTTCAATGGTGAAACCAAAGGAAACAAGAGCTATCCTTAGTCTACTATAAATCACAAGTCGCACACAGGAAGCCTGGAGCCACATCTGCCCACCAGATGTGTTTGCTTCAGATCCTACTGTTTTGATAATTTTTAATAAGTCATCAATGTTTAAAATATAAGACAAGTTCACATGCAAATCTAAAATGTTAGCTTTTTTAAAAGTACATTATCTTGAGGGGCTGTAGAGAAGGCTCAGAAGCTAAGAGCACTCATTGCTGTGTTCAGTTCCCAGGACCAACACAGTAGCTCACAACCATCCATGACTCCAGTTCCAGGGGACCCAACCCCCTCTTCTGATCTGGGCCAGCACCAGCTATGCACATTACATAAAATAAACACCCAGGCAGTACCTGTCAACAGCAGGTCCAGCACAGGGGCTGTCTCCTGGAGCTTGTTCACCTTCTGAAGACAGTCTCTAATACCTGCCTCTATGCAGATCTCTTAACTTTTTAATCTCAGGCTGGCCTTGGCTCCTGATCCTCCTGCCTCTGCATCCAAGTGCTGGGATTACAGGTGTGCCATCGCAACCAACCTGTCTCCTTTCATATTTCAACTGCCTGGGCTCAGAGGTACTACATCTGTGACTTCCATTAAATGGATTTAAGTAGTGGCATCAATATCACTGATGGTGGTGTCTTGTGCCATTTTTACTTAGGCTATATTCTGCAAGAAATGCACTGTCAGATCAAAACCACAGGGAAGGCAACGGTAGCAACACTCAGGCCAAGGCACACAAAAGCACTCGGTATCAGCAGCTGCACTACCTCATCCCAAAGCATCTATGGCACAGTCAACACTCCTCTGGGGTTCAGACCTCAAACAAGAAAGTTTCCTGGTAAGACTATGAGGCTTGGGCTGGAGAGCTGGCTTAGGGGTTAAGAGCACTGACTGCTCTTCCAGAGGTCCTGAGTTCAATTCCCAGCAAACACATGGTGGCTCATAACCATCTGAAATGGGATACAATGCCCTCTTCTGGTACATCTGAAGACAGTGTATGCATATACCTAAAATAAATAGATCTTAAAATAAAAAAAAGACTGGGGCTTAGTGATAGTTACAAAGCATGTAACACACAGAGCTCAAGTTTCAGCTTTGCTGGGCTCCTGATATCATGAATTTTAAATGTTAGGATAATTGAAGTATCTATCCTCTTTTAGTCTTTGAGTAGCCATGTAAAACCCGTATTTTTATGGTAATGTAAATCCATTAGGGAGAGTAATACAAAGTGCAATGAGGGATCAATCTTAACCTCGAAGAGACAAACACTAAATGGCCTTCTCCATCGTGTTAAAACTATGAAACTATTTTCTAGACCGAAAAAAAAACAAAACAAAACAGGACATACAGAAAAGAACTGAGATGCAAAGATCCTGCGTGGAACCAATGTCAAGTCCTTCCGTGTAGGAAGTTTGTGCCTGGCCTGTGCAAGCAATGAGACATGGCTGGGGCGTGGCTGGGCTCTCTCTGTTAGAAAAGCCAAGCCATTAGGCCGAGCACGTTCGACATGATTTACGTGTGGCTTACTGAAGAGGTCTCTACCTGGCAACGGTGCTGATGGGGCTGTGCAGAGAAAGGCTTGCTTCTTAGGGAGCACTCGAGAACAGGCAGCTATTCTAACAACTATGCCCAGCAAGATCTCTGTACTACAAAACAATGGTTTTCATAAAAGGCTGACTCGTAACATGGAAAGTTCAGAAAGGAACTTCATTCAGTACCACCGTGAAAGAAATCCAGAACCATATTTTATTGTAAATAAAAAGCTTGCTTAGAGACACCTCATTCCAAACTCCTGTGACCTTATTAACACAATCTTAAGCTCCTTGGAAAAGCTGTGAATTGGCCTTCTTTGACAACTGTATTGTCTTCTCATTTATTAGTTTTAAGTAAAGTAATTGTCCCACTTCCCCTCCCCCACAACCTAATGCTCCACAAAGAATATTGGCTGTGCTACTTCAGCTAACTGCAGTCTTTCAGAGTAAGTAACTCAGATCATCAGATTTACCAAATGCTATGTTAAAAAAAAAAAAAAAAACTAATTAACCCAAAAATAACAAAAGATGATTGTAACAAAAGGCAATGTTCTCATCCCAAGCACATTCACTCTGCCCTACAGTTACAGCAGTCTCAAATTAAAAAGGAAAACTATGCATGTATCCATCAGACAAACCTGGCCACTCCATGCACAGTAGAGATTGCAGAGTAAACTCCAATTATGGTTGATCATGCAGTCCAGCAGCCTGAACTGGGCCATGTCTGCTCGGAGCAGCCTTCATCCTCTGACTCAGCTTTTGTCAGCAAGCAGCGCTCCCTCCCTCCCTCCCTCCGCAGTCAAGTGCTCAGAGGCTCTTCCCTCCCTCCCTTTCAGGTCTGAGCAGCGTCAGGAGCGGGCCAGGCCGCATCACCCTCCCGAACACTAGGATACTGTTACATCATGCAGCAGAGCCTGTCCCACAGCAGTCTTAGACTATAGTTAGCCTCACTTTGGTTGTTCAAAGACTGTTTTCTTCTTTGGGGGAATTAGGAGCTGTCATTTACTTAGACAACCAAAGTACATGGAGGAAAGTGGTACCATAAACTAACCATATCTACGCCCCACAGCACACAGATTCCAACACAAGCACTGATGTCTTCACTGGGTTCAAAGTGGGCCAGAGTCCTCATCCTTCATGATCTCTCAGCAGTAACTCACACTGCTAACACCCGTCCATCTCTCTCACCCTGGGTGGACCACATCGCCACTTTGTGTAATCTTTCTGTAACTCCTTGTCTAGCAGAGGCCAGGAAGGAGGTGAGGAAAGTGTGGGTCCAAGTCACACAGGCTCAGCTTCCTCAATGGCTGCCTGCTAAAAGGACCACAAGGAGCAAACAGTTTAACCTTTGAACTCCAACTCATTCAGTTGTAAAAGGGTAACACCTGCATGGGCCTCGTAGCATGAACAAGTATAACAAGATTAAAACTGAGCACCTAAGCATTCTTATTAATATTACCAAGACTGGCGCCTTCTAATCTAAGTTAGAATTCTCTCCTTGACCCACTTTCTCCTTTCTTGCACTCTCCCTAGATGATGTCATCCTCCAGGCTCATGACTATGAATTACTTCCAACCCTCTCCAATGCCACCCTTTCTCCCAAGCTCCAATTTGCATGACTGAACCCTGGCTAAGCATGGGTACCTATGTGCCTAGCACTAAATGCCCCAAACAAGGCTCATTATCTTGCCTCTCCCAATAATCTCCTAATCTACATAACGATGGCACAATTCAAGCCCTTGGTTACCAAAACAGAACCAGCCCTCCTGAGCCCCTTCTCTCTACCCAGCTACCAAGTCTTGACATTTCCAAAATGCAGCCCCTTCTTCCTCTGGCTTCCTCCTAAATGAGACTCCCATGGGCTTCTCCTAGGTTGGCCTCTCTTCCATTCCCACTGCTCTACAACCTTGCTCCACAGGATTAATGAAAGACTCTTCTAAACCGGCTACTCATAGGACTACAAGGCTGCTGCACTTCCTCCACTGCTTTCTGTCAGGACACCATTTCTCAAGGTATGTTCCCATTTGTTCTACAGGACATGGGTGTGAGCTAGAACGGGCTTAAAACAACCACCAATTGGTCAAACAAGCTTGCTTCCAAACTACACCAACCCAGAAATGAGATGATAAAACTCAAAAGAAGAAAAAGAAACAAAATCAGAGGTAATCAGTGAGCGAGGGGAGGTACAAGAGAATGTGGTGATCCCGAAAATACAAAAGTTCCGACGGGCACACAACACAGCCCCTTAAGAAACCAGAGACACAGAAAAAAGAGTATGTGCAAGGAGTTGATTCATTGTGCTTTCCTGAGCTAAAAGCATCTGAAGGAAGGGGAAAGCTTCAGCAGGGCCATCAGTAAGAAGATGACTCTGCGGCCACTGTGGTGACTGGAATGAGCAATGTGGCCATGGCTCTTGGGTGTGACCCTTGGTCCCCTCCTGGTGGTGCCATCTGGGGAGGCTGAGAAGGCTGAGAGGTGGAATCTGGCTGTGAGAGTCTGTACCCCTGCTCCACTCCCAGTCTGCTTTCTGCTTGGTGTTGTAAGTTAAAGACAAAACCTCTAGGCTTCTGCTCTGGCTGTCACACTTTTGCCAACATGGACTCCCTGATATGAACTGTAAACAGAAATAAATTCTTTCTTCCCTCTGTCAATTTTGTTTTCTTTCTTTCATTCATTCATTTATTCGTTCATACATACATTCGTTAATACACAGTTTCTGTGTAGTCCTTCCTGGCTGTCGTGGAACTCTGTAGAGCAGGCTGGCCTTGAACTCACAGAGATCCCCCTGCCTCTCCCTCCCGAGTGCCACACCGCCCAGCCAATAAGTCAACTTTGATCATGGTGTTTTATCGAGACAATGAAAAGTAACCAACAAAGCCACTTTTAGTAACTGAGGCAGAAAGAGCTGGAACTTATGGAAATAAAATTAAATGGTCATCTGACTTTTCCACAACAAACCTTTATTCCAAAAACCAAATCTGCAGCAGCAGATTTAAGGTGATATCCAGACAAACTCGTGAGAACGCCAGGAATTTGTGTCCTAAGACAGAAACTATCAGAAAACAAACTGCAGACAATCAGAATGACTAAAGCATGCAGGTGTGCTGACTCAAGGAGAGCAGGGCTCCCAGGCCAGCCTGGGCTACAGAGTAAACCACAGGTCAGTGTTGGCTACAAAGAAGGACCCTGTGTCAAAACAAAACACTAAAGCAGCAAGGGTGTGGGAAACAAGCAAACACGTGACACTTAGGTGTTTCAGAATCAACACTAAAAGAACTTTAAGGGAAGAAAGTGAAGCTGTGTTCCTGACAGTTTGACAGGGCAGATTCAGTACAACTTAGAAAACAGGAGTGGTGGGAGAGAAAGAGTAAGAACTTTGCACCTTCTCAGTAATTACATTCATTAGGCACTACTACTGTTTTTCTAGATTATTATGTATGTTGTTTGGCATAAAATTAAATCCCTGGGGATCAAGACAAACAGAATGTAATACCAAAGAGGTTAAACAAGAACTAACTGCCAGGTGTGGTGGGGCATGCCTTTAATCCCAGCACACAAGACACAGAGGCAGGAGGATCTCGGTGAGTGGGGAAACCAACTTGGTCTACATATTGAGTTTCAAGATAGTCAGGACCATACAGAGAGACCCTTTGTGGAAAACACCACCACCTCCAAACCCTGAATTCAAAAAGAAATAGTATGATTCATAGAGTATCATTATCTTAAAAAACAAATACAGCAATGGGTCTACAATTTCCTAACAATACTATAGCAATATCATTACCACAGTTTAATTATACAGGGCTATAGGACACGTTTGTGGATCCTGGGTGAAGGATAGGACAGACCTCTCAGTACAATTCTGCAGTTTTCTGAGTATGTGTTTGTGTAAAAAGCCCCAATGTCAACTCATCAGGAATGGACATCTCTAACGGGGAGGTGAGGCCTTGAAATACTGTGTCCACTAAAGGACACCAGGAAGTCCTGAAACAATGGTTGATTCCAGATCCTGGGCTGTAATAGCACAGAAAATTAAACTAGAAAATAATACCAGAAAATAAGAAAAACAGTGATGATAATCAGGTTTGTGCCTAACGGATTTAAGAGGAAGCTAAAATAAAATCAAAGTACAATAAGCTTTGAAAGACATACATGCTTATATCTACCAGTTAATGACGGATCAATTGGCAGATGATACCCGAACACTCAAATTATCTTTAAGGTAATCAATACTTTAAAAAAAAAAAAAAAAAAAAAAAGGAGAAACAAATGAAAAGTCATAAAGTATCACTCGACTAGCAGATAGGTTTCCTAAAACATCAGTCGGTGTGTATCTATAATTATGTATTGACTGTCCTAAATTCCAAACAGCCCTGAAAGTGAAAATACTTTTTAACACGTTGGCAGTAAAACCTGACCAGAGCTGCAGAGGCTCTAAGTCAGTTTTTATCCCAGGGAGATCACACAGGCCACAGAGTGTGCAACAGCATATACCACTTCTAGGAAACTCTGAGACAGCTAAGGGTCTAGGAAAGGGGTCACAGCCTGTGCACACAATCCTAAAACAAAGTAAATGCCAGCAGAAGCCCAGGGGGACAGAAAGCACAAAGACAAAAGGCAGAGAAGCCACCAAAAGAGAACCATCCCCTACCTCGGGACTGGGAAAATATTTTCTACCTGGGGTCAGTGAGGTCAGAAAAAGCAGTGGAATCCCAGGCAGGCTTGAATAAAGCGTGGGGTTTATGGACAAGACAGGACATGAGAGAAGAACAGCGAAATGAACGTGAATGGACACGACGGGTTTCGGATGTGTCACGAGTCCAAGGACCTACGGCTAGGACCCGTGCTGCAGAGTGGAGAGTTCTAAGGACCTCTAATACAGCCTCAGGAGGTCAGCTTAGGTCCCGGTCAATACATCACTACCAAACTACCACTCTAACACAAGGAGGAAAAGCTAGAAATCTGCATGACCTTGGCCAAGTTAGCTAAGCCCGCTGACCCCCAGTTTCCACATCCTGAAAACAAGGCAGTCAGTCATACATACCTGAGTGCTGTGAGTATTAAATGCTGAGTGCTGAGACACTCGGTGAGTGCTAATGCTCTTTCTACTTTTTTTTTTTTTTTTTTTGGTTTTTCGAGACAGGGTTTCTCTGTGTAGTCCTGGCTGTCCTGGAACTCCCTCTGTAGACCAGGCTGGCCTCGAACTCAGAAATCCACCTGCCTCTGCCTCCCAAGTGCTGGGATTAAAGGCGTGCACCACCAATGCCCAGCGCTAATGCTCTTTCTTCAGCACTATAATTAAACAATCTAAAATGCTGTCTCGTGCCGAATGTCTAGGAAACAGATACTACAAAGAACTAACCAGTTCTCTGAGACTAAGCAGACACTGTGGCTAACGAACACCAACAGCATAAAAGCCTACAGTACAGCAGGAAGGAGATATTAAACAGTTGTTAAATACTCAAAACGGAAAACAGATGCAATTCCATACCACAAGCTAGGAAGCAGACAACTACTGCTTTTCTATAAACGTATACATTTATAGGAACCAAAAAAAAGCTAGAAGCTCTGTGGCCATTTAACAGCCCATATGCCCATATCAATCTTTGCTAAAACATATTCACTAGGGGCTGGAAAGACAGCTTATTGGTCAAGAGTGCGTCCCACTCTTCCAGAAGACTTGCGTTTATGCACCCATAGTGGATAGATAGCTCACAATGGTCAGTAACTCCGCTCCAGAGGATCAATCGCCCTCTTCTGGTCTCAACACCTGGACACAAGCGACATACACTCTGAGACACACAATACACATAATTTTTTAAAAGTTCTTAGCAGAATTAGAATCAGTATCTTTACCTACAGACAAAACAATCTAATATCACATCCTGCTGAGAGTTTAAATGGCTTGGCAGGCAAACTTCTAAAACTGTGCGTAACTACTCAGGTAGAAATCAATTCGTTTTTATGACTGTGCTGGTTCCCTTTCAGAGAAGCAAGATATCCACCCACCTGTAAGTCCCCAGCAGATTCCAGGCCATAAACTAGCTGCAAAAGGAGACGGACAGAAATGAAGAGAACGAGACCAGAATTTATTAAAATACTTAAAATGGAGACATCTCTGATTTAACTCACTAAAAATGAAAATCTCTGAAAAGTACTATCACTAACATTACAGTTTCTCAGACCTCAACTTGTGAGAACGAGCAGATGACACAGTTTGACTAAGAAAAAATTCCCAGTTGCCTACTGCTAACTAGACCCTAGGTGTTTTTTAAGTCAGATATGGGACGCAGACTATAGCAGAGATTCCTTGCATGGTGCTCTCATGAGCCAAAAACAGGTCTGAGCTGGAACGGAACGCTTCAAAGACTTGTTCAATCGCTCACGCCTGCTCCCGCATCATCACTGGAAGACGTGACAGTGTACAATCTCATCTGGAAATTAATGTATGTATCACCGACTATTTTACCAGGAGTTGTCTGCCGTGATTTTTGTTTGCTCTGGACATGAGTCATTATCTAGTATTCGCCTCAGTCCTGTAGTCCTCTCTGCTTGCAACTGTCATCAGTTTTACTCTTTGAGGAAAACAGGAACTCAAACAGATACTTATGTCTACAATGGCACTATTCACAGCCTAAGAAGCCATAAACAAGCGAGTGCATAAAGATGTTCGTATGGCAGGGTGCTGCTCGCCATAAAACAACACGGAGTCCTAATCCATGCAGCGTGGGTGAAGCACAAACACTGTGCTAAGTGAAGCAAGCCAGGAGGAACAGACTAATGCTATATGACTTCATGGATGTACCTAGGACAGAGGCCACCAAGGGCTGGGGACAACAACACACTGATAATAGACAGAGTAACAGTTCGATGTGATGAAAAAGTCCTGGAAAGAGACAGTGGTGCTTACACAAAATTATGTTTAATATACCAAGCTGTGCACCACGCTAAAGTGCGGTCTCTTTTTAAAGCTGAACGCCACTGTGTCCTTAAGTGCTGCCTGCCTGTACGGGTGGAGGACAATCTAGTGGAGCGTAAACAGCCTCTGAGGGGCCCGACCCTGAAGAAAACTGACTCTTCCTTCTCCAACAGCCATCAGTTGTCAAAACTCCTCAGACAGGGATAGGGGTTCACGAGCCCCTCCCCAGCCACACTGCACCTGACCGTGGGAGGGAAAGGGAGTAGGGGTGGGGAGAGATGAGGTGCACTAGAGAAGAGGGAATGAATGTCTCGTGTGATCAAAACTCATTATATGCATGCATGAATATTAACTACTTTTAGAACAGAAGAATTACATCTTAAATTTTAAGAACCTGAACCAGTAAAAAGCACATAAGTATTGGACATAGCCAAAGAAAACATTTACAAAACAGACTTTTTCCTACAAAGACTCTAACACCGTAGATAGCAGAATAGCTAACAGATTAATTATCATTTTTTACAAACTTAATTCAGTGTTTGTTTACTTATTTCCACCTCCAAAAGGGTCATACAAAATTAAGTTGCCTGACAGTGGAACTCTAGTATCATAGTATCATGAATCTAATGTGGGGGGGGGGCACTGAAATTAAAGAAATAAAAGAAATTTTTTTTAAAAAAGGTTTTTTTTTCCAAGCCAAAACTTGATAAAATTTGCCAAATTATTAGGATATGAGAAGCTGGTTGGAATGTAGGAAATACAAATTAAATACAAGGCTTAACTTCAGTTTCCCGAGAGCCAAAATTCCAAAAGATGAATCAGAGTCTCTGTGTGGGTGTATGTGAGGAGCTGGTGTCCCTGTGTGTATGCATGTATAGGCTGACCTCAAATGAACAGGATCAAGGATGAAACTTTCGATTTTGAGGCAGGGTCTCTCCTTTGATCTCAGAGCTCCCTGACTGGGCTGGCTCAGCTAGCCAGCTTGCTCCCATAATCACAAGTGTCTGCTGCCTCCTGAGAACCACGCCCATCCAATATTACATAAGTGTGTGCTGAGGGGAGGGGGGAGGGAAAGCTGTCCAAAACCCTGGCCTCGCACTTGCATGGCAAGTGCATTGTGCCATCTCCCACCCTAATATTTATTGCTTTGAGTATATATAGTTACATGCAGGCCTTGAACTCATAATTTGATTTTCCGAGTCTGAGCACCTAAGCCACTCACACACACACAAGGAGATGCAAGCATTCCTACTACCCCAGGTTTCCCGTGTGCCTCCTAGTGATGTCTGGGCCCAAAAGCAAGCTGTGTTCTGTCATCATGTGATAGTTCTGCAATGATAATGTTGGGCCCTTCTGTCTGTCTGTCTGCCTCCCTGCCTGCTTCTGTTCAGGATAGTCTCACATCCATCTCCTCTGTTGCTATCTAACCTGACCACAATGCTTTATCTGTTTTCCTACTGATGGATAGGTGAACTGCTTCTAGTTTGTTGTGAGCAAGCCTCTATAGACACTCCTGTGGGAATTTGTTTCATTTCCCTTGGGTCATTATCTAGGAATGGAAATTCTGGATCATACAGTGCATATCCAAATGAATTATAAGAAGCTACCAAGGCCTTGGTCTAAGGGTGCTGTTTAAAGGGCAGCCAGCATTGTATCAGAGCTTGTTACTGCACAGCCTTGCCAGAATCTTATGTTGCCAAGCTTTTTTCTTTTCAAATGTATTTTGCTAAGGTGTAACTCACAGAACAAAATGCACCCATTAAATGCACAACTGACCTCGGCAAGTTCATGCATACACATAACCACTACTACTACACCAGACCTTCGGGCCTCAGCAACCAGTGTTCGCCCATGTGACCACCACCAGTCGGCTCTCTCTCACTAAAGATTATTTCCTCCAATTCTAGTCTCCTAGAGTGGAACTGCACATTATATATATACTCTTTCATTTCTGGCTTCTCTTACTTTCTGAGATGTGTGTGAGGCTGGAAGGTGTGTACACCTTTAATACCCACACTCAGGAGGCAGAGGCAGGCAGATCTCCACATTCCAGGCCAGCCTAGTCTACAGAGTTACTTCCAGGAGAGCCAGGGCTACCCAGAGAAACCCTGTGTTGAAAAACCAAGAAAAAGAAAAAGGAGATACATCAAAATAACAAAAATAATTAGCTTAAAAGGTGAGCTGCACAGGGAATGAATGCCTGACTTTCCTGACAGTTACCACAGTATTCCCACACCTGTGTCATCGTGTCAGCTACAATGTATCAGAGCTCACTTCTTCCTTCCCCACCAGTACTTGGTATTCTTTTAATTCTGGCCATTCCATAATGGGTAGATGGTGGTGCCCAACAAGTGAAATTTTTACATTTTATGGGTGCAAAATTGCTAACACAAAATCCCTTATTTCTATAGGATAGTAATGAATAATTGGAAAATGAAATTTAGAAGTAATAGCAACATTATTTTAATGCTTCAAAGCAGACCTAAATTGAGAAGTTCCCACAAATTGTTCTATCAGTCAATTGAATGTAGTTAAAAAACAATCACAGCTCAGGGCAGTGGTGGCGCATGCCTTTAATCCCAGCACTTGGGAGGCACAGGCAGGTGGATTTTTGAGTTCGAGGCCAGCCTGGTCTACAGAGTGAGTTCCAGGACAGTCAGGGCTACACAGAGAAACCCTGTCTTGAAAAACCAAAAAAAAAAAAAAAAAAAAAACAATCACAGCAGCAAATTTTCTTGTGACAAAGAATAGCTAATGCTACAAACTAATGTGTTTCCCACTAATTACTAATGATGAACACATGTGCATATGTTTTTTTCATTTATCTTGTCTTTGGAGTTCAGTTTTTGCCAATTTTTAAAGCTAGGCTGTCTTATCATTGAGTCCTGAGAGGTTTTTACACAGACTCTGGACGCAATTCCATCATCCAACGCATATTTTGCAAACCTCTCTCCATGTCTGGTTTAAGAAAATACACCATTTTCTTCATGGCATTTTACAAGAACAGAAATTTACAGTTTTGGTAAAATAAAAAATTATCACTATTTTCCTCTTCTGTCTAATGCTATTTGTGCCATTTCCCTGAAACCTTTGCCAATTTTCCTGCTTTACTGCAGCTCCATAATCAGCTTTTGTATTCACATTAGTGATCAATGTTGGATTAACTTTTCTGTCCAGTGAGACAAAAAGAGAGGTTCTTTTTTTCTGTCTATCCACTTGTTGAGAACACTAGCCCCAACTCTCTATTCGCTTTCATTCTTGCACTCATGAGTAGTATATTAATTCTATACTGTCTTGCTTTCCATGGCTTTTAGTCAATATGATACTGTAAGTCCTCCAACTTCGTATTTTTCCAGTATAGCTTTAGTAATTATTTCTCCTTTGCATTACCACATCTATTTTAGAATCAACTTATTTAGTTCTCTTAAAAAAAAAAAAAAAAAAAAAAAGCCAGGTGGCATAGCACACACCTTTAATCGCAGCACTTGGAAGGCAGAGGAAAGTAGATCTCCATGAGTTCAAAGCCAGCCTGGCCTACATAGTAAGTTCTAGGACAGACAGGACAGACAGGCCTAGTAGAGAAACTCTGTCTCAAAAAACAAGCAAACTACAGAAATGACAAAAAGCCTGCTAGAATTTTAACTGGAACTAAACTGAACCTAACAGCAGGTTGAGGCTGACTCAAGTAGGTTTAGCCTACTTCAGACATTAAAATGATGCCTACTTTTAAGTCTCATTTTTCAGGTCTTGCCAGCATACAGAAACAGTCTCCGGCATAACCACTCTGCATCCCGAAGTTTGACATTTTAACTACTTAGTGCTAGTGGGAGTTTGAAGGTGCATCCCTTGTAGTTTTCAATGTGCATTCTGTCTGAGATGTGATTATTCTCTTTTCTTCTTTCTTCTAGTTCCTCTGCAGTCTTACACACTGCAGTCCGACCCTGACGGCAGTCGTGATTGTCAAAGTCTGACAGCTGTTTCTCCTATAGCTGCTCTTCATCAAACTCAGCAAATTTCATTATATTCCCAGTTCTTGACTTACATTGTGTCAAATATTTTGCATCTACTGAGATGATCATATGAACTCTCCCATTTCATTACTAATTTATTTTTAACAATAAACTTTCATTTCTAGAATAACTACAACTTATTTTTAGCATATTACCCTTTTTACTAGATCTGATTTGTTAATATGCATAGGGACTTTAAACATGACAGCTGTTAATATAATTTTTTTTCTTGTTTTTATCTGGACAGGTTTACACTGGACTCACAAAACGGAGATCAGAAAAGTTTGCTCTGCCTCTATTTTTTTGAGTTTGTATAGAATTGGCCTATAGAATCTCTTCCTAAACATATGAATATATATATAATTTTACATATGTATACATACATATATCTATGTAGTATATATATGTCATAATATATATAACTATACAATGTAAAAACTGGATTTAGACTCTTCTGTTTGGAGAGATTTATAATTTCACATGCAATTACTTTAACATATGGCACTGTTAAGAGTTTTTAATTTCTCCTTGTGTCCATTTCAGTAATTCGTCTGTCTTAAGGAACTAGACAATTTCATTTGCCAAGTTCATTGGCATCAATTAACTCATGAAATTCCCCTTTTACAATCTGTGTAGGCTCTGAACAACAAACTCTGTTTTATTCATAATATTGGTTGTCTATCTTCTCCCTTAGTTAATATATAAAACTATTTCTAAAATTCAAATCCTATTAAGATACTTAAGACCTCTATTTAGTCAACAGTCAATTAAGAAAAGTCATACCATTTCCTGTCAATGGTCGCCTAACACTCCAGCACGGCAACAGCACGCATTTTCCAGTCCCTATTGTGGAGGAATCACTGAGCTCTCTAAATGGGCACACATATTTTAGGCCTTTAAATAACTGTCTACCTTCTTCAAGAAATATCAGTTAATCCAAACACATCATTTGAATAATCTTCTTAAAAGCCAAAGTTAAATATGGTGATTACAGCCATCAAAGGCCATCAAGACTGGCAGCAGCAGTCAAAGACCAAACAGAGACACAGGATTCTCCGGCTCTCCCTGGGCCAGGGAGAGACTGTATTCCTACAAACCTACAGAGACACATACCTGGTAGCCCCAAACGATGGTTCTGTTGATACCATCACCTGGAGATAGTTTGACTCACATATCCCAAAGAAGACACTCATCACTAAGCTTATAACTTTGTTGTGCCTGTCAGTCTCGGTTTAAATCACTGAACACATGGGTTCCATCTCTAGTATTCTAGGCAGCAAAGACCAGTAAGAGTCACAGATAGTGCAGCTAAAATATTCACACTTCTGAACTATGTGGGCATCTAAGAACTGTAACCTTTCTAGACATTATCCTGAGGTCTCTTTTTAAACAGCTTCATTTGAATGTCAACCAGAAAAGCTAGGGTTTTCTACTAATTCTCAGCAGTGAGAGAAATTTGTTCACTACTTCCAACCATCCATCAATAGATTCAGACCTGATTTTTATTGTCTCTTGGCAAACAGAGTTGCTGAAAGACTGAGTCTAAGCTAAACTTTGCTTCTGAGAAGAACTGCATCCTAGAAAGCTCTTAATCCTTAAACATGCTCTCCACGGCTCTCCTTTGAGAGGCCCATCAACCCTGATTCCATTTTCTTCACTTGCGAACTGGTCTCCCTCTGCCAGATCCCCTTTGTCAGCTGCTGGGCACCTTCTCCGTCACATTCACTGTTTTCAGAAGCCACACTCCTTTTTCTGAACTGCGACTGGACACTGCAATTGTGTGTGCATCCTATTATCGTCTGCCGGCCACTGAGTCAGACTGAAAGACCAGACTGATTCAAAGGCAGAATCAGAAGAGCCACTGGCAGTAAATGGGGACAGATTTATAGGGGAAATTATCTCACTAATGAACACTTCATTATTGAAGATTTATGTTGCAATGATTTCTGTCACTCACAATGTGCACTCACATACAGAGGTATATGTGTGTGTGTGTGTGCGCGCGCGCGCACGTGCGTGTGCGCACATGATGTGTGTGCATGCATGATGCGCGTGGATGTATATTCTTTCACCGTAACTTTTTGGGTTTTGCTAAAAAAAAAAAATAGTAAAAACAACTGACTAAAAATTATTTTAGCAATAGTTGTTCCAATACAGCCTTCTACAAATGAAACTAAATAAATTACTTTCATGATAAAACTGAAAGTAACAGTTGCAGCTGCAGTAAGCCAAAAAGCAGAATTCTATCACTTTAAAATGTTTACTTTTTAAACTTTTGGTTAGGGACAGCAGATATTTTCAAAACTATACTGCCACTCACAAGCGCTGCATATTAAGAGTGTGTTTTGTTTTGCTCCCTTGAGCCCTAAGTTCTACTTATGCTTATGCCTCAGTTTCCAAGCCAGCTAAAGCTAGAGCCGTGCTGTGCACCACCATGCCTGGCTCTCCTGCCGCAGAATTCCCTGTATCTGAAAAGATGCTACCTCAGTAGAGCCACATGAGCATGTGCTTGACTGCTGCACAAGATGGCCACCATCTCAGTCTTGAAGAGTAACTCAGGTTATGGCTACTTCAAACTTCTTGGAAAGGTCTATGAATGTGATCTAGAGTACTGCTCTTCTCAAATCTGGGTGATCACTGGGATATCACAAAACCCATTCGGGAGTTAACGGTCCCGTGTGACTTCCAGGGATTCCCAATTATTACACTAATGTATTATACACTAATTATACTAATATACTAATTAATTACACTAATGTATTATATACTAATGTAATCATTACATTAATGATTAGACTAGAAACCTGTAGTTCAGAAAGTTACTCAAATGACCCCAACTTGCCTGACTGAAGATCCTGCCCATGCAGGGGTCGCCACTAGAATACTCCTGCAGGTCATTCCACCTCTTCTGAAGAACAACTTTAACTTCCCGCTCATTTCTAACTTGACTAGGCCCATCTACCTGAGACCACCTACTTCTACCCTCACAGATGGAAAGAGACCCTTCTGTCAGTTCCACACTACAGACTGTGAAGTTCGCTTTAGTCTGTACTATTTAGGTTTCTTATCCTCCATACAGAATATGGATACGATCCATTCATAAAATCTACCAACAGCCGGGCAGTGGTGGCGCACGCCTTTAATCCCAGCACTTGGGAGGCAGAGGCAGGTAGATTTCTGAGTTCGAGGCCAGCCTGGTCTACAGAGGGAGTTCCAGGACAGCCAGGGCTACACAGAGAAACCCTGTCTCGAAAAACCAAAAAAAAAAAAAAAAAAAAAAAAAAATCTACCAACAAAGATGTATGCCTGTGATAATTTTTAAAAAATACAGTACAAATATGAAATTTTTAAAAATGAAACAGAAAAAAAAAAGTTTCTGGGGCTAGAGAGATGGCTCAGCGGTTAAGAGCACTGACTGCTCTTCCAGATGTCCTGAGTTCAGTTCCCAGCAACCACATGGTGGTTCACAGCCACCTGTAATGGGATCTGATGCCCTCTCTTCTGGTGTGTCTGAAGAGAGTGACAGTGTACTCACATATATAAAATTTATAAATCAATAAAAAATGTTCTTCTCATGACTCACTGAATTTCCCTAAACCAATGTTCTGACCCATGCACCGCACTGGAAACAGTCACGTGAGAAAGCACGAGCACTGAGGGAGAGAATTCTGTGGGGATGGTGGGGCTCACAGAAGTCTACTACCTCCATGCTTGGTTTCTGCCTCTGTTTCCTTACAGGGCTTCTGTCCCTTCAAAGACTGAAGAACAAACTGGAATGCCAAGGAGGAAGATAGGGGACATGAGCTCAGCCCATAACTTTAGCAGTCTTCCCAGAGTCTGCAAGTGGACACCTGGGAACAATTCTGAGCTTTTTATTTTCCTGTCTCTGTTTTTCTCTGTTTCAAACCTGTTGAGAAACACAAATGAATGAATGAATGAATGAATGATGACTGAAGTAGAAAGCAATTTCCTAAAAGCTTTATAATAAAGCTCTGACTTTAAAATGAGTGCCCCAAGCACTTCCTTCCCTCACCTCACGTACTGATTCCTATTATTTCCAAAAGCCAAGATTCAGAGTCCAGAAAAGCAAGTAGGCCTCACTGACCAAACCCACCCAGATTACCTTCCATACAGAGCCCGACAAACCAGAAGGCACTAATATAGCCAAACACCTTACCTGAAGACCAAGATCATACTAGTCAAATGATATCCAGAAGAAATTTCCAAATGTACTAGTTCCATCTGATACCTAAAATCACCATGCTATTAAGAATTTAAGTCCTCAGGGCTGGATAGATGGCTCGGTAGTTAAGAGCACCCGCTGCCCTTCTGAAGGTCCTGAGTTCAATTCCTAGCACCGACAGCTCAACTGTCTGATGCTGTCTACTGCTGTGCAGATGTACATGCAGACAAAATATCTATATACATTAAATATATAAATAAATAAGTCTTTTTTAAAAACAAAATTTTAGTCCTAAGTCCTTATAAACTATGTTAAGGATAAATGCAGTAGAAAGAAGAAAAGAAAGTCAGGAAGTCAAGAGACTGTGCCCACTGGGTTATAAGAAGGACAGAGCATACCTGGCAGTACTCGCAGCTGTGCCAGATGTCCATCCAGAGCTGAGATAAGCAACAGGGCAAAAGGCAGCAAGTAAGCAAGCCAGAATCCAAACATACCCAACATCAACCAGAAGGCCAGAGAGCAGCCAGCTACTGAGCAAAGTAAATAAAAGTCTTTAACTTAGCCTTTTTTATAGTAATGGACAACAGTTTGCTCTAGTCTATGTTCCCAAAGATAGATAAATATTCAGAAATAACAAGTTTAAATTTGAAAACTAATCTTTTACTCCTAACGTGATTTTTTTTTACATTAACTAGAAAACAAAAAACTTCTATCATGTCGAGTTTTGAAGCTATAGTAGAGTATATTCATTTGTCTTTCTTTTTTTTTTTTTTTTTTGGTTTTTTTTGGTTTTTCAAAACAGGGTTTCTCTGTGTAGCCCTGGCTGTCCTGGAACTCACTCTGTAGACCAGGCTGGCCTTGAACTCAGAAATCCGCCTGCCTCTGCCTCCCAAGTGCTGGGATTAAAGGCATGCGCCACCACTGCCCTGCGTGTCTTTCAGATTCTTAAAGCAGTTGTAATTTGTGTGTGACGTGCAGGTGAGGGTGCACACACGATGTGCACACTTGGAGGTGAGAGAACAACTCTAGAGAACCCGTTCTCTCCCTCCACCAGGGAGGGGACTCCTTACAGGGTCTGAGCTTGGTTGGGCTGCCAGCGTTGTGTGACCAGTGTCTTTACCTCAGAGCCATTTTCAGGTCCACTCTCAGGTTACTTTAAAAGCATAAAATGCTGTCTTCCATTACTACATTTGAAAATAAACTATTTTGTACAATACTCGGTTTGATGAGACAATGACACTTTAAACTACAAAATTATTTTCATGAAAATAATGCAAAATAGGGGTTTTGCGTGAAACATCTATAACTGTTCATCTCTAGTGCCCAACTTGACTGTATTTAGATTCACCATGGAAACACACCTCTGGGCATGTTTATGAAGATGTTCCCAGAAAACTTTAACAGAGGAAGGACTGGATGTGGGTGTGGCCACTCTATGAGCTGGAGTCCTGGAGGGAAGCAGAGGCAAGCTGGGTAGCAGCAGTCATCACTCTGTTCCTGAGTGCAGACACAGTGTGACCTGCACCTTCTGTTCTTTGCACAATGCCTTCCCTGCCACGATGCACCAGATCCTGGTACACCCTAAGCCAAAATAAACCCGTCCCTCCTGAGGCTACTTCGTGGCAGGTGCTTTGTCGCAGAGACTATAAAAGCTACTTAGACAAAGTCTTACTACCCCCAAAGGCTACACAGAAGACTGTCTCTAATAGTTTCACACATTTAATTCTGTAAGGTCGATTAAAAGCAGATAAATACTAGGACAGTCTTTAAATACTGTAACCTTTCATTTTAGTAATCTCATCACATCAACCAGAAAGAAAAACAAGTGCCTACCATATGGTCCTTCTGTAACAGAAAATAGCTGCATGCAATAACAGCATCTGTGCATCTATCAACACTAGCACTGGCCACCCTTAAATCAGCAAGCATACTGTTAATATAAGAAGATGACAAGGCTCTTCACAGCACAAAGAACAAAAGAAAGAGTATTACCTTCATTACAGATTACCTGACCCCTAGGAGCTCAAATACATGAAATCAAAGCACAACAGACTTCAAAATATGTCAAAAGAAATAAATGCTAAAGAGCACTAACTATTCATGGAGAAATTTTCTTTGTTGGTGGCTCTTAATCTAGGGAAGAATCTGGCTTCATGTAATCCCACCCAGACTCACACACGATGCCCTGACTGAAACCCACTCCTGCTACTGCACTATTTATTCTGAGTCCTGGCAGGCGTTGCCTTCAGTCCTAATGTTCCACAGAGACATTTTGGCAGAGTGGTATTCTAGCTCTGGATCCATGTATATGGAGAAAGAAACACTTAAAATTAAGTAATAATGTTATAGTATATCATAACTAGCTAGAATCAATCCCAGGATTTCCCAGAACAAAGCATATGCCTCTGAAAGGCTGCTCATGTATTGCTTTGAGTATAGATTTGCTAGAAACCAGAATTCCACAGGACTTATTTTAAAACTTAGTAAACAATAGTTTGGGATTAAAACGGATAAAATATTAGCATTTCTATACTCACATCAAAATTAAGAGCTGTTAAGTTTATCTGGTTATTATGTTAAAAAACTATAAAGTAAGTATCATATGATAGACAATCCTTTCACTAAAGAAACATTGTAACTACAGACAGTTGCTTTCTCTCTTTTTTTTTTTTTTTTTTTTTTTTAAAGTGCTAGGGCTCAAACCCAGAGCCTAGCATGCTTGCTAGGTCAAGTGCTCTCACCCGAGGTGTATTACCTTTCACTAAGCCTTCTGCATCCGCCACTCTGATTACCACTCCGCTAGTCTGACAGCAAACCCAGTGGTGCAAATTGTTTCCTTCATTTGTACTACATATTGTCCTGGTTACTGTAACTTGGTAACCAACTTCCCAAAGGTAAGAGAGATACAAAGGAAAATAAATGACTCAAACATCTCAGCACCAACCCTGACGGCAATGAAAGGGAATTGAAGGTATGAGGCCTTCTGAAGAACAGGGAGCACTCCCTCCTCCAAGGTTCACACACACACACACACACACACACACACACACACACACACACACACTAGTTACACATTACATGCCTAAGAACAAACCCCGTGACTCTGTGGGATCTCTCTCATCTTCATTCACGTAAGAAATATATTATGACACAAAGAGCACTTGAATGAAACAGCCAAACTGGGAACATTTATATTCTACATTCACTATCTGCATCCCCCCAAAAAAACAGAGTAAAATCATTTGGCTAAGCTGGTCTCCTGGAGATGGGTAATACTGGGGTAATGCTGGGAAAGGAACAGTGGGCAGCCAAGTGCAGGACTGGCACTGTGCACTAAGCAGCGTGTGTGGCAATGTGTCACTCAGAAGGTGGCCTATAAACACAAACTGGAGACAAGGGCGAGCCATGAAGAGACCAGAAAGGGCACTGCACAAGGGGCCAGCAGGTGGGAGGCTCGAAGATGCCCGGCTTGGTCTCTGCATACAGCGTAGCAGAAGTCTGGGATAGCCAGTAGGGAAGGAGGGGAAGAGTAACAGGAAGTGAGGGCAGGAAGCTGAAAGGGAAAAGCCCTGCAGGTCACTGAAAGAACTCTGCCCTGTGACTTTTAAGGAAATGAAAGGCCACTGAAGGATTTGAGCAAAGGAATGACATGATTTGATTCATAAACGGTCTGCTCTGCTTACAGCGGGGAAAATACACCAGCAGAGCGAGCTGAGAGATCAGTCGAGCAAATCTGCATGTCATGTATGAGCTAAACAAGAGACACCAATCATTCCAGAGCCTGCAGAGCAGGGCTGCTACTGCTGGTGATGAGCATGCCAGAGAGAGCAAGTGGGGAAGGTGAGCAGCGGGAAGCAGAGAATCAGCAGGTTGGCTCTGGACTTGCCTGCTTACTTCCAAGGGCAGATGGATTCTGCGTGCCCAGGTTAGTAGGATGTAGGCATTTGATTTCAAGAGATAAAAGGAAGCCTGACATGGTGGCATGTGCCCCTGCACTGAGGAGGCCAGGGCAGCAAGATGGTACATTCATGGCCACACTGGCTCTACAGTGAGATCTTGTTTCAAAAACAACAGAGCAAAGGAGACTTCCTGGCATATATGCCTGTCATTCCAAAAATTGGGAGGTGGGATGAGGAAGGTCATAAGTTCAAGGTCACCCTCAGCTATATATCCAGTCTGAGGCAACCCTGGGTCAAAACCACAGAATGTAGGGGGGAAGAGGTTCAAACTAAGTCCTGAGATGTATACAGGTAAGAAAGTTGAAGAAATTCCACAGACAATGAAGGGAATAAGGAAGAAGTAGAGTAATGAAGATAATGACAGTGTACCAGATCTCTGTGACAGTCACTGAAACGTAAAGGCCTTCCATGGTATCCATTCATCGGTTCAGCAAACACTGAGCATTTATTATGTGTCAGACACTATGGAAATAAACATGCTCTGTGCTCTTATGGAGGCTGCAGTCCAGGAAGGCAGAGATGGCCAGAGCTGTAAGCACTTGTTCCCAATAAAGCACAGTGTGTTCTGTCGGACTAATGCACTGGGGCAAATAATCAGCCTTGGAGAGCAAGGGTAGATTTCCCTAGTAATCATGTAGGCGAAAAGCCAGGAAGGCTAAGTGACAATCAGATGCAGGGAGAAGTGTGTCTACATGGTGAAGAGACACCTGTGAGGAAGTGAAGTCAAGCAGGCTTCACCTACCCCACAGTCCTGCAAATCCAATTATACAAACTACAGAAAGGAGAAAGGGGATGAGAAAGGAGAAGGGTGGCCCAACTACTGAACTCACTGAAGACTGAGCTCTGGAGGGACGCAGGGACAAGCTGAGCTACCAGGAAGCTCATCAGGGAGACAGCAACCCAAACTCAGGTAGTGTCACCCACAATCTGCAATGGAGACTATAGATAATCAAGAATAAACCACCTACTTCTTGACAGGTAAACAGGCAGTGGTGCTGCTCTTAATAGAGTAGGCAGTACAGACAGACACACAGAGGTTGGTGGCAGGACAGAATCTAGAAATAGTGCATTGCCTGTGGTACGTTCTGATACACTACTGAGTGCTAAATACAATACTTATATAGGTCTAGAAGGCAACCACAGAATCTGGGATAGGGCTATATAGACTGGGTGTCAATTATATATAAATTAAAATCATAGGAAAACATAAAATAGAACCTAGGAGGAAAGGCAAGGAGTGGATAAAGAAATAGAAAGAAACTGGCTTGGCGGAAGCCTGTATGAAATGGGCAAACAGCAAAAGAACCTATCCAAAAAAAAAAAAAAAGGAAGGAAGGAAGACAAACAGAGAGACAGACAAAAGAAAAACCAGAAAGAGCTTGAGACAGAACAAGGGAGTCTGGGACAAAACAAAATGAGCACTACTATAAAAGACAACCAAAGCAAGACTTCATGCAATTTCCTACTCAGAAAAACACCTTAGTGGTTATAGTATTCCATTAATCAACGAGCAAATATTTCTCATCAGCCACAAATATATTACAGTTACAGGATAATCTTAGCCTAAGTAAAAAAAAAAAAAAAAAAGAGTGAACTAATGAAATTAAGAATAAGAGTTAAGTTGTTAATAATGAAATTGCTAAAATTCTCATTATTGTAGACTAGTGGGGGCTACAGACTAAAAGGTGCAGTCAGGGTTTAAAATGGGCTGAAAGGAAAAAAACAAATCAAAGAAACTTTTCAGTTTTCTGGTTAAAAAAAAAAAACACCAACAACAAGCTAAACCTTGAAGCCTAAAACTAATAAGTAAGAGGGATGATCATATGACAGAATATTTAAAGGAGTCTATGTTAAACAAAATAGCAAGCCAAAGTTACTCAGACAGACACACAGACACACACACACACCATGGTTCAGGGTGACGAAAATCATTACTGAAAAACCCATCTTTAAAGCCCACCCTGGTGGCTCTTGCCTACAATCCCACCACTTGGAAGGTTGACGGGGTGACTGCTATCAGGTTAAGGCCAGCTTGGGCTACATAGAAAGGCCTTTGGGTGGGGGGAAAGGGGAATGACATTTAGATGCATAGAGTAAGCTTGTCCGATCACAATCTGCACTGTCCTGACTGTATAATGCCAAGACACTTTCTGAACTATCATAATTCTTTAAGTTATGAAAACTCCTGGTTATCTGTCTGCTTTTTGGTCTTCCAATGGAGTCCTGAGGAAGGGTGCCAAATTAATACACATATCAACACAAATGGATTATTTAACAGGAACGTGAAATCTCCATTTTAAGCAGAGCAACTGACCTTATCCACAGAACACAAAACGAGCTAATTAGATAAGGCACGAAAGAAATGCCAATTCAATTACTAAATTGGTTTCCTCTGTCTCACAAAGTTAGGCATTTCAGTCGATTAACAAACAGCACTAAAACCAAGATCTATGCATTTGTTTCCTGATTAGTTAAGAATATACATCAATTTATTATTCAAACATTCAGGAATATAGCTACTGTTTCTTCTTTTTGTTCCTTAACTGTCGAATGACAGTATTACAGAATCAGTACTTCCAATAAAACTAAAAACAAACTAAGGGTTCAATAACAAATATTTATCAAACCAAACTATGGCAACTCCCTTTCTAGTATTCAGAAATAGTCACAATCTGTTCCCAGCATCAGAGAGAAAACCACATCACAGCTAACCAAAGGCACTAAAATCTCAGTTCCCCCCACTTCCCACCTGCTGGTTTGCAAATGTTTTCTGAAGCACAAAGAATCTAAGACTAGTCTTTAAAAAGCCAAAACATATTAATTTAATACCAAATTCAACTACTTTGAGCAAAATACAGACAATATTGCTTTTTCACTCCTAACTAGAAACAACTGCCACACAAGCAAAATGCCCAAATGAAAACACATTTCACAGCCTTTAAAAACAGATATACTGCCACTATCAATAAAACCAGTATGCAACTAGGTGTAAGTACAGTTTTCTAGACAAGTACAAGATGTGTCTACATTCTTGGTTTGAGAGCAACCCTTAAACAATAACAACACACACATATATTATCAAATAAACGTTACTTCTTGCAAACACAATGCAAGCAGCATGCTAATTAAAGTGTTCACAAGACAATGACAAATAAGACTTGAGAACCACAGCATATATTATTATGTAACTACAATACCCATTAAGCAATCGCCAGGTTGTAGGTAGGTCTTCCAAAAGGGATCATTATGGTTTACTGTGATCAGAGGATTGTGGTGTCAGACTTAATCACGATTTACCTGCAAGCAGGTGTTTACTGATACCAAAAAGTAGAAAACTAATTCTAGCTGTAAACCTGAGGCTTTGTCCAATAAACTGTAGCAACACACAAAAAGCCCCCTCCACTCCACACAAGCTTTCTATACCCAAAGGAAGCAGACTGTGAAGCACGTTTTCTGCATGCTTTATAGACCAAAATTTAACTGACTAAATGTCCAAATTCACATGCTTAGAACTAGCCATGTTCCAAAGACCGTGAAGAGAAAATTTACAACAGAGAAAAAGAAATGGTGAGCTCATAAGGGCTCACTGGAGATGTTACTATTGCCATCACTGTCCTCTCAATAAAGACACGTCTCAGTAAAGAACAATATTCAGCACCTTTAACAAGCATTACGGGAACTATACGAAACAAAGTAAACATGACAGAACCAGCATAGACATAAATCCACATACACCAGCTCAAATACAAGGAGAATAAAAGGCACCAGAGCAAGTGATGCCATAAGTGAATAGATTTTCTACAAATTCTGTTCAAGTGGCTCAAAAACAAAAAAAAATTTTTTTACAAGCCCTAAGTAAATTCTTCCCAGCCAGCCGTTCTCTGCACTTCAGTGAAAGCCACCTGCCACCCAGAGCAGTCCACAGAACTGTGCAGCAGTATAAGGGCCAACTGAGCATAAATAAAAGAACAGCAAAGCCAGAAGATTTCCAGGAGGTTGGAATTTCAACACCACAGGCGTTTTCCAAGACTGAGTCTAAACAGTCCATGGGAAGCCTTCGATTCCCACCCAAAGCTGCTATGGGCACCACTAGGAACCAGGATCCTCTCCCATCCGAGTGGAAAACATTGGATTCCAGGTTCACCAAAGCGTACCAGCTGCCCTCGCCACTGAGGATGTAACACACAGAAGAGTTACATAAAGCCACCCCCAAGCAGATCGATGTCCAAAACACTGGGGGAAAAATGGATGCTGAACATTACGGTTCTCAGGCTTCTCAGCCAGACATGGAAGAATCCCCCCCACCCCCTGAACGGTAACCAGGAATCTGGCATGTAAGACAGACTTGGTCCTGCTAATTAATCGCTAAAGTCCCTAGAAACAAAAGTAGGCCAGGCTTCACCTCCCTCCTGGTCAACTGGGGCGCTGCCACCAAACAGCTGACCGATTCAGCAGCAGACGACCCGTACTCTTAGGACGCTCACAGACCACAGACGTAAGCCACCGCCCAGCTAGCTGGCTTACCTCACAGGCAGAGGCAGCTCCACAGGCCTTGAGTTTGTCACCATCTCCCTCAGGCAGACCAGTCCAATGTGTGGCCATCATTTCATTTCAAATTGTAAAGGGACAAATCCTTTGGAGTCCACATTGGAAAGGTGCCACCACACACCAAACGGGAAGCAATTCCACAGCAGGTTCTGAGGCGATGCAGGGTAAGAACTGGTCAAAAAACGATTTGCGGGAAGCCCCTTCAAATACCCTCTTCAACAGACTTAGTCCTCTTCATTTCTCCAGTCTTAAAAGTTCATGGGCGACAGGTTTCCTTGGCAGGTAGGGTGGAGGCCAAGTGCAGAGAGGAGGTCCACTTCCAGACGGTGTTACTCCGAGGCCAGAGAAAAATCAGCTTTCGGAGATCCTTCCTGGAACAGGGAGAAGTTAATGAAGGACATGAACTTTCCCCAGGCGCTGATCTTTAGCCTTGCCACAAGCCCAGACCAAGTTCCCCCTCTCCCAGAATCCGAAAAATTACTCAGTCCACGAAGGTGAACCCTGCAAAGAAAACAATCCTCTCGGGCAACAATTTTTTAAAAAGAAGGAAAACGCCTGAACGTCGGAAAGAGAAAGAACGAGATCTCAGAACTGCCCCGGTGGCTGTGTCAAACACGCCCCGCTGCAATGAAGCCTTCAAGAAGGAAAAAAAAAAAAAAAAAAAAAATCCCGGTTCAAGTGCTGCATTTCCTGGGCAACGCCGAGGCACTGTGCGCATTCTGCAGCGCCCGGATACCTACTCTTAAGCGAAGTTTTCTCCGCACCGGGTTAGACTCGCAGACGCCCTCCAACTCCCCAACAAACAAACAAAAAGCCAGCTCGGACCGGGGCGGGCGTGGGCTCGGCGGCGTCTGCGGCGGCGGCCGCCCGGGCCGCGGGTGACTTCGGCCGCCCGTGGCAGCCTGCCCTGCGCCCCGGCCCGCGCCCCCGAGGAGGCGGCTGTTTTCCTTGGCCCGCGGCGGGGATGGGTGGGGAGGCGTGCGGCCGCGGGTGGGACGCGGCGCCGCTCCCGCTCCAGCTCCCGGGCATGCTTCGGGAGAGCCGCGGCCCCGGCAACTCTCAGCTCGCAGCTGCGGCCCCCCAACCCCCGACCCCGGCCCGGGCTCGCCCTCCCCGGTGGCCACCTGAAGCAGAGGGGAAAGGGCAGAGCAAACCACCCACCTACCACTATTTCCTCCGCCCCTTCCTGAGGCGGGTCGCCGGCGCGGGCTCCCGGGAAGCGCGGCCCGGGCGCGTGCGGGAAGCAAGGACTCTGTTCGGCGGCTCGGCCAGCGGCGGGGCGCGCTAGGCCGCGGCTCGGTTAATATTCATGAGGCGCCGCCCCTCCTCCGCGGCCCGCCGGACCCCGGCGCCCGCCGCTCGCCTTTGTGCCCCGGCCTCCCTCGCTGCGCACACGCGGGCGCGGCCTCCGCGGGCCCGCGCCTCAGCCCCGGGCTGTGAGCGGCCACGCAACGGAGAACGCGGGCTAGGGGTCGGCTCCCAGGCAGCGCCGCGACCTGCCCCGGCCGGCCCCGGGCTCTGGGCGCCGCGGGAGGGCGTGGGGCGGGGCGGCGGCCGCCGGACTCTCCCCTCGCCTGGCCGGGCCGGCCGGGGCCCCACGCTCCCGCGCCCGCGATCGCCGAGCGCGAGACTGGCCGGGCCGGCGGGCGCGCGAGCTGCTTCCCGGGGGCGGACTGCTCGCGCCTTCCTTCTGGATCCACCTCCTCCCACCCCACCTCCTTCCCCTCCCCTCCCGGGGGACGCTCGGGGGCGAGGAGTTTTTGGTCTGCAGTCACCCGCCCCGGGAGCCAAGCTAGAGGAGGAAGACCGGCCGGGACAGGGTTGGTGCTCGCCAAGCCCCCCGCAACCTGGGCACCCGCTAGCCCTTTCGTCCCCGCACCCCGACGCCGGGCACACAACTCCGGCCGCTTCCCGAGCGCCGCTCCGGGAACGGGCACAGCCCTGTAGCTGTCTGCGGGGACAGGTCTTAGGGGACGGCGGCCCCCTTTCTGCAGCGGGTGGGGCGAGAAGCTACGGGATGTGGGGCTTCCAGATAAGGGAGTGTCCCCGCCCGCCGCACTGCAAGGTAGCTTCCTGCGGTAAGCAAGGACCGGGTGGTGGCGGCTACGTGTCTTTCAGATTTTTTTTTTTTTTTTTAGGTTTTTTTTTTTTTTTTAACCTGCAGGGCGGCTGAGCGATTAGGCGCGGCTAGCGGAACCGAGCGGCGGCGGCTGTGCCTTCCCCACGCTCCCGTCACTGTGGCTCAGCCGCCAGCCCCGCGGCCGCCGCTCCACACCCCACTCCCCGGCCTGGGCTCAGATCCGAACTGCTGGCTCCGCCCTGTTGCGCCTCATAACATCTCCCGCTGCAAACCGCCCAATCCGGTGACGCTGCGAGAGTATGCGAGCCAATCAGGAGCTACCGGCTCAAGCCTTCTGCCCCGCCCCTCAGCCGCCCCTTCCCACCCCCACCTCATCTCGGGAGGTGGCTCAGCAGCTCTGATCCCTAGAGAAGCCTCTAGCTGTGGCCGTGGTGCTTGGCACCTCTTCACCCCCGTCTTCTCCCCGTCTTATACACATCCCTCCTCCAGGTCTCTGTCCTGCTGATGGTGTTGAGGGTCATTTCGATCCTCACTTCGGCAGGGGACTGACAGCTTTTGTGTCTGATCAACTGTCAGAACCATCCTTAAAGAACAGAACAAAAACCAAGACTCTGTGGGACTTGTTACCTTTTTCATCTTTGCTACAATTACCTTCTAAAGACTCCTCCCCCTTTCCACACCCATCGCCTAGGGTCCTGTTTCTTGTGGAGGTTTTCAAAAAAGCACTAAGGAGCTGGTAAAGAAGAACCTGAACCTTAGTTTTATAGTTCCTTACAGTGAAAGAGACCAGATAGAATGTACCACCAAATCCTGACATTTAGAGGAAACTAACTAGATCATTTTTTTTCCAGTAGCCATGAAATATGTAAGGTATGACTGCCCCTAACCAAATTAACCAATAGCCAAGGGTGATAAATAATAAATAAATGAAAACAGAGCCTACTACTCTGTGATTTACTGAGTAGCAGCATGCTGATCTATAGCAGATCTAGTTATATCCTGCCATTGGGTAAAGCAACAAAAACTGAAGAGAAATAGAACATTCACGGGTTTATCGCTAGTGGGCTTAGAGAATAAGAGGAGACAGGCAGCCGGGCTGTGGTGGTGCACGCCTTTAATTCCAGCACTTGGGAGGCAGAGGCAGGTGGATTTCTGAGTTCAAGTCCAGCCTGGTCTACAGAGGGAGTTCCAGGACAGCCAGGGCTACACAGAGAAACCCTGTCTCTAAAGAAAAAAGAAGGGGGGGGGGGGGAGGAGAGAGGCAAAAGTTCCCATCCACCGCTTACAGATGCAAACGTGCATGTGCGTCATAACGGAGTGCCTAACAGCTGAGAGTATCTACAAGGTTTTGCCTTTACAAGGCTTTGATCTTTATAAATGTCGGTCTGAGGAAAAGGTTTCCTTTTGGTACTAGAGAATATAAAGTTGGCCGTGAAAGCAAATAAAAGTCATTATGGAATTATGGGTAACAAAATCTACAGATGCAACATTTCAGTCAAAGGAAGTACCATGTGAGAACCAAGATTCTACCCAGGGCCTGGAGAGAGAGATGGGTCAGCAGTTCAAAGAGTCCCTAGGACCCACACCAGCTGGCTCCCAGCCACCTGTAACTCCAGCTCCACGAATGGTTTCTAAGAGCACTTGTACTCACTGCACATAAACACACACACAAAAATTTAAAATAAAGTCTTTTTAAAATACTATAATCTATCTTCCTCATTTTCCATGTAATGGGGCAAATTTTTACTAGTGTGTAAGTACTACAGCTTATCAGTAACAATGGCAGCCAACATCTCTTTGGCTCCATCTCCTGGTGGGTACTTCTCTCAGAGTTTTAGATACATCTTAATGAGATTGCAATGTGGAGGCAGGAGTCAAGCCCAGAAGGTCTGGTTCCAGAATCCATTCTTTTACATACAATAATAACCATATTAGCTAACATTTAACATTTAACTTATATTTTTTCCTATAGACTTGTGGTCTATAAGTAAGAATTTAATCCTATTGGACAGGTATGATCATAACTTTATGAGTTCCATCATGTATGTCTTACTTACGTATCAGACTCTGTGAATAGAGAAGACTCTGACTAGAATTTGGGAAATACGCTTCTGGCCTGCCCACTAGAATCTATGAATGTAACAGTACATTTCATATTTTGTTAGGCTGTGAATATTATGTGAAATCACAACTATACAACAACTCTGAAAATATAAAAGCATTATGTTGGTTACTAAGATATTAAAGTATCAAATTGTTGTGTATTAACTATTAAACTCTTAGGTTGCTATGAGGCAAGACTTTGCCTTGCTTCCTCAACAGAACTTTACTCTTTCACTGACACTAGGGATACATTAATAGTGAAAAGTTAGGTCCATTCCTGTCTGAAGATATGAGCAATAGTAATCTCTGAATAAGTGTTTCATCTCCCATTTAGATTCCTTCTATGTAGACCAAAGTGCACAGGCACTCTCGGTCATCTGGAAAGTGGCAACCAACAGCCAGTTAGTCACCACCCCACAGACTGATAGAGTAAGGGGTACAAGATACAAGCCCTTGGATTCTCAGCTGCCCATCCTGGTGTTTCACTCATTAACACCTCCACCAGAGGGAGGGCAAGCAAAAGGAAAACGAGCCAAGCACTCAGTCATGTGGCTGCTCTTAAAAGCTCTCCTGAGAGTTGGCGAAACAATGTTTAGGGGTCACAGAAACTGACCGATGTCTGGACTGAACTATGGGCTTCATGGACTTCATGACGGATCCCTGGACACTTGTTTATCGCAAGTCTCTTGGATCAGCGATAACCAACAGTAACTCTAGCTCAGTTTACTTGAAAGGCTGGTCTTTTCCTCCCCAGAGCACGTCTACTGTGTGATTTCCTATCATCTAATTTGAAATAACTACACCACTAGCTTAACAACTACAAGGCCAACTCAGAAACTATAATTCTCAGAGTGCGAGCAAGACATTTTTAAAAATGGCAACTAGAATATCCTCAAAATATAAATTTTGGCTTTGAGGATGGCATAATAATACTGTTTGGCAAACCATTATCAGAGAAAAATGTCACAGCCAGAAATAGAACCACAATGGCCAGGCCTGCTCTGGTCTGAGGTCATTCTGTGACAACCTATGGCTGATTTCTACTCCGAATATAGAAGCTGGCAAGTCTAAGAGGCACAAGTGTTTGCCAGAGAATTCCACAAGTGAAATTTGTAATTCAGTATGAAGCATTTGCAAAATTATGTGTCTGAGATATTTGACACCAAGAGGCCATCAGAGGAGCAGCTTTTTTTTTTTTTAAATAGGAAAACACTGTGTGCTTTATTTCTTATTCATATAATTTCAAAAGGGAGATGATGCCTCCTAACATTTTTTGAAAAAACAAAACTTTCATGTTAAATTGAATAGCTACAGAAAACAGCATTTAACTATAGTAATCAAGAGGCAGTGATTCTCCAAGGCAAGGAAATTCTAGGACCCTTCATCCAAACCCTTTCAAACAATTATTGTAAATTATTTACTAATTTAACATTCTGCAGTTAGTAATTATATCACTTATCTATTTTAAGGTAATTAAGGTAACCTAGTTTTTAGCATTAATTTCTGAACTTGAAGATAACAGTCTTTAGTTTCTTATACATAGTAACTAGCAAAGTGTCACTAATTTTTAATAATTTCCTTACTTTTGGCTTATCTTTCCCCAATTCTATAATAGAACATTAGTATTTATTTTGAAGCTTTAACTCAGACTCCCAAAATACCTGCCACATCTTTGGTCCACACAAATCAGTACTTAATAATTAATCAACAAATAAATAATCAAGGTGGTGTTATGATTTTTATTATTTGGGGCTCTAAGGTTCGAACCCATGGCCTCATACACACTAGGCAAGTGTACTACCCTTGAGTCTGTATCACTATTATCGATACATGGTTATATCTTAAATTCATAGCTGAGCACTAACTGTCCAGATAACAGTGCATTTGGTTGGGGAACAGAAATTCAAAGCCGTAGCCATAAAGAGAATAACAGACACATGCTTCAAGCTCCACATACCCTGGGCTTTAGCTCTACCTGACTTCATCTCTAATGACTGACGCGCTGGGCTCACGATACAATCCAGGAAACTACTCTCACTTGCATGTGTAGTAATAAATTTGGGTGGTATAAAATTCTCGACTCACAGCTTTATTCAGAATCATATATCAACCATTTCAATGATTCAATGATTTTTCAGCAGTCAAACGTGTGTTATTCAAAAGTAGTGCAGCAATGAATCAGCAGCATCAGGAGTTTATTTCTCCATTTTAAGAATAATAAGACTAAATAACATTTAGGCACAACTTTCATCTTGCTTTGAGAATCGTGACTTTCATTTAGAAATATTCTATTTTTAAAAACCTGAGACCAGTTTTCAAAATGTTTCCACCCACTCACCTAATCTGAGCTGGAACATGCTGTGCAAATGCTGCAGTCTGGTTGGAAATCCACATTACAGTCGGAGACGTGAAGCGCTTTATCATCTTGGAAGAGAGGGCTACATCCCAGCTATTCTATTCTAGCTGGGAGGCTGCCATATGGTAGGCCAATCATAATTTAAAATTAGAATAAATAATAATTATAATAAGGTCCTAGCCTATCCTTTCAGCATCATTGGACAGACACAGGAGAGACATCCCACGATTGCTCCATTTCTTTTTTTCTTTTTTTTTTTTTTTTTTTTTTTTTAGGTTTTTCAAGACAGGGTTTCTCTATGTAGCCCTGGCTGTCCTGGAACTCACTCTGTAGACCAGGCTGGCCTCGAACTCAGAAATCCACCTGCCTCTGCCTCCCAAGTGCTGGGATTAAAGGCGTGCGCCACCACTGCCCAGCGCTCCATTTCTTGCATCAGTGAAACTCCAGTTGTCTCTCCATATTCCTGGGCTCTGTACAATGGGCTCCTATATTCCTAAAACTGCCTGCATGCCGTACTAATCCAAAAGTCAGCTAACTAAAGAGTCTTCCTTCAAATAGGACAACATGACAGGATAATTATGTGGCAAGTCACATGTGGGTTTAAGATAGATAGATTGAGGCTTGCATAACTTTTCCCCTAAATATTATTTTAATTATATACAAGTATATATAGAGATATAATTGGTATTGTTTTCTTTGCACAAAATCTAATTGTGTATACATATATGCTTTTATATATACATTCCAATAAAACCAATATGTAATTTGAATAATATGTATGTATGCGTGTATATATTTCTTTGAAGCAAGGTCTAATATATATATTCCCACCAGGAAAAAAAAAATATATATATGGGAATATATATATATATATATATATATATATATATATATATATATATTCCCAAGTACTAGTATTAAAGGTGTGTGTCAACGTACCCGATTCAATTATATTTTAACTTCTAAAAGATTTACATCACACACACACATACACACACACACACACATTCAAACTATGCAGAGCTGACTTTATATCACACTTTACAAATCCATTCTCTGGTCTCACAAAAGCTCCTTATTGGTTGAATCCAACACAAATATCTTTGAGATGCTCAAAGATATTTCATCCACTCTGAGGTCTATTTATATACAAGTGGAAAAATTAGTGTGTGTAGCCCTTGTGAAAAGGGAGTGGAGAATCAGAAATATTGGCCTGTAATCTTAGTGCTAAGTGAGACTAAGTCAGTCTAAGACTAAGTCAGAAGCCGGGCAGTGGTGGCACACGCCTTTAATCCCAGCACTTAGGAGGCAGAGGCAGGTGGATTTCTGAGTTCGAGGCCAGCCTGGTCTACAGAGTGAGTTCCAGGACAGCCAGGGCTATACAGAGAAACCCTGTTTCGAAAAACAAAACAAAACAAAACAAAAAGACAAAAAAAAAAAAAAAAAAAAAGACTAAGTCAGAAAAACGAAAAGTTCAAGGCCAACTGGAGGGCTCCTTAATATTCCAGGTCTACCTGGGCTACCTTTCTTTTCTTTTTTTTAACTGATGAAAACATTTTATTCTGCCTGAGGCTCTATCACCATCAACAGGAATGGTCTGAACAGAAAGGTTTGTGATCAATCTCCTCAAAAGAAACAAAATGGTCATTGTTGTCTTTCACTCTGAGAGGGTATAGGTTCCCTAAGACAAATGTTAGGGGGAAACTGTCCAAAATGTACAGGACTATATACCCAATGTCATCTTTGTCCTGGTTCAGAACCCATTTTGGCTGTGGCGAAACAAGTGACATTGGGACTGATGGAGTGTGAAAGGAAACTGAGCCCAGCCAGTCTTGCAGTGTACGGAGTGCAAGAGAGGATGCTTGCATGCCGTCAGCTTGCATGCCGTCAGCTTGCAAGCCATCAGCATTGACAAGCAGAAGGAACAGAAAGTCCGCAGTGGCTGGATCTCCAGTGACCAGGCTGATTCATCAGAAGACAAAAATTGCGAAAACTCAAAAAACAGACTATATTCTTCTAAGAAGAGAGAAAAAAAATATATTACTTCTGGATGAAGATTAACTGAAGAAAAATAGATAACTATTTTCTACCCTGGTGGAAATGATATGCTAAAAGGGAATGAAGAAAACATAAAAGGCACTAGACGACCTGAGAAGATATTGGGAGAGCAGAGCTGTGCTGTCCCACAAGTAAAAACCAAGTTAGCACTAAGGAAGAAGAAGTAGCAGCCAGCAGAATGCAGTATAGCTGAGGTGAGGCTCCGGTGCTTGGAAAGGTTGCTCTGGTTGTTGTTGTTTTCCATATGAAATCCAAAGGAAAAGACAAAATGAAAAGTGAATAAGTTAGAAGTTAAAATCATGCTGGAGGATCACGCAAATAGATCATGAGTTCAAGACCAGTCTGAACTATATACCAAGTCCTAGAAAAAGGTGGTTTCAAAAGAGATTGGTGGATGTTGTCTGCCTAAATTTTATCTGGGGAAAAACAACACACATATTCACCCCAGATAGGGAAGCACCACAGACCAAAGAACATTAACACCAAAGTCCAAATTGGTGAACTAATAAGTTTTATTGGAGTTACTTAGGAGGATATAGGTGAGGGGTTACTTACAGCAGCAGAAATGACTCAAAGACAGCTTTCATCACCAAGGCCCACCCCAGAATGGGTGACAGCTCATAAAAGCTGGGAACCTGGAGCACACTGCGTAGCCTGCAGGCAGCTCAACAGGTTGGTGAGTGTCCCTTCCCGTTGACTCATTTGGTCTAAACCTCTTCCAGGTAGCTGGTCTGGTCTTAGTCTATTCTTTGCAGTTTGGCTTATCTAAACATCACATTTTCCTACACTCAGTGAAAAGGAACTCTCAGCTTTTATTACTCTGGCAGGGAGCAGTCAGGTGAATCTGGTCAGTTTCAGGAACTTCCTGAAGCTATTTTGAGTTGTTTATGGTCCTGTTTAAGGTACTTCCCTGCAGGATGGAATGTGGCAATCTCAGAACAGACTGTTATAAAACAGGAGTGGGAGCCCTGCCGTGGAGGCACACACCTTTATTCCCAGCACTTGGGAGGCAGAGGCAGGTGGATTTCTGAGTTCAAGGCCAGCCTGGTCTACAGAGTGAGTTCCAGGACAGCCAGGGCTACCTGTCTCGAGAAAACAACAACAACAAAAACCAGGAGTGGGGAAAGGGAGAAAAGAAAATGTAAAGAATAAATAATAAAAATAAAGCTATCTGACAAAGCATTTGCACTGGCAAAACTAAAAAACATTTTCCAGGTAAAAAGGGCTCAGAGCTGAGTGTCCCCAGTTTCTGTACTCTCCTTCCATAATAATAGTGTTTTATTGGAACAACAAGTTAGGGCTGTTTTCCTAGCCTTCCTCCTAAGTGTGGCCATATGACTACATGGAACTATGAAACACGGGCAGGAATAGTTGTGGGTCACTCCAAAAGTTTCCCCTTAAAAGGGGTCCCGACTTCACGGTGGTTGAAGATGTTTTAAAAATAAAAGACAGGGTTTAGAGTTTGAACTCAGTGGGTAGAGTTCTTGCCTGGCACATCCCCAGTGCTAGATACAACTGGTGGCACATGACAGTACTCCCAGAACTTGGAAGGTGAGGAAGGAAGAGAGGACCAGATTAAATATCATCTTTCAGCATATTTTTTATTATTATTATTATTTTTTTTTTATTTTTATTTTTTTTGGTTTTTCAAGACAGGGTTTCTCTGTGTAGCCCTGGCTGTCCTGGAACTCACTCTGTACACCAGGCTGGCCTCGAACTCAGAAATTCACCTACCTCTATCTCCCAAGTGCTGGGATTAAAGGCGTGTGCCACCACTGCCTGGCCAGCATAAGTTTTAAGACTATTCTGTGTTACATGAAACCTTGTCTCAATACATAAATGTCTCTAATACATAAAACTTTGTCTCTAATACATGAATGGCACCCAGTTCCATTTTACTTTCAATAAAAAGCAAATAAAAAATATTAACATTGCCAGGCAGTGGTGGCACACGCCTTTAATCCCAGCACTTGGGAAGCAGAGGCAGGAGGATTTCTGAGTTCGAGGCCAGCCTGGTCTACACAGTGAGTTCCAGGACAGCCAGGGCTACACAGAGAAACCCTGTCTCGAAAAAACCAAAAAAAAAAAAAAAAAAAAAAGGAAGGAGTTTTGAAGAAAAAAAGAAAACGATTCAAAAGATCAAAACCATATAGCTATTTAGAAGCAGTAGAAAGACACTTTGAACATGAAATTCAGGAAATGCATCACTTTCCCCAAAGTAGTGACACAGACAGTGCGGCTTACTAAGGGACTCCTTTACACACATGGGGACTGGTGGTGACAGGCACATACCTGTGGCCATCACTGTGCCATTATTACACAATGCAGATAAACTGAGAGAGGAGATCACTGTTGGAAAAGGTAGTAATAATAATACCACAGTAATATACCATTGCAGAACAAGGGAGTTGGAGAGATAGAAAGGTGGGGAAAGGTCACTGATGCAAATGTCCTCATTGCCTGCGAGGAACTGCGGAAGTACCTTTAAGTTATTTAAGATGTTTTAAATCCTGATGAATAAATACGTAGACATAAAGTGAAAAGGAAAATCGCAGACTGCACAAGATAGATGCAACTCACAGAAGAGTTTATATTGAGGTGTAGAAAGGGCTCCCAGAGGCCAGTAGGTAAAATAGAAAAGACCTATAGTTCACAAAAAAGAAAATCCCTTTGACCCTAAGCCTAAAGAAAGGCACTCCACAACAGGATAAACAGAATAACGCAAATCAAAATGATGAGGCCTTCAGAAACCCTTCACACCTTGATAACTTGGTATCAGAAGTGCTGATTTCTCAGCAGGTGGGCAATTCAAAGTTGCAATTCAGCCAGGCAGTGGTGGCGCAGGCCTTTAATTCCAGCACTTGGGAGGCAGAGGCAGGCGGATTTCTGAGTTCGAGGCCAGCCTGGTCTACAGAGTGAGTTCCAGGACAGCCAGGGCTACACAGAGAAACCCTGTCTCGAAAAACCAAAAAAAAAAAAAAAAAAAAAAAAACAAAGTTGCAATTCAAAGCAACACAGGTACCTCAGACACACACACCCCCCAAACTGGCTACAAAATCTGCTGCCGAGATTGACTCCTGCTTGATATCCAGTGCTCGTGGATATGAAATACCCCAATCTGCTTTCCCCACATGGGTGGCAAGTCCGTCTATCCAGCTGCTTCAAATGTACTCTTACAAGTCTCCCCAAATCCCTTTCCCTTCCATCCCACAGTCAGCTCTGACCTAATACACCGATTATACCCAGCATTCCTCACTTCCACAGCAGTCAACGCATCATCTGTCACCTGGATTAAAATGACGACAACAGCTTTCAATTAGTCTTCCGCCCTTACGTTCCAGAATCTACTCCTCAGCACGGGAGTCAGAAAAAGCCTTCGAGAACCTACATCACACCTCTTTGCTTAAAAATCCTCAATGGCTTCCCTTTTTTGTAGAGATAAAAAGCTCAAATCCTTCCAATAACTTACACTGGCTCTCCTGGTCCACCTGCAGGGTAACCCGTCTGTCTGCTGTTATTCCTCAAACTCTGTGGGCAGTTCCACCACACCTGCAGCTCACCAGTGTTTGCACCTGCTCTTCACCCAGGCTGGTGTAGGCGTTCCTCTCCTGGCCCAGGGGCCTTCTCATGGCATTGATGCTTTTTACTTAAAGGTCATTTTTAAAGAGCACTTCACAGACACCTGTACTTTAAAATGGCAACACATCTACCTCCAAAGGTCCTGCGTCAGCCCTGTAGTCCTCTCTCCACTGCCTTGGATTTCCGTGATTGTAGCAGGTACCTTGGATGAGCAACTTAAAATGAGGAAATGACTTATTTGGGCTCAGAGTTTGAAGGGACTCTACCGGGCCTGAGCACGGCTGTGGCGGTCCTTGCCCTTCCGCCCCATTCCCTCTGCCTTGCTAAAAAAATTACTAGATTACATTCCTAAAGCTAGTCCGCAAGGCCTATTCCCTAAGGCATTAGGCTACTTCCTCTCCTGAGGCTCAGTAACTACCAAGACCTAGCTAACAGAGTATGGAAGTCCAGCAATCAAAAGCCCCCTACAGCTCACGTAATTAACATGCCCAATTAAATTCAAATACCTCATCCTAACTCGGGGTTTCCCCCATAACCTTTATAAACCACTCTTTTCCTCTGAGTCACCTTCTGCCTCCGCTCTATCCAGAGACAGTCCTTTGTCCCCACCCCCACCTGGGGACAAATACCCCTTCCCTCCCTTCCTCCTCGGTTCCCTTCCTCTTTTCACTTGTCCCTTATCTCCCGTTTTTGTTCCTTATTCCCTGCCCTTTGTCCCTGGGGCAAATAAATCTCCTTTGCGCTGAGAACTTGGTCTTGGAGTGTCTTGAGCCAACTTGGAGGTTCTCTGCAGGTTTCTCAGTCCACGGTCTGTCCTGTCTGTGGCTTTGCTGTGTGTCTATGCAGTGCATTTACGGTGGAGAGTCCGTGGTGGAGACTTTTCATGTCATAGTGGGCCGGAAAGACAAAGAGAGACTGGCGGGACCAAATCCCTGTCAAGGCACTCCCTCAGTGACCGACCTTCTGTAGGTCTCACTTCCAGATGGTACCACCAATTAAAATCTAACATTTGGTTTCTTATTTCCATGGAGAAGAACTATATTTCCAATGGGTGGGCAATTGAAGTGAGCAATTTGAAGTGAAGCAGTATTAAAACTGAAAAAAAGAGTCAGGACCTGGCTGTCAAGAGGACCAGATAGGCAACATTAGGTAGGTGAGTTCCAGGGAGAAATGTCTCCATCACTGGGCAATGTCTCCTACAGCTCATGTCTGCAGTTTTGCTGGCTCCCTTGAGACAATTGGGTTTCTTTGGATGACAGCAGCCTCAGAAGTATGGGGTAGGTACTAATTTTCAGAGGTGTTTACCAACATCCTTTATATAGGTATTATTCTGGATTATTGCCATGTATAGAAACAAGGGCTATGTGCACATCCATGACGATGGCTGCCGGAAAGCAGAAAAGGGAAGGCATGGGGGGAGGGGAGGATAGGCTTTGGCGGAGTTGTGAAAATATGGACGGTCAGTGGGAATATGAAATGATATACTGCCGGGGAAAACAGCATGGTGGGCTCTCAAAAATATAAAACTAGAGTTATCATGTGACCAGCAACCTTCCTTTAAGATCTATACCCCAAGGAAACAAATATGTAAGTGTCTATGTTCTCATTGCTCACAACAGCCCAAACATGGAAAATTCCAAGTGTCCATTGATGAAAGAATACATAAAAAATCATTCTCACCGGGCAGTGGTGGCACGCCTTTAATCCCAGCACTCTGGAAGTAGAGGCAGGTGGATTTCTGAGTTCAAGGTCAGCCTGGTCTACAGAGTGAGTGCCAGGACAGCCAGGGCTACACAAAGAAACCCTGTCTTGAAAAACCAAAAAAAAAGAAAAAAGAAAAAAAGAAAAGAAAAGAAAGAAAGAAAGAAAGAAAGAAAGAAAGAAAGAAAGAAAGAAAGAAAGAAAGAAAGAAAAGGAAGCATCCTAAAATACACCCAAACCCAGATGACTTTGAAGTATTATATGAAATAAAATAAACAGCTCACACAAGGAGAAATGGTATTGCAGTCTCCTTCGTGAGGTTCTAGTGATAGTCTATAGAGCCTCGATCAGGGCGGTGATGGTCACTGTAGGTGGGCAGGGCAGGTTCCCTTTTGTAGGTACCATCTCAGGTTTGCTATGAAGATGGAGGATGGTGACACACAGCAGTCCCAATTTTTGGCCACAAAAATGCCTTGAAATGGGGGATTTACAAAATGTGCATTTTTGTCACAATAAAAATTGCAAATAACGTTTTTTTAAAAGAAAAATTGTTATTAAACCCAAGTTGATTCACTTTGCCCCATTTGTTAAAAGGGCTGTATTTTATCCAATGTATATTTTTCCTACCTTTGTCAGAAATCGGGTGGTTATAGCTCTGAGGGTTTATATCTGGGTCCCTGCTTCTCTCCCGGTCATCCTTGTATCTGCTCCTTGCCCGTCCCAGGCTGGCTTATTACTAAGGCTCTAGTATAACGAGAAATCAGATGCTCCCTATCAGCAGCAGTCCTTTTTGTTCAGAATCGCTTTGGCTGTCTGGGCTCTTGGTTACTTCCACATGAATTTAAAGGGTTTTTTATTGTTGCTGTTGTTTTTCCCATCTCTGTGCAAAAGGGTGGTGGGATTCCAACCGGCAGAGCATCTATTTTTCAAATTCATTCTCCCAATCCAGGAGCATAAGGTCTTTCTGTTTCCAGTGTCTTCCTTGGGTTGCTCTCATAGCAGGTCCTGCTCTTGCTCCTTTGGGTTTATTCCAATGTGTTCTTTGCTTGCTTTTCTTCAAAGGCTATTGTGAACAGGAATGTTTCCCTGATTCCTTTCTCAGATGTCGGTCAGTGTGTATAGGAAGGCTACTGATCCTCTCGCAAGAGCTTTGTATTTTCCCCTCTGCTGAAAGCGCCTCGGAACTCTAAGTGGGAGCTTCAGAGGGTCCTCTGTGAGGTCGCCCTGTGGCTCCCATTTGTATTTCTTCATGGTTGGTTGTCCTGAATCCTCATATGTACATAGATGCATTGTTTATGAAATGTGTATTTTATCACTATATTCATATATTATATATGTTGTCTGTAGCTTTACATTTTATTTAGAAGTAGCAAAAGGGATCATGCGTCAAATTACAACAGTGGTTAGATCAGGTTCTTCTCACGTGGTTCGAATGCTGCTATAACCATGTTTGATTTTGCAAACTTAGGCAACCTTTCTTTCCTTAATTTCTCCAGTCTTGGAAATGGACATGTTTTGAAAAAAAAAAAAAACAGCCGGGCGGTGGTGGCGCACACCTTTAATCCCAGCACTTGGGAGGCAGAGGCAGGCAGATTTCTGAGTTCGAGGCCAGCCTGGTCTACAGAGTGAGTTCCAGGACAGCCAGAGCTACACAGAGAAACCCTATCTCGAGAAAACAAACAAACAAAACAAAAAAAGAAAGAAAGAAAGAAAGAAAGAAAGAAAGAAAGAAAGAAAGAAAGAAAGAAAGAAAGAAAGAAAGAAAGAAGGAAAGAAGGAAAGAAAAAAAAAAGGTTTTTGAGACAGAATCTTGGGTAGAGTAGGCCTCAGATTCCCCATGCAGCTGATAGAGAACAACCTTGAAGTTCAAATTCTCCTCCCTTAGTCCCCAAGTGCTGGAATTACTGGCATGTGCTACCTCACCTTTGTTTTGAAGATTTAATGAGCTAATCCATGCAAAATACTTTAAACAATGTTAAGTTTTAATTATCATGTAGAATGCATGTGTTTCATAGTTAATCAAAACTAAAACTAAACTTCAGAAGGTAATTTCTGATGCCCAGTTATCTTGCTTTCTACCCTGAATTTAGTTAGGGTTGTAACTTATGGGACTGTGCAGTTCCTTGCTGTCCATGGATAAGTCTCTTCATTCCTCAGAAATGCTTGGTAAACATTCCAGTCTGAAACTGCCCATAATTCTGCACTTCACAAGGCCTTCAGAGATTGACTCAGATTCCCTGTCTTTCTGAATACACACATTCTCTACCAAGTCAGGCTCCTTCTATCATTCCAAAGAGTGAGAGGAAAGTTTCAATTATCTATTCAAAGTCAAAGATATAAACAGGCTCTATTTGTATCTAAGGGTCTTTTAAGATTTATAGTAAGTTCATATTTTGAGCATATACAAATTATGTATTTAGTTAGTTAGTTAGTTATTTGTGTTTCTCTTGCCAGCCCCAAATTTATATCTATTTTAACCTATGCCTTGAAATTATAAGAATGGAGAAGGTTCTTTTATCAGTGGCCAGGCAAGGATAATGAAACCATGAGCCACATGAGAACCACCTTAGAGCAGTGATTCTCAACAAGTAGATTGTGACCCCTTGGGGGAGGGGTGAAGGACCCTTTCACAGGGGTCACCCAAGACCATCTGCATATCAGATATTTACACTACGATTCATAGCAGTAGCAAAATTACAGTTATAAAGTAGCAATGAAAATAATTTTATGGTTGGGGTCATCACAACATGAAGAATTATAGGGGTATTAAGGGGTCACAGCATTAGGAAAGTTGAGAGCCACTGTCTTCTCGAGCTAACTTTAAAAAGATGACAGCAAATTATACATTTTACAACAAATAGGATGCAGAATTCTAAACACAGTTTTATTAAATATGCAAAGCTATCCCAATAAAGAAAGAACATTTGGTTTAAAGAATTTTTTTGTTTGTTTGGGTTTTTTTTGTTTTTTGTTTTTGTTTTGTTTTGTTTTGTTTTGTTTTGTTTTTGTTTTTGTTTTTTTTCGAGACAGGGTTTCTCTGTGTAGCCCTGGCTGTCCTGGAACTCACTGTGTAGACCAGGCTGGCCTTGAACTCAGAAATCCACCTGCCTCTGCCTCCCAAGTGCTGGGATTAAAGGCATGTGCCACCACCACCCGGCTGGTTTAAATAATTATACAGAAGAATTGATAAAAACATTATGTGGTTGTTAAAATGAACTGGGTAGATATTTATTGATTGGTTCATAAGCCATGGAATTACACACTAAATATTGATTATATGTATTTGAGCTATAATTCATATGTTCTCATATATAGACATTTATTGCCAGGAAAGTATAAACTAACTGAAGAATTGGACCAGATGCCAGGTGAGGGGATTGAGATTGAAATGAAATTAACAGATGTACAACTGGACCCACATGCTAGCACTTGCAAATATAAATTAAAAAACAAAAAGCAAAAAAGCAAAAACAAACAAACAAACAAACAAAACAACCCAAAAGACGGTGAGGCCCAAATAATGTGGAATGTCAGAGCCCCAGAGATGAAGATGGCCCATTGCTTCTTTTCTTTTCTTTCTTTTTTTTTTTTTATGTTATATTATTTGAATAATTTTAACATTATATACAATAAAAAAATCAAGTTTTAATTCATCATTGAAAGAAATTTAAGGTTTTAGGATGTTTGAGATAACATTTCTTTTTTTCTTTTTAAATTTTATTTATTTATTATATGTAAGTATACTGTAGCTGTCTTTAGTCTCCCCAGAAGAGGGCATCAGATCTCATTACAGATGGTTGTGAGCCACCATGTGGTTGCTGGGATTTGAACTCAGGACCTTCAGAAGAGCAGTCAGTGCTCTTAGCCACTGAGCCATCTCTCCAGCCCAGAGATAACGTTTCTTAATGTGTCCAATGCGAAGGCTCCCACTCCAGTTCCATCTCTCTCTCTTTCTTTCTCTCTCTCTCTCTCTCTCTCTCTCTCTCTCTTTCTTTACCTCACCAGCTCTCTTCTAGCTTAATTTTTGCATCAAGATCTTGCCAAGGTAAGCCTTGAACTTGTGGCCTTCCTGCCTCAGCCTCCCGAGTGTAGAGATTTCAGGCCTGTGCTGTCACATCACGCCCTTCTCTACACCTCTTAACAAATCGTCAGAGTGAAACAGCATAGAAAACTAAAAGAAATAGAAATACTGGCTGCTACTGCATAGAAAAATGAGCTCAGGTACCTCCAATATACTTACATAGCTATGCTTGAGGGATAAGTGGTACTAATTTTTAAAGTTTTCAAGGCTTCTTTGATGACAAAAAGGAAGAGGGTAAGAATAAATTAGAGAAGGGGAAAGTCGGCAACAGAAAAGAAGCAATGGAAGCCGGAGGCAGAGACAGGTAGATTTCTGAGTTCGAGGCCAGCCTGGTCTACAGAGTTCCAGGACAGCCAGGGCTATACAGAGAAACCCTGTCTCGAAAAACCAAAAAAAAAAAAAAAAAAAAAAAGAAAGAAAGAAAAGAAAAAAGAAAAGAAAAGAAGCCATCTTCATCTCTGGGGCTCTGACATTCCACGTTATTTGGGCCACAACATCTTTCGGGTTGTTTTGTTTGTTTGTTTGTTTGTTTTTGCTTTTTTGCTTTTTGTTTTTTTAATTTATATTTGCAAGTGCTAGCATGTGGGTCCAGTTGTACATCTGTTAATTTCATTTCATATTTAGTATGAAATGTCAGGTAATAGCACCGCTTTAGGGCACAAGCACAGTTATGTATCAAATGAGCCGAAAATACAATTATTATATGTTCTACTCATTTGGGAGGGAATTTCTGCATCTGAATTCTTGGCACGAGTGCTTCTGTTTGTAAGCTGTTTCAGACTGGGGATGACTCTCAGCTGGAGTGGAATGGAATTCTTTGCTCTTCTCAGACTCTCTTTACTACAGTAACTCCCGGTAAAAACAAACTGAATACGGAATGAAAAGACAGACTTATTTCCCTGTCTATAAACCTCTTAAAGTTGTCATCCAATAATGCTGACATTTCACGATGGGCAGGACTAGTTAATTTTTTTTTTTTTATCTTTTTTTTTTTTTTTTTTTTTTTTTTGGTTTTTCGAGACAGGGTTTCTCTGTGTAGCCCTGGCTGTCCTGGAACTCACTCTGTAGACCAGGCTGGCCTCGAACTCAGAAATCTGCCTGCCTCTGCCTCCCAAGTGCTGGAATTAAAGGCGTGCGCCACCACTGCCCGGCATAGGACTAGTTACTTAAAACAAATAATAGTTTATAACATATACATATTGATACAGATATTGCTGTGCTACATAAATAAGACTAAAAGCAATGGCTGGCTGAAGGAGGCTGCTTCTAAAGAACAGAGACGTTTGAAAAATTATCTTGGTGCTAGGTAATTGACTTGAAGAAATGAATGGATAAAATTTTACAAATGTGGTTTGCCAATCTTTCCAGAAGGGATCACTGGTGCTTCCTGAGAACACAGGGACCCATTCCATACACGATGAGTTCGAGTACCTACAAAGTCAGAAGAACAAGAAGCTCCTACCCATTGTCTAAACAAACGTTGCAAAATCATGATGTCGGTATGGTAAAACATTGAGTTAGTCCTCCAAGTGTAAAGTTTTTCTTAATATTTTCATCTTGCTTTTCTTAATGACTCATCGGCAGCAAAGCTCTTGAAGTGTTCATTGAAATTATCAGAAACTGGAGATCCTTGCTGATCACAAACCATGAACAACCACATTGGCTCAACTATCTGTCAATCAAAGACTGACTGGTGTAGTTCAGCCCCTTGCCCGTTCTGCTTGCTGCTGTACAAGCTGCAGGGACTGGTGATTACTGGTTACAAAAATGACCTGAGGTCCTCATCCTTCCTTCTATGTCTGTTCTTTCCAATGCAGCCTTGAAGTTTTCCCGGTTAGGAGGTGGTTTCGATGTTTTCATCCATGGCGTTTAGGCTGCATGTTGCTTGTGCTGTCAAAGGATGTGACAGTGTGCCAAGTCTGAGCTTAAGCTTTAAGAGGCCCCAGTGTGGGTACTGGAGAGATTGCTCAGAGGTCAAGATCATATACTGTCCTTGTAGAGGACCTGAGTTCAGTTCCCCACACCCTGAGATGCTTACAACTTGGGAAGCTTACAACTGCCTTGTTGCTTCTAGGCTGGTCCTTAAAACCTTCCCACCACCATGTGAACAAACCCAGGCTTGCCTAATGTCAGATGAGAGACTCTGTGAAATGTGATCGACTATGTTGGCTGAAACTCTCCTAGATCAGCCAGCCTGCTGCCTTCCCATCTGCTGACTAACGGGAGCCAAGATCTGCTAGGCATAGTTCAGATCAGCAACACCTCCAGCAGCCCTGTAGCCATGGGAATTAAAGAAACACCTAGTATAAATGGTCCCCGAATGTTAGGTCACTACGTTTTGGGGCAGTTTGTTACAGAGCAATGGCTAACCAATACATGAAGTAAGTGTCTTCAAAATATTCCATTACAAAGCAAAACAAAGCCATACCTCTTTCGACTGATTGTTCTAGAGCAGGATTCAGTTTCCCCCTCCTTTCTCATCACAGTGCTTCTCTGGTTTGTTTTGCTAGAAATGGAACCCATAGCCTTTTATGTTCTAGGCTCTGTCCTACCAATCTATATGCCTAGCCCTTGCCTTTCTTGGAAACGGGTCTCACTGAAACCTTAACTTAAACTAGCCACTCTCCTGCCTCTGCACTCTCGTCACAGGTGTGCTCACCACCATGCCTGGCTTTATGCAGGGATCCTAATGAGTAGTCTACACATGCCTCACTCTCTGCTGTTTTCTCTCACCCCTCTACATTTCTCTACACCCCACGAAAAGGATTTTGCAAAGGAAACTAAAGTTCTTTTAACTGCCAAGAAGGAAGTTCTCGAGAGGTAAAACTGGGAACAGAAGTGGGGTGTAGAAAGCACAGGACCTTTTACAAATTCCAAAACTAAAGAGTTTAGACTATATTTAGTAGACAGTTAGGTGTCACTAAATGTTCTGAAGCATGTGATTGAAGGGATGGCATGCCAAAGTCTTGGCATGGAGATTAGTCACATAGAAACATAGAAGGAGGAAGAGGTGGAGGAGGAGGAGGAGGAGGAGGAGGAGGAGGAGGAGGAGGAGGAGGAGGAGGAGGAGGAGGAGGAGGAAGAAGAAGAGGAGAAGGAAGAGAAAGAGAAGGAAGAGGAGAGCCGGGCAGAGGTGGCACACGCCTTTAATCCCAGCACTTGGGAGGCAGAGGCAGGTGGATTTCTGAGTTCGAGGCCAGCCTGGTCTACAGAGTGAGTTCCAGGACAGCCAGGGCTACACAGAGAAACCCTGTCTCGAAAAACAAAAAAAACAAAAACAAAAAAAAACAGAGAAGGAAGAGGAGGAGGAAGAGGGAAGAGAAGGAGGAAGAGGAGGAGGAGAAGGAAGAGAAAGAGAAGGAGGAGGAGGAAGAATAGAGGAGGAATCCAAGCCTAGGACTACTGTGCGGAGAGAGTCACAGAGACCTGCAGCCGAAGAGAGCAATGGCTCTGCTTTGGAGCTCACCTTAGGTTTCAGGAGTGCAAATGGAAGAGAAGTGTGTGCAGTTAGAATCCATCTGACTTGTGGTCTCTTGGGTTGTAAAACAGTGTGCAGAAAGAATGGAGCAGATATGTTGATTTGGAAGTTCTAGATCCAACAGCTAGTTGGCACATTGAGCCTGGATGTCTAGACAAGACCAGAACTGAAAGTGAATATATACATATGTTTTGTTTTGTTTTAACACGTACCCTTCACTGCTGAAGCAAGCTTTCACTTTCAGTAGTATTTTTCTAACTTGATTCTTGGCTCTTCTTTGAATACTCATTTCAAAAATAAACCCCACCAATTTTTAAATTGAAATGGTATTGCATGGACCAAGAAAGAGTATGATATGGTGTTTTATGCTTCCCTACCCATGAATACAGATGTTCTTTCCAGATGTTTGTCTTAGGTTGTCACTTGGGGTAGTTTTGCAATTTTTTTTTTTTTTTTTTTTTAGAGACAGGGTTACTCTGTGTAGCCCTGGCTGTCCTGGAACTCACTCTGTAGACCAGGCTGGCCTCGAACTCAGAAATCCGCCTGCCTCTGCCTCCTGAGTGCTGGGATTAAAGGCATGCGCCACCACTGCCCGACAAGTTTTGCAATGTTTTAAATGTTTTAATTTTTCAGATTTATTTAATGCTGCATGAGTATTTTGATTCCATGTTTGTCTGTGCACCACTTGTGTGTCTGGTGCCTGCAGAGGTCAGAAGAGGGCACCAGATCCCCTGGGCCTGGAGTTATAGATAATTGTGAGTTGCCATGTAGGTGCTAGGAATTGAACCTAGGCCCTCTACAAGAATAACATGTGCTCTTAATTACTGAGCCATCTCAATTTTTACAATTTTTAATGTCATTCCTTTTTTGGTTTGTTTTTATGCTGTGTAGCTCAGGCTGGCCTTAAGCTCAGAGTAATCCTCTTGCCTCAAGTCTTTTGAACACTGGTTTATGCATCCAACTCCCCTTCCCCCCTCCCCCTTTTTTCCTTTCTCTTACACTTTATTTGGGGTGTGTGTGTGTGTGTGTGTGTGTGTGTGTGTGTGTGTGCCCACGCTATGTCACACACATGAATATCAGAGAAGTTTCAGGGTTTCGTTCTCTCCTTTCACCACATGAGTCCCAGGGATCAAATTCAGTCTTGGCAGCAAACACTTTTGTACACTGAGCCCTTTTACCTGCCTCCTGCCTTCATTAAGTTTATTCTTAGGTGTTTTATAACTCAAAGTGATTTGTGAGTTGAATATTTGTCTGTATACTGTCAAATTTTTTTTTTGTTTGTTTTTTTTTTTTTTTTTTTCGAGACAGGGTTTCTCTGTGTAGCCCTGGCTGTCCTGGAACTCATTCTGTAGACCAGGCTGGCCTCAAACTCAGAAATCCTCCTGCCTCTGCCTCCCAAGTGCTGGGATTAAAGGTGTGCGCCACCACTGCCCAGCTAAATTATTTCTTTATATGCAGGAAAATGATGAATTGTGCACATTTGTTCAATAAATAACAATGAGGCCTCTAACCCTCATAGCTTGTTGCTCTCCTTTCTGACTCATGGATGAGCCACTTTTCTTGACTTAGTTCATGACTAAAAGGCCCTGAGTAACCCAGAACCGAAGCAAAGCCCAGGGACAGAAGCACTGCACTTTATAGCGGGTTTTCTCTTTTTCCTTTTGGTTACTTTGGGGTATGTGTGTTTATTTGTTTGTTTTCAAGGTAGGGTCTTGCAGGGTGGTCCAGGCTGTCCTTGAACTCAGGCTCCTCCTACTTCTGCTTCTGTCGTACTGGGGGTTATAGGGTCATGTCATCAATGTGCTTCTCAGTTCCTGCTTATTCAGGAAACTCACTGTGTGTGTTGTTCTCATACACAAAACACTTTAACCTTTTTTTTTTTCTTTTTTATATATTTTTATGTTATCTACGTTGCTTTCCAACTTACCTTTGCTCTTTTTCTCTCTCCTGCTGTTCTTACAATCTTTTTCCCCTCTCTCTCTTTATATTTTCTTATTCATGGAGACAGCATCTTCTGGCATTCTAGTAAAGATGTCTGTAAGATTCCTGAAATTCTTCAGTGCTCTGTAGCGAGATCATTCCTTTCCACTGGCTTCATACTACATTTTCATAGATTATTATTCTTGGGTTATTTTGAGAAAGAGAGAGAGAGAGAGAGAGAGAGAGAGAGAGAGAGAGAGAGAGACTGTGAGTGTCTGTATGGTGTAAGAACTGAATACTGAATTCAGGGCCTCCTGCCTACTAGGCAAATACTCTACCCCCAAGTGACACCCCCAGTCTGGTATAGGCCCATACATTCTATGAGCACCTAGCACAATACCCGATACAGAATTCATGCACAATATTTCTCATTAATATTGTTCAAATACACCTAACATTCTGAATTATATTTCCAGCTTCCTTATGGTGACTTTTCTTCTTCCCTGCTATAGGTCTATGCTTATTTCTTTGCACAATGGGGAAACTATACATTTGCAAAGGGAAGTTACTCTGGAGTTTTAAACAACATTGTCTCAAAGCTAAGTGATGGCTAGAATAAAACTCCCCAGTGGGACACATTTAACAATGGAGTTAGGTGATTAGTGCCTGAAACACAGAAATATTGAAGAGGAATATGATTTCAGGACCCTGAATAAATACCCCCCATCGCCTAGAGCTCCTTTCTGTCTGGGAACCATGAAGATAACAGCAGCTACTCTGACGTTTATTTTACAAGTAAAACCAGTGGTAAGGGGGCCTGATATAATGTACGCTAACTTGGCCTGCAAACAGTAAATCCTATTATACTTTGGGTTGTTTTGGTCACTGTCTTTTTTATTATTTTTAAGTTTGTGTTTACTGACACATAGCCTCTGTCTGTGACCAAACTCCAATCATATATTTTATCCTGTTGTTTCACAAAGCAATAGTACAGTATTATGCTGAACTTTCCCACCGGGTTCAAAGGTCACGACTCCTTGGCAGGGAGAGAGTTACTGTCCAGAAAAGTTTACTGTTGGACCTAGGACAACCACCGCTGAATGGTTGCATAAGTCTTTGTCAGCCCTGCAGTTGTTCTGCAGGTGTTTTTGCTTTGTTGACACAGCTCCCGCTTGCTCTCTTTTTATTTATTGCTTTTTCTTGGGAGGAAACGGTAGAGAAAACAGGACTCTGATCAGCAATTGGTCTACTTAGCAACTGACCTCAGTAAAGGAGAGAGATGTCAGGAGTGAGGATGAGGTGCATGGATGGGCAAAACATATCCGCCTTCCGAGCTGACCAAGAAGAGTGAAGAGGGCAGCTAGAAGAGAGGAATTTGTGTCAGAGACACTCTGGAGCTCCCAGGAGGGAAGAATGAAAGGCAAGTCAATTAGTTTTAATAAAGTAAATTGTTAAAGTCCGGACATGCTAAAACACTCTGCAGCAAAGACACAGAGGAGAAGCCAAAACATGGTGCGGGCTCATATGAGTTTGAACTTGAGCTGCAAAGGAAATAGCAAGCAGTTCTAACATAAACCAGGCTGTATCAAACAACTATAGCCCCCCAGCCCCCCTCCCACACTTCCAGCAGCTGGCAGTAACTGTTTATACCAACACATTTTATTTCTCAAACAAAATATGTATGTTTTTTATAACCAGACGATTAAGTTTTGTTTTCAAAGACAGCATCTAGTGAGTCCAATGGAAAAAAAAATTGAACTGATCTGGGATGAAATAAAGGGTTTGGGAACATAAATACTTCTGTCCAGCTGTCTGTTCCCGAGTCTGTGATGGCCATGGGGCCCGAGCATATAGGGAATAGTCTTCTTTCTGATATGAAAGGCATATTTGTGTCTCATTGAATGAGAGGTATGCATGGCATGAGAACAGGACCCAAGGTCACTGCAGGCTTGGCTGCGAGCTCTGCTCCTCCGTGGGGATCCGTGCAGGCTGGCTACTCACAGCCATTGCTTGTGTAGATCACCCCTGGGGGACTCCACTGTTACTGAGGCTCTTCTTTCCCCTGTTTTTCCTGTCTCCTCCTGTTGTGGTGGCATTTCACTGTGGTCTGGAATCCATTGATCTCACTCACTGTTGTCGCAGTATTTCTTTTGTTTTCTCAACATCACCTTTTATAAACACCTACCTTTTGAGTCTAGCTGAGCAAACATATAATAGTTTATAAAGTAAAATTTGAAGCCAGCTTCTAAAAATATTGACTGCATACTTTTAAAAATATTTGTTTACAGTTCCTAAGCTAGATACAGAAAATATCAATTATCATCTGTCTTTAGTTACTTTTCTGTTGCTGTGACAAAACTACTTATAAAACTTAGAGGAGAAAGTGCTTAATTGGGCTTATGGTTTTAGAGGGTTAGAGTCCACAATGGCAGAGCAAAGGCAGGGAGCTGAGAACTCACTTTTTAATTCACAGTGGGAGGTACTGAGAGAATCCCGGAAATGGTGAGAATCTTTTGAAACCTCAAAGCCCACCTGCAGTGACGTTACCACCTCTAAAAATGCTTCCTTTATTTTCCACCAATTGGGATCAAATATTCAAACATATGGGCCTCTTGGGCCAATCCCATTCAAACTACCACATTCCACTCCCTGCCCCCACCCCATCCCCACCCCTTGTAGACTTGTGGCTATATTATAATGCAAAATGCATTTGGTGCAGTTTCAAAAAGTCTTTCAGACTTAACCCTGTTTAAAAGTCCAGAGTTTTCTTCTGAGACTCAAAGCAATCTCTTAACTGCTCCCCTGTAGAATGAAAAGATAAATTACATACTTCCAACACACAGTGGCCCAGAATGTACCTGGCCTTTCTGAAAGGGAGAGAGGAAGGCATAGTGAGGAAACACTGAATTTAAGCAAGTTCAAAACCCCAGGGGAGAAAAGTCCAAATTCCGTAGCTCTGCCTCCAATGTCATAGGGATTAGAGGGTTCTTCCCTTGTAGCTCTGCTGCTTGCAACACACCTCACTCTCTCAGGCTGCATGCAGCTCCCCACCCCCACCCCTCCACCCCCAGGCAGACATTCCATGGCTCTGGAATCGCCAATGTCCAGGCTTCACCTTCACAGCTTTATGCGATGGCCTCTCTAGGCCTACGCAGGAGCTCCCTTGCAACATGCCTGGCTTCAGTGGCTCTCCTTCAGGACAGAGAAGAAGGGAGTCCACAACCATTTTATTCATGACTGTAAAGCCAGAGTCATGTGGACAACACTGCTAAGTTTGACTACGAATATGGGGTGAACCCTGGTGCCCCTGAAGCACATTTGTAGCAGCTTTCATTTGTTACTTTTTCTACTTCTTCTTTTTCTTCTCCTCCTCTTCCTCCTCCTTTTTGTTCAGGATTGCTTTTGAGGCAACAGAGAATATAGATAATGGTGAAGTGGCCATCATGAGTCACTTCCTTTTTTTTTTTTTTTTTTTTTTTTAAGGGTTTCTCTGTATAGCCCCAACTGTCCCGAAACTCACTCTGTAGACCAGGCTGGCCTCAAATTCAGAGATCTGCCCGCTTCTGTCTTTTGGATCTCTTCTTTTTCCAAGTTGGAAGCTTAGCAGGGAAGGCTTTTTTCCAGTGCAACTCAGGATTGATCTCTTTGAGCATAAATAAGCCTTGCCTTCAACATTAAATTTACTGGTGCTCCTTTTCTTTTCAGGATAAGTAAGCCCAATAAACTTTTTTTTTTTTTTTTTTTTTACCCCAACTTAGTTTTGTTTGGTGCTTTATCATAGCAACAAAAAGCAAAGTAGGGTAGTCACTGCCTCCTTTAACTTACTATACTGTTTTTAAAATGTCATCAATATTATGTGTATATTAGTAGTTCTTTTTACTACTTAGTGATATTCCATTGTGTGACTATACCATGACATGTGTAAATATTCAACTGTTGACATATGTTTGCTTTGATTTTAGTATGAGACTATTATATACAAAGCCAAGTACTGCCACATATAGTCCTTGTACCAGTGTTTTGTGAGTACATTGTATTTCTTTTGAATAAATACCTAGAACAATTACCAAATCATAAAGTATATGTATGTTTAGTTTTATATAAAATTTTGTTGTTTTCTGAGGTAGTATATATAATGTTCTGCTTCTGTGAGAGTTCTGCTAAGTTATAACCATACCGATATTTGGTTGTGTATACATGTGTGTGTGTGTGTGTGCATGCATGTTCATGTGTGTGTAGGTACACATGGGAACACATACATGAGTTCATGGAGGCCAGATAACAACCTCCAATGTTGTTTTTCCTTGTGTATTGTCCACCTTGTTTTTATGAGACAGGATTTCTCATTGATCTGCCACTCACTGATTAAGCTAGGTTTACTGGCTAGTTTTATGCCATGGTGTTTGGTCACAGCAGCCCTAACTAGGACACATATCCAGAGTCACTCTCCTAGCAATCCTCTCAGCTCTTTGGCTCTTATAATCTTTCTGTTCCCTTCTACTGCCATGTACCTAAAAGGTTTTATCTGTCCATTTTCAACTGATGCCTTTCTCCAGCCCTGAACAGGTTAGAAACTATAGTACAATACCAAATAGCATTTATTTTGTAAGCAGTATGTATTGCTTAACATTTGAAAAGTAAATGAAATTTGGTCTTTATTTATTTAGCTTTAACCTTGATTAGATACATATGAATTCACTTATTTCATTTAATTCATAATTTGCTATTATTATCTCAATGCTGTATGCAAGACCACTTAAGATTAATAACATTTAATGAGCACTCTACTGTCAGGGCTTGGGTGGGAAATGTCTCTCACAATCCTGTGTGTTTTGAACACTTGGTCCCTAGGGTGTGTTTCTATTTTGGGAGGTCATAGAACCTTTGGGATGCTGGCAATAGTGACTCTTTAGGAGCAGGTCATGAAGATGATACTCACCTGATTATCTCAAGTTCCCTGATCCCCCAAGATCCCCCAAGATGTGAGCAGGTATATGATCCCAACAGCAAGAGCTCTGCCATGTCTTCCCTGCTGTGACAGTCTGGATTATAGATATAACCTTAAGCTGAGATAAACCTCTCTTTCCTTATGCTTTTTTTTTCCTTTTCTGTTTTCCTGCAGATGTTTTGTCTCATTGGTGAGGAATGAAACCAGCAGAACTCTAATGCTGTAACATTCAGAGTAGCAGGCCCAGAACCCCAAGATTGTCAGCTACCCTGGAAGGCACAGGCTGTAGTGGGGAATGCAAAAAAGAGCTCTGACTTCTTGACTTACATTTTCATCCTTAAAAAGGACAGGGACATCTGGCCAGTGGCAGTGCTCACCTTTAATCCCAGCACTTGGGAGGCAGAGGCAGGCAGATCTCTATAAGTTCGAGGCCAGCCTGGTCTACAGAAAGAGTTGCAGGACAGCCAGGGTTACACAGAGAAACCCTGTTTGGAAAAACAAAGACAAAACCAACCAACCAACCAACGAACAAACAAAGAAGAGGAACATAGGTAGTGGCTAAACTAATAGGTATGGGCACCTCCTTAAATAAAGAGTTAAGATGCACCAATGTGTGCTATTATCAACTTCAAACTTCTAGACAAATAAACAGAGGCACAAACAAGACCATAACTGCTCAATAGAATCTATTGTTAGAATCTGAGAGTAGATTACCGAGTCTGCTGATTTCTCTAATGGGCAGTTTCTACAAAGAAAGAACTAACCCAACCATAACCCAGGATCATTAAAATGCTTTCTCTTGGTCTAAAGGGGCTGGTTCATTTAGTTCAGAGACAAGTCATAATGATTATCATGGAAGGCTTAGAGTTTACACCCCTCAAAGAGGCATCCACTTTGAAAGAGGGAAAGTTCTTTATAACCAGTTACTAAAGGTGAGGGCATGTTAGGACATGTGTGCTTGGCCAGCTATTGGCTCTCGCCCTAAGCATAATGCTAGCACTAACGTTTGGGGTGGATGGCTTCTTTGAGAGTCCCTGACTGGATATGTTGATAGCTTTCATTGGGGCTCAAATTTATTTTATAAATCGATACCACTTTTATGAAGAAAACAAGGACAAATTTAAGAGCATTTCCATGGATATTCCCTGTCCTTTGCCAAAAAGTAATGAGACAGGCCTCCCCCCAGGCTTGGTTCCATTTTGGGCAAATTGCAAATATGTGACATTTTAGGAATCTTGGGCTGCTTTGCTCTTCACACCCATTTAATCACAGTTTGGTGACTGGGGGTTGATGGAAGAAAGTAGTTCTGTCTCTTCACTGCAGCAGTGTTTCTGGGATTTTGTAGCAATAATGGTTTCAGAAAGGAATGGGAAAAAAAAATAAACCGTAGCAACTCAGAAGCCAGATGACTTGAAGCTGGCTCGGACATGCTGGGACTCATCTCCATGACTTTTTTTTATTTTATTTGTTCTAAACTATAAACAGAGCTGTGTGGATTCTTCTTTTATATCTTCATATTTGAGGTGGAACCGGTTGGGGTGTTTCTCATGGCATAAGTTTACTTAACCTTTAGCAACAGAGTAGGACAGACAGACTCCATGGTTATTAAAACTGGAGGACCACAACTGAAAATAAATAGATCTGTTGACTATCGATGCCTTTCCTTTCTCTTCCAAGTGCAACTGAGTAGAACTACTTGTACCTTGAGCTGCATCCTCTAAGCTGTCAGAGCACTTTAGAAAAGGAAAATGGACACCCGGAGTCCTAGAGTCACGTGGTAGCTACCATGTTACCGTGCATAACAGGGGCAGGAGAGAGACGTGTAATGCCTGTAACCAGTGACAGTTTACTGAATTAGCCAAATGTATACAGAGGCAGAGCTGGGAACTCCCAGTCATTGAATCACTACACTACAAACTAGGCTGGCTTTGAACTTGCACTGGCCCCCCCACCTCTCTTCCCCATATGCTGGCATTACAAGAGTGGAGCGTCATACCTGGCTTTTTTCCCTTGGTATTTTTAAAAAGTCAACCATAACAAACCTATGATATTTACCTCCAAGACACATGCCTTTTCAAAACATATGTAACTTTAGAAATATGTTATATGAAGACTTACCAGGTTGGAAAGTAGTAGCTAATCTTGGAGTGCCTTTATATGCCCGTGGGAAGTGTGTAGCCTGTAGAGAAATGCTGCGGCCTGAGTTCTCCCACATCCAGCATGGTTTTTTGATGTATCTGGTGGCAGTACCATGTACCTGACCTCAAACTCTAGGAAGATAGTCATAAACTTAACAGCCTGGGACTGGCATAAACAAGATCAGTGGAATCAGATAGATAGAGGAACCAGAAATAAGCACGCCCCGCTCACTTAATTTTTTTTATTTATTATTTAATATATGAGTGTTCTGCTGCATATATATCTGCCTGTCTGAAGAGGGCATCAGATCCCTCTATAGATAGTTGTAAGTCACCATGTGGTTGCTGGGAATTGAACTCAGGACCTCTGGAAAGGCAGCCAGTGCTCTTAACCACTAAGCCATCTCACCAGTCCTTAATTTTTGATAAAGGCAAAAACATACATTGGGGAAAAAAAGGCTGTTCGACAGATGATGCTGGCAGAAGTGCATTTCTGCCTGCAGGAGAATGAAATGAGATTCTTGTCTTTCACCTTGGACAAAAATCTATTCAAAATGGATCAAAGACTTTAAAATCTGGCACTTAAAAAAAAAAGCAAACTAAAACATGATGCTCCATTTGAGATGTTGGGGTAGGCAAGAGTGTTTTGAATGGACAGGGATCACACAGGGACAGCAAACATCAACAGGTGGGACTACGTGAAAATCACACATTTCTGTGCAGGGAACACTCAGCAGAACAAACGGATGTCTACAGAGTGTGAGGAAATTCTCACCCACCACACTTCAGACAGGAGGCTAAAAGACAGGGTTTACGGAGAGTTGCAGAAAGTAAATACCAAGGAAATAAAACTGCAGTCAAGTGCCAATGAACTGAATAGGCAACTTTCAATCAAAGAAACACACATGACCAATAACTATGTATATTTTTAATTTTGATACCCCTACCCATCAGAGAAATGCCAATTTAAACTACTTTGGGATTCAACCTCACCCCAGTCGGAATGGCCATCAACAAATCTAACAACTAATATTGAAAAGGCATGGCAAGAAAGGAACCCTTATTAGCTGTGAGTTTAATTGGCAAGTTAAGACAGCTATTGTGGAAATCAGTTTAGAGATTTCTCAAAAAATTAGAACTACCATATGACCCAGCTATTCCACTCCTGGGTGTGTATGTGTGTGTATATGCCCAAGAACCCCATATATAGCAACCTAGTTATCTATTAACAGACAAATAGACAATGAAAATTATATATATTATATAATATAGTCATGTGTGAATATTATTTACTTCTAAAGAAAAATATTATACAATTTTTAGAAAAATGGGTGGACTTAGAATGCCTATTAAGTGAGGTCACAGAATATCCGAAGAAATTCACATTCTCCCTCATGTGGAATGTACCCACCAATGTATCCATCTACGTAAACAAATGTCATGTGAGTGCAGTGTGACCCAGAGGAAAGAGAACACGAAAGGCTAAGTCTTACAGGGTGAGGACGGACTGAGCCAGGCAGGGAACTCGTCATTAAAAAGGATAGAAAGCTGATTGTGCTCTTAGTTCTAACTCTGTCATGGGGTCTTTGCTTTTGATGGTAGATATAACTACATAAATTATATTATTTATATTTATTATTATAAAAATACAAAATACAATGTGAAGCTCTACTGCCTGTTTTGAATGGCTACTAACTGTATAGAAGTTCATTGAGTGATGGTCCATGCCTTAAGTCCCAGCACTTGAGAGGCAGAAACAGGTGGATCTCTGTAGGTTTGAAGCCAACCTGAGCTACATAGTAAGTTTCGGGACAGCCAGGGCTACAGAGAGAAGCCCTGTCTTTTGAAACCAAAAACAAACAAACAACAAACAACAACAACAGAAGTTCACTGAGTTGTGTATTCTTTAGGCCTGGTTAATTTCAGTGTGTGATTTTTTTTTTTTTCATTTGTGATTTAAAAAAAAAAAACTATAAAGAGCTTAAAGTAAAATGTAAAATACTAAAAAAAATATAATATTTCTTGAGACTTTGCTTTTAAAAAAAAAACAAACCAATAGGAATAGAGGGCAAAGTCAATAGTTTTAAGAACCTCACTAGAATCTATCCTCCCTGCTTTTTGCTTGAAGTATGCTGAGATTTGGGGTGTGGAATCATAGTAATCGCAGCGAGGTTGATCGTGGCATCTCCTCAGTTGGCTAAAGCCAAGGAGAACATTATTTCTTTGTGGCCACAAGAATTGCTGAAACGAACATCATCAAATAAGCCAGCCAAACGGGCATCACTAAATTTGGGTCAGTGAGAGAGAATGATATACGGGGCAACTTCTTTTTTTAGGATTTATTTTTATTTTTAACTGTGTGTATGCATGTGCATATGTGAGTAGGTGTGCACACGAGTGCAGATGTTCACAGAGGCTAAAAGAGGACGTCAGATCCTTTGGCGCTAGAGTTACAGTCAGTTATGATCTACCCAACATGGATGCTGGGCTACTGAACTGTGGTCCTTCAGCCCCGGTGAAACTTTGGAGACACAAGTTTCTTCAACTACCTCAAAGGAAAATTCCTGATCTTCTACACTCAGTGGGATGCAGACAATGTTGCCACTATAAGTGGAATCGACCTTAACAGGACGCTGGGGCACTGAGGAGAACTTTAAGGATGTCAAGGTGACAATGGGCACTAACCATTCCACTTTAAGGATGTCAAGGTGACAATGGGCACTAACCATTCCATACATCCAATTTCTTGTTTTTGTTTTTTCTTCATTCCTGAGTATTGAACCCAGGACTTGCTTATGTTGGATAGGCACTGTATCATGTTACTACATCCCCAGCCCTCGGAGCTAATTTGTGGACTGAGTTACAGAAGGCATGTAAGGAATCCATTGTAGAATCTTGCTCACAGTAAGTTTTTGATGACTGGTAGCTGAGCTGGTTGCTAATACTATTGTTTAGCTGTTCAAATGTTGTCTATCCCGTAGCATCTAGACATGGCAACGTCTGATTGAGTAGACACCAGTGACAGATTGCTGAGTGTGGTCACATTAAATTATAAAGAGCAGTAATCCAATAGTATATGGCTGTGTCGGGGTAAATTAAATCTTTATCATCAAATCACCAGGAAAATAGAGAGAAAATAGAACAAAGGCTTCCTGGTTCAAAATCCAGGTCACTACATACTTTCCTGAAGCCAGCCTGCCTGCCTGCCCTCCCTCCCTCCTTCCTTCCCTCCCTCCCTCCTTCCTTCCCTCCCCTTCCTCCCTTCCTTCCTTTTCTCCCACCCTTTCTCCTTCTATCTCTGATAAGAGATGGAGAGAGCTGGGGGCTCTGGAGGGTGTGGGGCAGCTGGATCAGAACATTGAGATGTTCTATTTGGTACGCATCCCTGTCAGGTGGTCAAATGCATTTGAGTTATGCTGCTGTGACATGGATTGAGTCCAAAGATTCTAAAAGCTACTGTGTAAAATTACCTTCGAAATTTAGAAGTGTCTATTTTATAAAAACCTTTCGGTCTTAACTATTCATTTCACACTATAGCCAATGTCTTAAGAGCCCCACCAGAGCTCCTGAAAGAGGCCCCGGGGGCTCACACACCAGAAACGTACAGGCTACTCGCTATTTTGAAATACATGTTTGTGAGAGACCAGAATATGTTCTTGGGGATTCCATATTGCTTCCCCTTTACACGGATGGTTTAAGAGGCCCAACATTTCCCACATCCAGAGTGTACCCTTGTTTTAATACCAATAGACTGGTTTCAACAAACATTTTTATAAACAATAATTTGATTTCACAACTAACTCACCCAAAATAGCACACCCAAGAATTATGTTTCACCTGTTCTCACAGTTAAATTGGCTTCACGTAGTTAGCATGGAGCAAATGATGAATTTCAGGGAAATGTCATCTATGTTCCAAAAAGCAGAGCATACATTTTCAGAATGTAACCCATGTGGACGTTGGAGTACTTCATATATTTCAGTCAGCATTGGTATATGAGACTTGGCATCTATTCAAACATTCATCTCATAGTTCACCTTGTGGGCAACACTGCAGAATAAGCTAACAGGTTCTTTTTGTTTGTTTGTTTGTTTGTTTTGTTTTGTTTTTTTGTTTGTTTGTTTTCGGTTTCTCTGTGTAGCCCTGGCTGTCTTGGAACTCACTCTGTAGACCAGGCTGGCCTCGAACTCAGAAATTTGCCTGCCTCTGCCTCCCAAGTGCTGGAATTAAAGGCGTGCGCCACCACTGCCCGGCTGCTAGCAGGTTCTTTAAAAATATAATCATAAATGTGTTAGATGAAAAACTTCCAAATGTAGCCTATGCCTGCAGACCAAGGACTATCAGACCTACTGAGGAAGACATTCTGGAGCTGGAAGCCAAAGTCATATCTCATCAGAGAAACAAATGCTAAGGCTGATGTATGCCTAAGAAGATGAAGTGGGCCAAGGTTAACCGTCTCATCCACTGGGCTTCTTCACTTTGAAAGCATGAAGAGATCCCGTAGTGAGTCATAGCTGTTCCTCCCAAGCTAGATCAATGTTGAAGGGAGCCTATTGCTGAGACTAGCTGATGATGGGTGTCCTGTCTAATGGGAAACAGTTGCTTTCTGGCTAGTTCTGGCCATTGAGGTAGACAGTAATGAGTTGCAGCTGAAGGGTGGAGGTCTGCTAAAAAGAACTATACTTTTTCCTTGCCAAATATATAATGAATCAAGAATGTATCCCAACTACTCCACTACTGATAGTCGTTCAAGAAAGATTTTTGTGATGTAACTATTTCACAGAAAATAAAACCCGCTGGAAAGTTATCGGAGAGGATTGTTGTAGCTCAATAAACAGTATGGAACCAAAGGAAAAGTAATCAAGACTTATCACCATAGAAACCAGGACAGAAATTAAAACAGAGAATAACTATGACCTAAGTACAAGGATATCAGGGTATGATAAACACCATGCTAATTAGGAAGAAGTGGTTTATGTTTTACTTACAAATTCACCCTGAATTTTCAGAGGCTTAAGACAGCAAAGGCATATTGGTGCTTCAAGGAAGCTGTGTCGTCCTTTGTCACTGGTATTTCTGTAATCAACAAGAGACCCACAGCACTTAGCATCAACAGTAATAGTCTTTCCTCTAGGAAGAAAGATTCACACATCACTGCCAGGTGGTGGTGGCACATGCCTTTAATTCCAGCACTGAGGAGGCAGAGGTAGGTGTATCACTGTGAGTTCAAGGCCAGCCTGCCCTACATAGTGAATTCCAGGATGGCCAGGGCTTGAGCCAGGGTTGTTACACAGAGATACCCTGCCTTGGGGGTGGGAGGATGTCACTTATCATCATTGGCTAGCATACAAATTGATGGGTTTCATTTTGCCATTTTCACAGATACAAGTCATTGTATCTTGCTAATATTTGTTCCCTAGGATTTCTGTTGTGCCCTTACTGTCTCCTGCTGTTCCTCCTCCCCCAAAACGCTTATATCATACATGGCGGAGATCCCATGGATGAGAGAAAACTCGAGCTGTCTGTCTTCCTTGAGTCTGGCCTGTTACTCTCATCATGATCACCAGTCTCACCCCTTTTAAGAATAAATGAGCCGGGCAGTGGTGGCACACGCCTTTAAGTGGTGGCAGAGACAGGTGGATTTCTGAGTTCGAGGCCAGCCTGGTGTACAGAGTGAGTTCCAGGACAGCCAGGGCTACACAGAGAAACCCTGTCTCGAAAAACCAAAAAAAAAAAAAAAAAAAAAAAAAAGAATAAATGAAAGAGACAGGTAGGCTGCGCATGAGACTCTTAAGCTAGGTGTGTCTGTGTGCACTTTGGTGGTTGGGCAGGTGGCATGAATTCTGTTCTCAGTGTTTGTTGACTGAATCAATGCAGGGCTGGAAGCTATGGTGGCGCCAACAAACAGCTGTCTTTACAGTTTAACATGCTGTTGACTTACGACCTTGCTTAATGACTCCAAATACAGGTAGGTCCATGAGAGGGGCCTTTAGCAACTCAACTGCTACGCACGAGGCTCCTCCTGGAAACTGGACACAGGAGCCACTAATATGCCATCAGCAGGAAATATGATGAATTATTGACAGCCCCTTTTGGGAAGGTATCCCCCATTTGCTGCTCTGAAAAGGGACTGGAAGAAACACCAGCATTTCTCCCTCCTGAGGGCTGGCACTGTGCAGGCCATGTGCCAGTGCAGTCAAACAATCTCGCTTGAAGAGCACCACGTTGATTGGGTGCTGTGCCAGCCCGGGGAACAGTGCTGCCTTTGAGAGGCACAAAGAGCCAGTGTCCTTGCCTCTCTCATCTCCAAAAACTGTTCAAGTCCAAGAACTTCTTGGTGGTGATAATGAAGGCTCCTGGAAGAGTAAAGCAGAAGGTTCTGGTCACCTGTAGAACTGTAGTCAAAAGCCGCCAACGGAGCAGGGCCAGTAAGACTAGCGCCTCCCAGTCTCGGGGCTGTTTTTTTTTTTTTTTTTTTTTTTTTTTCCTGGACTGTAATCTGAAAGAAAAATAAGCTTCATCAAAAAACAGAATGTCCTTTTCTCCGAGCATCTGTGTGTTCTGAACTGCTCTGTCCTCATCCACAGAGTGAGTCAGGTGCTGAATGCCAGGATGTTCTCTTGGTAATGTCTACCCACATGCTAGTGTTTTCCACAATGTGGAAATCTAATGGATGGGAATTATTTCAGAACAGAGCCAATGACCACCTATAAATGAATGCTACGCTATGAGGAAAAAGAGGTTGGAATGGCTGACCACCAAGAACTTTTCCAAGATGTGCAATTAGGAAGCCATGTAATTCATCTTAGTCTGTGGTCAGTGTGGCCTCAGGCCTAAATAGCTTAAATGTGCACAGCATTGCCCTGGATTAAAATATAGAATATATGCTCTATTAGGAGAGAAGGCTAAATGTATAGAATTGCTGTAAAGAAAATCGACTTACCAAGCCTCCACTGGGTACTTCCTGGGTCCAGCACTAGCTGGAGACAAGAGATAGAACTCACAATGTTTTCAGGTGGGTGGTGAAAACAGATGCTCACCCTGGGTCTGTAATAAGATGGAGCCAGCACCATGGTACTTGGGTGGTGGCTCTGAGGAGGAAGAGCTAACTCTGTCTGGAGGCAGCGTAGAAGAAGCCTCACTAAATGACACCAAAAGGTAGTTTAAACTTCAGGGTAAGTTAACTGAGAGGAGGGCGTAGGGAAAGACATCCCAGGTGTCAGGGGGAGCAAATGGAGACAATGCTGTAGCTCCAGAGAGCTGGAGAGCTGGTGGTGCAGGTGCAGGGAGCTGCAGGTACTTCCTTGGTGTCAAATCCTTACAAGCACAAGGGAGTGCTCCTGGGCCTGGGTGGTGATTAGGCTGTGAAGAACCTTCCTTGTCTTGGAGAACAGGTACTGGGTGGGGAGGCAGACCGCAGCCAAGGACCAGGGCATTGGACTTCCTAGTTTCACCCCAGGGACCTTTATCCAAGCATTCAAGAGTCACTGACAGACCTCTGTGTGCTTAGACAACAGGTATCTCGGACACAGGAGGATCACCTTGCCTCCATCCCCTGCGCTATGCTAGGAAATCAGCCCTCTGTCTTCATTTGCTTCATCTGTGAATTCAGTCAATCACGGATGGCACGGATGGAAGACATTTTTAAAAATCTGAACATATACAGACACTTTTCTTGCATAATTTTACAAATAATATGAAATGATAAAATGTATTATTCCATTTCTACTATATTAGGTTTTTTTTGGTTTTTTGAGACAGGGTTTCTCTGTGTAGCCCTGGCTGTCCTAGAACCCACTCTGTAAACCAGGCTGGCCTCGAACTCAGAGATCTTCCTGTGTCTGCCTCCCAAGTGCTGGGATTAAAGGCATATATTAGGTTTTATAATGGACCTAAAGATGACTTGACACATACAGAAATTATATGCAAATATTTTCTTTTATATAAGAGAGTTAAACATTCATAAATGTTGGTATTCGCAAAAGGGCCCAGAACCATCCTAGTAGATATTAAAGGACAAAATCTATGTAAGACACTGAAATTGTGCCCTAGAATATGGATGGGAAATCCTCAAGAAGGTCTGAAGTTAAATTTTCTGGTAACTCAGAACAACAACTAATTACCATTATATATACATATGTATATACATACACACATACATATATATCTATAATGGGAATTGTATGTGTGAATGTGTGTGTGTGTGTGTGTGTGTGTGTGTATATATATATATATATATATATATATATATATATATATATATATATATATTCTACAAGGTCTGTTCTTCTAGAGAACCCTGACTAATATATATATGTAAAAGAAAATGTACACACACACACATATACACTTTTATGATAGGATTTGTGGTTTGAGATTTATTCATTAGGCCTCATGATAATTTTGTATATGGAATATTACTATCCTCCCCATGTCCAAAGAGAGAAAGGCTTATTTTAGCTCATTGTTTGAAGAAATGTGCTGTGGAAAGCATGGTGGTAGGTTCAACGCACAGCTGGCTCGTGTTTGGCCATGAATGGTTCGCATACGGCAGCTCATTCAGTGTATAACTGTTGATCCCATCCCAGCAGCCCAGGAAGCAGAGACGGGAAAGGCCGGTGCTCAGCAGGGTTTCTCTACTTTCTCTTCGTATTAGGTCTGGGACTATCTTAGGTTGGTGCCACCCACACTCAGTGTGGGTCTTCCCTCTGTTGTTAACCCTCCTGAAATGCGTTCACAGATGAGCCAGAGGTGTCTCCTAGGTGATTCTGAACCCATGGAGCTGACAGTGAAGATGAATCATCAGAAGTCCGCCTCTTGTTAACTCACTTCCCAAATCACTTTAAAACTCTAACATCCCACCCCCAGTCACCAAGGGCTCCTAGCCATCTCACACTGCAAGAAGCATCTAGTTCATTGGGAGAATTCCAAGTCTTAAGAGTTTTAACAATGTCCAAAAGTTCACAATCTCTTCTAAGACTCAGGCAATCTTAACTATGAGCAACTATAAATTAAGAAGTAAGTCATATACTTCTAATATACATACCCAAGGGGAGGCATGGGACAACGTAAGTAAGAAATAAGAACTGACAGACGACACTAGCCGGCTAGACAGCAGATCCTGCAGCACCAGTCCCATGTCTTCCTCTGAGCTCTAACAGCCGTGGGTAGCCCTACCCTTGGGCTCCGTTTCCTAGGCTGCATGTAGCTCGCCTCTCTGCTCCATTTATTCCACTCCACGCCTGCATTTTCTCTCAATAGAAACCCATGTTTCTGTCATTTGTAGATAGATAGATAGATAGATAGATAGATAGATAGATAGATAGATGGATGGATGGATGGATGGATGGATGGATGGATGGATGGATAGATAGATAGATAGATAGATAGATAGATAGATAGATAGATAGATAGATAGATAGGGATTTACTCTCTGTATCTCTGGCTGTCCTGGAACTTGCTCTGTAGACCAAGCTGGCCTCAAACCAACAGATTCACTTGCCTCTACCTCCTGAATGCTGGGAATAAAGGCGTGCCCACCACCACTTGGCCATTTCCAATATTTTAAGGTCTCCATTGAAATGTCTGCTTTTCCTTTACAGTTCCATGTACAGCCCACTCAGGACTTGCAATGTCAGGAATCTGACATTGCTGCAGGATCCCTGGACCTTGGTGGCTTGCTGCTGCAAGCGTCTATGACTCTCTTACTTGCATTCCTGCAAAACTACTGCAATGTAGCTATCACCAACAAGTTCTGCTTCTGGTTAAACACTGCCTGTTCTCTACCTCTGTAAGGACCTCCTTGTGCCTTTGTAGATGAGTCTGGGAAAACACTTTGCTAGACAACTTTTACAATTAGGGTACCCCAGAGTTTCTACTTCTCCATGGTTGCTCCTTTCGAATCAGTTGCCCCATTGCATGCTGGAACTCTTCACGGTACAGCTTCCCATACCGACACCTTCCCAACTGTCCTGGCAAAGTCAGAGATTCTTCTTAATGCTGCTGATTTGTTTAACAATTATAGTCACTTTTCATGAATCTGTCATGTCCTAACCTTTAGCTACGTTCATTGTTCACATCCATCGTCACCCTCAAATTTCTGCTCTCTCTCTCTCTCTCTCTCTCTCTCTCTCTTTCTCTTTCTCTCTCACTGTTAGCTGAGTGGATGCAGTAAAACCCACACTATAGCCTAACTGTTATGCTGCCTTGAAATTTCCTTGGTCGAACAGCTAATCCACTGCTTCTGGATCCAGCCTCACTCAGATGTTCAGGAAACAGGCAAAGCACAGATTCTTTGCCAGAATATAACATGAATGGCCTCTGGCCCCATTCCCAGTAGAATCCTTGTTCCCCTCAGAAACCTAATGAGCTCACTCTCCTCTCTACCTTTCCCTGGGCTTTCTTGCTTTCCAGGCTGGGTCGCATGGCCACTAAACCCTGCTTGCAGGGTACTAGCACTTCCCCAGGCCACAGCTCTGATTCTTCCACATTCCTTCCACAAGCTGGCTCTAAAGGCCTGGGAATCAAAGTTAGGGTGTCCTAACAACAACCCCACGCCTCTGCACTGATTTTCTGTATTGGTTACTTTAAAAAAAACAAACAAAACAAACAAACAAAAAACCAAAACAACGTTGTGATCAAACATCCAGCAAGAAGCAGCTTGATAGAGTGGCAGAGAAAGCATGGTGGTTGTCGCTCAGGGGAGGCAGCCATGCGGAGCAAGTGCTCACTCACATTGCAGTGGACCAGAAAGCGTAGAAAAGACGATGCGCTCCTACCTACATTTTAAGGTTATTAAAAATGGAGATTACACAAAGAATGAGAACAGAATCCAGCAATATTGTCAAACACCTCATTTTACAACTGAGGAAACTAAGACTTGGGAGTTGTGAAGGTTGGCTTTGCAGTCTCCACTGGCCCGGAACTCCTGATGCCCCCACCTCTGCCTCCCTAGTGCTGAGATTTCAGGTGTGCACCTTAACATTACTGCTATAGCTCCCCTCTGTATAAAGCAGATACAGTCGAAAGGTGAAGGACATTTTTATTTTTAGTGCTTAGGATGGGACCCAGATACATACATACATACATACATACATGTATTATATTGGTTATTAATTTCGGTTTTTAATAAGAAAAATATGTTGCCTACAGCTGTTTAAAACTTATAGTCTTAGCTGATAACCATAGAGAGTGCACAAAAGTCCCTGCCTGAATCCCACGGGGTGTTAGTTGCTATCATTACTGATATGATCACTGGACAAGAATCAATTTAAGTGAAGGGAGGTTTATTTGAGCTTCTAGTTCGAGAGTATATAATCCATCATGGAGGGGAAGAGACACGGCAGGATTGTGGTCACATGGTGTCCACAGAGAAGAAGCAGAGAGAGATGAATGCTGGTGTGCTTTACTCTTCCGTCTTATTCGGTCCAGGACCCCAATCCATCACTGCTGCTATGTGTCTTCCCTCTCCCGTGGATCCCTTCTGGGAACACTCACCAACACACCCAGAGACACGTTTCCATGGTGATTCTAAATCCAGTCAAGTTGTCAATCAAGATTAACCATCACACAGGGTAAACCTGTGCTTGAAATCTCTCATGCCCCAGATGTTCATAAGAACAGCAGCAATAAGAAAGAGGGAGCCTTCTGGAATGGCGACTGTGGTCTCTGTGATGCTACAGCAAGAAAAGAACCTAAGGATTAGCCTAAGAACAGTGCCAGTAAAACCTATTACCTGGAAACAGTGAGTGGAGCTAGCTGGTGGTCCGAGGCATTCCCGTGACAGCACGGCTATTCAGCTCTGCTCTAAACCTTCTCTTGTGTTATGGAAGAAACTACTTCGTCTAAGACCTCCAGTTCTGCCAAGAACCCTCACCCACGTAATCTCTCTTAATTGTAACAAGAATATTGCGAGTAGGTGTTTCCCACTTCGCCAGACAGGAAATTGAAGATCAAGGCAGTTAAGCTCTTGCCAGTCCGAGAGAGCCAGAAGTCGGGAGGACTAAGATTAAAAAGCTGATCTTTTCTAGGCTGCATGCATTTGCCTTGGCACTAGTCCTGACACACCCACTACTCATTCATTCCCCAACCTACCCTCCCTCACGTGGGGTCATTTGTTACCACCACTAAAATGAGCGAGCAAGGGAAACATAATTTGAAAGAAAAAGGTGTGAAATGTCTTCTGAGTAAAAAGCAAGGAGAGATTGGGCCTCAGGAGGTTCAGCAACAGCAGCTCTGGATCCTGTTTTTAGGGTCAAGTGCACAGCATTTTGATCCACTGGGAAGAGAGAAGGCTCGCTGCACTTCCGGTGACTGTGTAGGGGAGGGCTGGTCCGTTAGCTAATAAGGACCGGTTCCTTTGTCGCCCATCTGCTGCTTTGAATCCTGTGTTTGTGTTGCGGACGACTGTAATGGAAGTGTTTCATTTAATTTATAATTGCTCATATCCCTCCAACTTCCAAAGATCAGTGCCAGACATGGAAGCGAGGCTTTAAATTTTTATTTTATTTTTTTTAACATACACAAGATTCTTATCTTAAACGACTTGCTTTCGTTGATATGTGTGTTTAGAAATCACAGAGCTAATATAACCGCAACTCGGGAGGGTCAGACTGCTGCCTTGTCTCTAAAATTCAAATATTTGGATGGGACACAGAGGTCTGACTGATGCCAAGGACATGCTGATCCGAGACTGAGGGGCTCAGATACCAGAGTCCCAATCCCAGGGATGGTCGGTTTAATCTCTTTCATCTGTCTCTCGGCTTCCAAAGACACAATTATTTTGAAACCACATGAGGAGCTGGTAGTGTGAAGTCTGCTCCCCTAGAGTGCTTGGCGGCTGGGCCCAGAGATCCCTGCGGACTCTTTGTTTGGTGAGCATAGGATTCTCTCTGGCCAGCTGAAGGCCTTTTCTTTGTGTCCTGATTGACAGACATGAATTAAATATCACCCCACTGGGCTCTCTGATTGGTGAATGATGACGTACCACAAGAATGTCTTGGGAAAATGGAGTTTCATGATAGGGGGCATAAGACCAGAGAGGCAGGGCTTTTTCAGCTAATCCTGAACTTGACAAAACAGCCGAGACCTTGATTCTGAGCTCTCTCTCTCTCTCTCTCTCTCTCTCTCTCTCTCTCTCTCTCTCTCTCAATTTTGGCTGGTTCTGCTTTGTTCAGGCTCTTGAAATGGTTGATCCTGGAGTGGCCTAAGAGAGGATGGAAGCCAAAGGAGGTGAACATTTCAGAGAGAGAAAGGGATTGCTTTTTTTGATTGACTGCTGGTTCTGCAGATGTGCCTTCCGGTTCTGTGCTCAGCCAGGGTGGGTCTGGCATTGTCTCTGAGGCTCCCCCGCCCCAATTTATCAGCCATGCAATTAGTATTCCCAAGGGCAGTTCTCTGTGTTACAAAGTCCACTCTGCTCTCAGCATACCCTGCACAGCCCTAGGCAGAAACAGCTCTGCACATACAATGCCCTGGCTTTGAACAGTGAGAAACACTGGGGGAGAACGCGCAAGATGAAATGGGAGGGGAAAGAAAGCCCTTGCAGAATTGTATGAGGTGCAGCTTGCGTGCGGCTGCCTAGAAGCGGAGAACGGGCAAGTGATGAGCTGAGCAAGTGTATTTATTGTTCAGTTTGAGAGCCAGTCAAGGCTTTTGGAGTGTGCAAAATAACGTGGCTTAGCTGACTCCACTGATGACCTCCCCACCCTCTACCCCCGAAAAAACAACAAACACCCAGAAAGGAGTCTGAGGTAGGAGGGTTCCTTAAGGCTCAGAGTTTGAGACCAACCTGGGTAACAAAGCAAGAAACAAAACAAAAAAAGATGTAAAGATTTAAAGTATGAATGAAGGCTGGGCAAATCCTGAGGACACAGATATAATTAATCTCTACAATTCACAGGGAAAAAAAAAGCCAGGTGCTGGAAGCACAAGCATGTAATCCTATCACTAGCGAGCCTAGTAGGTCCCTGAAGCTCCCTGGCCAGCCAGCCTCACCTACTTGATGATCTCTAGGCCAGTGAGAGTCCCTGCCCCCCACCCCCACCCCAAATGACAGCATCAGAGGATTGATACCTAAGGTAATCCTCTGGCCTCAATTCCCGTGCATGTGTGCACGTTGTTATGTGGACATGTGTGCACGTGTATCTTCCCCACAGTATACTCACAAGCTTCAGTTGAAAGCAGCCAACTCAATTTTATGTTTTGTGAATGATACTTTCTATTGCATCTAACACATTCTTGGATGGGAAATCAGGCCGGGTTCCTCAGCCTGCCAGACAGATGATACTGATAGAAGCCAACACAGGGGGCAAATCCCTTGCCCAGCTTTCAAGAACTACTGCTGCTGTTTTGCTTCAAGGACGATGCAAACATTCCTCCCACAGCTGGAGAACAAGGGAGAGGTATTAAGTGCTGACTAGACTTGAACAGTAAAGAAGATGGTTCCTGTAAGAGGTTTGCTTAGCTCGGTGGGGAGAGGCATCTTAATAGGTCCAGAAGGGCAGTGTCAGTACTAGTTTGGGGATAAGGGAGCGGCTCATAACCCTCAACTAGAACCACTTATAGGGCTTGCTCAGATGAATGAGATGTCGTCCAAGGAAGAACAGAATAGAGGAGCCACAGGCAAACAGGGAAGGGCGGGGTATGACAGATTGAGACACACACCAGTCACCTGAACCCAGGATTGGGAGGTCAGCTGACAAGACAGGTCAACATCTTGAAAAAAGAAATTTGGTCAGTATCTTGGGGCCATTGGATGAGATTTTGCTTAAACTTACAAGTGCTTTCAACCTTGGGGTTGTGCTGCTTCCTGAAGAAGGCACACCCAAGTTTGAAGGCATTGGGACCCACGGGTGCAGCTGACTGGGAGTGATGGAGAAAGCACGTATGGGAACACAGAGCCATGGAGCCAACCACTAGACTCTGACTGCCAGAGGTGAATCTTTCTTCTGGGACAAGAGCGAAAGTGTTTGTGGTCCTGTAAATTGTCATCTGGCTGATGTCCTTCCTTCTGCAAAGACTGTAGTTGGAGCGAATTTTGAGTAGTGAGTGAATGACGGGCGTTGGACATTAGTGCGCTTTGTGCCGTAGTAGTTCCAGCTCCAGAGAGCCTTCCTACATGGGAAGGAAACGGGAGGAAAACCAAGTGTGCTTTTCCAGAAGACCAGCAGCTTGCTGAGCTGCAGCATGGTGCTTGCTGAGCTGCAGCATGGTGCAACCCACACACTCTCTCTGCCATTTCTTATTTCTTTCCTAAAGCACACTCCCTTGCTGGGATGATTCATATTCTCATTCTCTCTCCCTCTCTCTCTCCTTCCTGTGTGTGTCTTTTCCCCATATGAATTTAACAAATTCACTCCCAATATCTTGGATTTGATGAATGCCTTGAAACGCCACAGAAGGGAATGGGATTGTTCACTGTTAGGAGAAGCGATTTGCACTCGCTTGCTAGAGTCAAGCCTAACTCTTAGTGAGGAATCAGGAGCTGGAGGTTTTCAGGAGGCAATGGGATCTGGGTGTGTTTTGAATGTGTCTCTTAGGCACTCACAGGATACATTGTTGCTCAGTGTTACTGCGTTAGTGACGGAACCTGTGCGGTGGGGGCGGAGCGGCACAAAGTTCTATCATTGCCGCATCACTGCTCTTGGAGAAGATGAGCTCTCCTGATAGCAAGCCCCGTCCCGTTTTTCTCCACTTCCTGTTTGACAATATAATCTCTCCTTCTCGAATGTACTCTCACCTTTATGCTTCCATTTGCAGAGTGGTCCTTCCCAGAGTCTAGTACAATGATACCATGTCCCACACTTAGCAGCTCTGGCTGGCCTGGAACCCGTTATATAGAACAGGCTAAGGCAGTGGTGGCGCACGCCTTTAATCCCAGCACTTGGGAGGCAGAGGCAGGTGGATTTCTGAGTTTGAGGCCAGTCTGGTCTACAAAGTGAGTTCCAGGACAGCCAGGGCTACACAGAGAAACCCTGACTCCCCGGGAAAAAAAAAAAAGAAAGAAAAGAACAGGCTAGCCTTGCACTCAGAGATTTATCTGCCTCTGCCTCCCCAGTGCTGGGATTATAGGCATGAGCAACCACACTAGACTCTGGTACCATACTATTAAATCTCCGGAACTGCAAACTAAATAAAGCCTTTTTCCCTTTATAATGTTAAACAGCCTCAGGCATTTCATGATAGTGTGTGTGTGTGTGTGTGTGTGTGTGTGTGTGTGTGTGTGTGTGTGTGTGTGAGAGAGAGAGAGAGAGAGAGAGAGAGAGAGAGAGAGAGAGAGAGAGAAAGAGAGAAATACATAAGCAATTAGGTCATGAGGACTGAGCCCTCATAAATATGAATATCCTTACAAGAGATTACTGAGTGAGCACCCTTGCCCCTCTGTCACAGGAAAGCACAAGAAGAGGTTATACTGGGCTGGAGAGATGGCTCAGCAGTTAAGAGTACCAACTGCTCTTCCAGAGGTCCTGAGTTCAATTCCCAGGAACCACATGGTATCTCACAACCATCTGTAATGGGATTTGATGCCCTCTTCTGGTGTGTCTGAAGAGAGCAATGGTGTACTTATATACATAAAATAAATAAATAAATCTTTAAAAAAGAAAAAAAAAAAAAAAAAAAAGAGGCTATGCATAACCAGGACATATGACCTGAATCTGTAGCTCCTTAACCGGGGACTTTCTAGCCATTATAAATTGTATTGTTTATAGGCCATTAGCTGTATTTCTTACAGCTGTTCCAATGGACTATAATGCTTAATTACCCTTTTGATATCCCTATCTGCAAGTATAGCCATGTTCTGAATATTGGGGTCAGTTCTTCAACGTTTGAGTTTGGGAGGAAGAGGAGGCAGAATTCAGCTTGTCATGGGGCCTCCCTGAACAGGGTTACCCAAGAGTCTATGGCAGTGGTAAAATAGTCTTAACATAGAAAGATGTCCCAATGGTCTGACAAGATGGCTCAGTGGATAAAGGGCTTGCCATGCAAACATGAGGACTAGACTTCAGACCTCTAGCACCCAAGTAAATGTCAGGCTGGCCCGGTAGCCCACTTTCATCCCAGTCCTTTCAAGGCAGAGATGGGGTGTCTGAAGCAAGCTGGTTAGCTAGACCAGCCAAATAGGAGCTCTAGGTTCCTCTCAGTTCTACTGAGTGAGACTGAGATAGCTATAGTGGAGGGTGACTTATAGTTAAAATACAACAACCTCTTTCAAGGGGAATTAATAGAGCGCGATTTATGACAAAGATATTATGTTCCTTCCCATCTGATGGCTCGTTTCCCAACTTGAACCCTCTAGCACCAGGGGCCAAAGCTGCTCTGTGATTGTGAGGCTGTTTTCTAGGAACTGAGGGGCAAGTGCTAGAGGAACTCTCCTCAGATGTGAGCTCCTAGAGAAGAGAGACAGCAGGTTGCCTGGGATGGGGTGGTGAGTTTTCACCTCAAGTTCAGTCCAGATACAGACAAAGAAACCTGCTTGGTTCATGGGCCTCTCTGTAAAGGTTTATGGAAAGGCGAGGCCCTGGGTGGAGTATGAGCCTCACCCTAGAGGATTCCAGCACGGGGTTGTTGGTTATGGCCCCTGAAGATAAACTCTTGTTCTTCCTTGGCTAATACCTTGTTACAGTCAAAGCAGCTATGGACTTGTTCTCTATAAGGAGGACCGTCAGGTCGACCCACAACTCAGAAGGGAGGCCAAAGTTTTAGGCAAGAGCCAAGAGAAGAGTTGAAGAGTGGAATCCTGTAATACCAAAAGTCCAAGGCTCCAGTGATTCTTTATCACAGTATGATATTCATAGTGTAACGCGCCATTCAAGAGGCTGGAGGGATTTGGTGCTTAAGAGCACTCGCTGTTCTTCTAGGGGACTAGAACTCCAGGGGACTACCTGTAACTGTAGCTCTACATGATTAAACACTCTCTCCTGGACCCAGAGGGCACCTGCACATATGTGCCACAGAGAGAGAGAGAGAGAGAGAGAGAGAGAGAGAGGAAGAAGAGGAAGAAGAGGAAGAAGAAGAAGAAGAAGAAGAAGAAGAAGAAGAAGAAGAAGAAGAAGAAGAAGAAGAAGAAGAAGAAGAAGAAGAAGAAGAAGAAGGAAGAAGAGGAGGAAGAGGAGGAGGAGGTAGAGGAAGAGGAGGAGGAGGAAGAGAAAGAGGAGGAGGAGGAAGAGGAGGAGGAGGAAGAGAAGGAGAAGAAGGAGGAGGAAGAAGAAGAGGAGGAAGAAGAGAAGAAGAAAGAGGAGGAGGAGGAAGGGAGGGAGAGGGAGACATATATATTAACACACGCCATTTCCTGGGTGAGTATACATTTCTGTGGTATGAAGTTCATTACATACTACAGAAAGGGAGATGTCTCGTAGGTAAGACTCCTTCCTTACTGTGCAAGTCTGAAGATCTGAGTTGAAACCCATATCACCCATGTTACAAGCCAACTGTAGCCACATGTGCCTGTAATGGCAGTGCTGGGAGGGAAAGACAGAAGGGTCCCTGCAGCTTCTAGCCCGTTAGCCTTGATGGACAACTGCAAGCTCATAGTTCTGTGAGAGACCCCGTCTCAAGAGAACAAGGTGAAGAGTAGTAGATGGGGGCCCTCATCTGGCCTATGTGCACACTTAGGTGTGTGTACTTGCAAATACATATGGACTCTCACACACACACACACACACACACACACACACACACACACACACACACACACACACACACACACTGTCGCAGTGCTCCACGACTAACATGACCCATCTATACAACTAGCTCATCTTCTCCAGTTGAAACTCTGCAGCCAGTAAACAGTTTCCCCACTCTGCCAGGGCCTGGACCCAAGGCAAACGTCACTGTCTTTCCATCTCTATGGATAACACATAAGTGGAGTCACTTAATGTTAGTCATTTTGTGACTAGCTCATCTCACTGCCTATAACATCTTGAAGCATAATTCCTATTGTGGCATGTGTCAGAAGTTCCATGCGTTGACACACAATGCTACACTGTGTGTAACCACATGCTGTCTATCTGTTCATCCATTAGTGGATACTTGGGAGCTCCCCCTTTCAGTTATGGAATAGTGTTCTCTCCCATAACACGGATGCACACATGCTCATTCAACTCCCGACTTACAGTTTTGGGTGTGTGTTGGGCTTATACAAAGAGGAGGGGTTGCTGGGTGGCTGATTCTAAAAGCCAGGCTTCTCTTCAAGTGCAGGAGAGTAGGAAGAAGAAATGGCATTCACTGAGCCCTGGAACTGAGGACACACCCGGATCAGGAAGCTGGGAGAACAAGATCCACGTTCAGGGGAGGAATCTGCACTGGCATTCTAACCCCAGGCTTCTGAGATACTGATTATTGGGAAGCCTTTGGTTTGTGTGAGCCTGTTCACTCACAGCTTTAGCCTTGCATCTGCACTGTACTATGTGTCGGAGATTATTTAGGCACATAGCTTCACTTTCCTACTAGATCATAAACCCTGCAGGCAGGGGCTCTGCTTCAAGTACCTTAGTTGTCCCAATAGCACCTAGTACCGTCTCTGGAGCATAGCTTGCAGTCACTATATATTTACTAAACCGACAAACCCAACATAAACCATTCGAGAAACAGACCCGCTTACTCATTTCCTGGAGTTCTTTGGGGAAGGCACCACTCTTGTGGACTTCCATGTACTAATAGTAGCTACATAATCAGAGGAAGTAATAATATAATTTGAAAAATAAAACAACATCTGAAGTATGGGCAACTACAGGCCTGCTGTAACGGCCTCTGGCTTAGATGCTGAGGAAAATCTAGAAAGAGGTTCGGAGTGAAGTTAGCAGAAAAATAAGATTCAGAAAGCTGTCTGGCAAGAAGCCGGTGACTGGGCTGCTATTTAGATAGGAGACAAGGCCATGTAGACAACAAACAAATGTTTGAAAGGCATTCTTAAGGAAAAGGAAGATGGCTTGATTTCCCTGTAATGATAGGCCCAGGACAAAGGGCTAAAGGGCAAAGAAGGCAAGATTCTCTCTGAGATTTTTTGATTTTTTTTTTTTTTGTTTTTTGTTTTTTTTGGTTTTTTGAGACAGGGTTTCTCTGTGTAGCCCTGGCTGTCCTGGAGCTCACTCTGTAGACCAGGCTGGCCTTGAACTCAGAAATCCGCCTGCCTCTGCCTCCCAAGTGCTGGGATTAAAGGAGTGTGCCACCACTGCCCGGCCAAGATTCTCTCTGAGAGACCTGTTGGATTTATAAATGTAAGCTGTCCGAGAACGGAGCGGCCAGGCTCTTGTGACTGAGTGGGTTTTGTCCGTAATTCAGCACAAAGAGAAATGCAGATCAGATCCCAAAGAGCCCTAGCTTGACCACCATCACTCTGCTGTTCTGTTAGTTCCAAGATTCCCAGTAGTTTTCTCTTTCAATGGAAAACAAAAAGTTTCATTTACATTTAGTCTCAGGGATACGACATCCTCTTAGCTCTCTGAGGGGATTAACACAAGACTCTCAAACAAACAAACAAACAAGCAAACAAAAAAAGATAAACAAAACCAAACAGAAAACCCTATGTTTACGATTTAGGATATCAGCTTTTCTCTAATGATTGACTGCTCTCAGCCGTGAGCTTGATTGAGTTCACGCTGGAGTCTCCTTGCAACCTGACTGATGGCTCTATCTGCTTCTCAGCCTTCGTGAGCAGTGCAGGGTCTACCTCGTCAAAGAACATGACAGGAATTCTTGTGTATGCAGAGTCTCCGATTTCCTGCATAGTTCTAAGGCACCCATCTTAATTTCCTTTCTATCACTGCAAGAATTTTCCTGGCAAAAGCAACTTGGGAAGGAAAAGGGTTTGTTGGTTTACAGGTTCCAGTTCACCACAGGAGAAAGACAAGGGGAAAGTCAAGGCAGGAACCTAGAGGTAGGATCTGAAGTAGAGGCCATGGAGGAACACTGTTTGCTGGCTTTCTCTCCATGACTTACTCAGTTTGATTTCTCATACCACCCAGGACCACCTGCCCAGGAACCGAACTGTCCGCAGTGGGCTGGGCTTTTGCACATAAATCATCAATTAAGAAAATCCCCCAACAGCTTGTCTACAGACCAATCTGATGAGGACATGTTCTCATCTGGGGCTCCCTATTCTCAAATGACTCCAGATTGTGGACAAAAACTAACCAAAAGAACATTTTTCTGAAGTTTCTAGTCACTCTGACCCACTGAGGACAACCACCTCTGGTAAGTAGAGGTCACAGGTTACCCCATGCGATGTTCTTAATGTACTTTGGAAACCATTAGCCCCCCAATTTTTTATTGGTTCCCTTCTTGCTGTCACTGCTGCCCCCAGTTTGTGGTTGGAGGCGCAGAGCAATCCAGACTAATTTCTCCTTTCTACAATTGCCCTTTGCTGTTTATTTGCTAAATGAGAGAACTGTAAACTTGTAGATTCGATCTCTTTACCAAAGGAGTAGATTGTTTTAAAACACTGTGGGTTTTGTTTTGTTTTGTTTTGTTTTGTTTTGTTTTGTTTTGTTTTTTTAAAACAGCGTCCTTTATGGATCCAATCCTGCCTAAATTCTCTTCCTGGGGAATTTGTTCTTTCTGACCCACAGTTCTTGCTGTTCTCCCGATATGCCATAAGGTTATCATTTAAAACACACAATCTCTTCTTCTGCCAATTTTAGGCATCTGTGCCCTGTTAACGATCTTAACCTAATCTCCTGTCTCTTCCAATTCTAAGTGTCATAATTCTGTAAGTGCAAGAGAGAGTGCAAACAGAAGATACAGTCTTTATAAATGAGCTCATCTAAAAGCCATGATTTTTTTTTCCCATTACAGCACAGAGATGAAATCCAAGATCATTCCCAATATCAGTATCATTCACCATGTACCAAGCTTTGCCAACATTTGAATACATGTTACATATACACCTATGCAATATAACTGTTATACATATGCGTGCATGGATATGAAGCTATTATATATAGTATATACATATAAACTCTCCAAATCACCATGACTGTCTCTTTAATTCTCTACCAAATTGCCATGTGATTATCTCAGTAGTGAAGCCAATAATAGCCTACTGGTCACCTTTCTCTTCCTTGGATGTTGGTTTCTCTCATTTTTGTGTAATGATGTTTGCATGTGTTGCAGACACACCATCAGGGTGTCCTGAGAGAGTAAACTAATTTTCATTCTTCCAAAAATCACTCACCAATGTATTTTTACAAATCTAATAGTATTTCCAAGATGCTTTTGTAAAAGATTTATCTTACTTTTATTTGTGTGTGTGCATATGAGCATGCATGTGTGGCTACCTGTGAAGGCCAGGAGGGAGCACTGGATCCTCTGGCGCTGGAGTCTCAGGCATATATGTCTACCCACCAGAAGAAGATGTCAGATTCCATTACAGATGGTTGTGAGCCACCATGTGGTTGCTGGGAATTGAACTCAGGATCTCTGGAAGAACAGTCAATGCTCTTAACCTCTCTCCAGCCCCACCCCAAAGTTCTTTTTAAGAAAAGGAGTAATCCAGTTATTCAGAAGGCTGAGGATGAAGGGTGGCTCCACCCAGGAGTTCCTTGCCAGCAATGAAGTGAGATGCTGTCATGTCAAAAAGAACATTTAAGTTAAGAAAGCAGAAAAAAAATTTCCAGCATTAATTCTGTTCATAAGACCCACCTATTCCAGCATACTTTCCTGTGGTATTTTCCTCCATAATTAAATTACTTAACATATTTTTTTGAGACAGAGTCCCAGTCTATAATACAGGCTGGCTTTCAACTCATGAGCATCTTGCCTCTGCCTCTAGAGAGCTGGGGTTGTGGATGCGTTCTACAGTGAGTGGCTCTTCCTTCTAAATTTTGTCTTCTTGGAAAGCTGAGGATAAAACCACGGACTCACTGGGAAGGCAAGCACTCTGTCTCTGTGCTACATCTTTGTCCTTTCTATGATTTAAAATAATGTGCTTAGGCCTCCATTTCAGACTTGTTATTTGTGAAATTTAAGCACCTGTTGTCACATACGAGGTTATAACTTTCTATATTCCTCTTCTCCCCACTTCCCACTCTTCCTAGCTGGCACAGTAACTTGGGGGTTAATTAGCAGAGTTTATATTGCTAAGAATATGCAAAGTATTGTTTTTTGACCTGAGGTAAGCAGCATAATATAGTTATGTCTCTTTTTCTTTGTTCACATCTCAAAGTGTTCCTAGAATTATTAACCCCAATATCTTTTTCCTGAGTTTGTGCAGTCATCAACATTAATTGGTCTCATAGCACTGTATATGCCCTTTGGTTCTGTCTACCGTATCGTTCTGTCCACTATATAGCCAAGTGTACTGGGCTTTGCTGGGGCTGCTGTTGGTTTAACTCTGAGAGGCCCTGCCCCTGGAGATTTTCGCCATCACTGTGTAGTAGAGACTGAGTCCTGCCCAGGCTTCCCTCACAGCTGAGGTTCAGTGACTCCCCTGCCTCCTTCTGTTTATAGGTCTTCTCAGTTCCCAAAGTGCAATATGCCGTTTCTTTTCCTAAAACAAAAGTGTATAAAAGGTAAAATATTGGGCCATTAAATATCTAAAATGATCTGTTATATTAATACTGGCTAAAATTGGCTCTACCTAGAAATCTGAATTTTAAAAAAAGTTCCCTTAGATTTTTCAAGAGATCAAAAAGCAATACATTGTTGCTGTTATTCTGTTACTGTGAACAAACCAGTGCCCTTTTAATTCCTGATACTTTTGTGTGAACTGATTTTTTTTCCCTAGAAATTTTTAAGATCTTTTTTATTTTGTTGTGTCTATTTATTTGTGATATCGGATCACAATTGCTGCAGGTTAGGTGGGATACTCCCGTTCTCTGTAATGCTTCAGATACTGCTGTGTCTGTATCTTCAGCCTCAAATAACCCTCCACCTCCCATGCTCCTTGCAATTCTAAAAGCTGTGACTTTCTAGATATCTCTCTCTCTCTCTCTCTCTCTCTCTCTCTCTCTCTCTCTCTCCCATTTCTTTTTTGTTTTCTTAAGAGATGCTGGGGCTGGAGAGATAGCTCAGTGGTTAAGAGCACCTGCTCTTCCAGCAAACCTGGGTTCATTTCCCTGCACCCACATGGCAGCTCACAATTCTCCGTAACTCCAGCTACAGGGGATCCAATACCCTCACACGACATATGTGCAGGCAATATGCCAAGGCACATAAAATAAAAATAAGTAAATCACTTTACAAAGAGATGTTAGCATAGCATTCACTTGATATTTCAAATTTTATTTTTTTATATCTGATATTTTATTGGACATATATGGCTTGTATTAAACCTATTATATGTAACCAAAAATCGACAGGGCTTTCAGAATGAGTCTTTGACGCTAGAGATGGTCAACATTTTCTGCCCAAGGAATTGGGAGAGGGGGTTCACATATCAAAAGCAGGTGAAGAACTGGAGCACACAATTTCTCTTTTCTTTATAGATTTAATTCCCTCCTGGCAGGAGATGATGCGAACAACAATGGACCACAAGCTTTCCTACTGGCCAGCCCTCTAGTAATGTCTCCGTTCTTCCTCGGTTGATAAGAAATAAATGTTTATTATTTACATGCCTGGGTTGAGCAAAGAATATAGGAATATAGCCCTCTGAGTCGTTTTGGGTCATACTCAAAAGTCTAATCTGGAAGCTAGCGCACCTATATTTGTGTCCTGTCTACATTGCTTTTTAGTTATGTGACTTTGTACAAGACACTTAATCTCTCATGTCTTTAGCTCCTCATCTGTGAAATGGGGGCATGATAGGAACAGCTCCTGAAGACACGTTAAAATAACATAATGCCTATCTGTTTTAAGTAGCATATGTGCTTATCATGATTATTGCTTTCACCTCAAGAGACAGCTTGTTGGGAATGTTGCTTTGGTTTTCAATAAGCCCATTGCAGGCAAAAACAACCCAGAATGGCTGGAGTCCTAGTTATTGATAGATATTCTTCGGTAACTAGGCTTCAAGCAGCACATAAGGACTCTTTTCTGATATATTCATTGTCCATATTTGCTGGGTGAAGTTGGAGCTCGCCTAACAAAGCCTCACTCTCTCCTCTACATGGGCACAGGATGGGTCAAGAGCTTCACATGAACACACGGCATCCCTACATCTCCTCTTCCTCGTCTTTAGGAAGTCTTCTTTCTCTTCGGGTTCCTTCTCTATAAATAGTTGAGAAATGTTTGGGAGGATATAACTACCGTGGTGTTGGGTGAGTGACTCTACTCCAGCAGACCAGCCATACTCAGCTGTCGCTCAATACTGAGGGCAGGTAGAGAGCAGAGGGTGTGACAGGGGTTAGGATGGGGGTGGGACAGGTGGGACCTGCACTCAGGGTCAGAGGTCAGTGAGCAATAGAAGACACACAGTTGCCTTAATCTTGACTCCTCTCCCAAAGGAGGACCTGTAATGTTCTGGGAAGATCCGCCAACCCGGAACATTCTCAGAGTTCCAGTATAAAGTAGATTTAGTAAATGCAAATGTGACATAACCTGAAATCCTTCTACTCCTGTTTCTTCTCTTCCTTACTCCTTCTCTGCCTTTTTTCTAATTATACCCAATTACAAGTCCACAAATACATCTCCTGCTTCCGGTAACAGGAGGGATCTGGTCCAGGCCACAGCAGAATTCACAGACCCTGTGAGATTATAGCCTAGTGTGTTCCCTGTGGAAGGAACTGCAGAAAGGAAGATCGTCAGAGCTGTTGTGATTCCTGATAATGGCTTGTTTTGCTTTGCAATGGAATCACTGGTATCTGATTTAAATTTAACAGTATTTACTAAGCCCTGGCCAGTGTCCTGGATAATGCATAGGATATAAAGGAAGAAATAAAGACTTTATAATTTTGTAAAAGGACCCACCCCTTCCAATTAATACAGAACTGAACCAATTAATGGGCGTTGGTCTGGAGGTTTGTTTTGTGGCAGTTCAGAGCAGTAGGAGAATCTGACGGCTTGGTTTGCACAGCTGTGCTGCAGAACCTTGGACTTGATGACACTTCTCTTTACGTGTCAGCTGCTGACTGGGGCTGCAGTGGTACCTGTCAGGGTGGGGTGCTGGGGTGGTACCTGTCAGGGTGAGGTGCAGTCAGCAGCTTCTGGGAATGTACACTGACTTCAGGAGCCAAAAGTTTTTGGAGCTCAGTGCTGTTTCAGTCAAGGGACTTTCATCCCCCTGGGAAAACAAAAAACAAAGGCACATGGCCACAGGTACAAGGTCTTCCTAGATCATTTCTGTCTCAGGCTCAGCTGCCTGTGGGCTTTTACTTTAGGCATTTGCTGGGAGTAGAGCCTCTGCTTTGCAGTGGTGGTCTTTTTTGGAGTAGACTCTCTTCTTGTTTCCTCCAACCTCCAACCCATGGCCCCATTTTGCTCAGAGCATGGGAGAGCTCCGCTCTAGCTCTCAGTAAAACACTCCGCACACCAATGTGCTTCTCATTCCTATAACTTCAAGTTCTCTGCAGGGATAACTAAAACTGGCCTCTTAGTACTCTTCAACTAAGATGGCAATGGGTGGAACTGGAGGCTGTCTATCAGCCATGGCTTTTCTTCACCCTTTTGATTGCGTAAGAATTAGAACGCAGGTTTTGCCATACTTGCTCCTGCTTTCTTCTGCTGTGTGTACACTTGGCTCTAGTGTGATCTGCAGTAATACTGTGTCCACTTAATTTGATTGGGCAGTCTTCTATACTCAAATATTCCTAGTTTATAGTTCACTGATAAACGAGTTCGTACTTTCTTGGTCCTGGTTCACTCTTCTGTTGCGGAAGCTCTGGGGCTCTTGGGCATATATGGCAGATATTTCAGAGATGCCTAGTTGGTGTTTCCTGTGGCTCTACCTATAAATGTTGGCTATTTCCTTCTAGCTTTGGTTCCCTAGGAAATTGTCACCTTGGAACTTGCAACAAGGCCCCTCATCTGAGCAACAGCACTGACCCTTGGTCACTTTTGTGAGCTGGTGTTGCCAACTGCTGTTGAAGCCACTGGTGAGCATTGAACGCAGAGCTGCTGTGCCAACACTTACTGAGACAGCCAAAGCTTTCTGCTGGGCCTGCCAGCGAGGCTGCTGTCCACAGGGTACATTCTCTCTCTTCTTCTAGAGCAACTACCACCAGCATGGAAGCTGGACTGGTGGCTGTAGCTGCTTCCTGCTTCCTGAGGCTGCAGCCACGTGGTGTCTGTGACTCCCTGGGCAGAGACGCCTAACAAAATCAGGGCTAAACCTTCCCATAGATGCCAGGGCATACTCTTACACTGCAGGCCAGAGAAATGTTGCCAGATACTACCAAAGTTTCGAAGAGAGCTTCTGATGGTAATAATGGTCTCCATTTTCACTAGTCTCCTTCTTGTCCCCAGACAAGATGCCGAAGCTTGATGAGCTGGTAGGAATGGCTTTCTCCCAGACCCCGCCTTCTATCGCAATGAGCTTGATGCTGAACTAAACCACTGATCATTTCCTAGAGGAGCTGCAGTTTCTCAAGACATCAATCTACTTTCAAATCTTCCAAATTCCATCCATAAACACAGTTCATGAACCTATCTCACTGCCAGGAGTTATATGAGTATGGCTAATAAAGGACTTTCAAGAATAAAAATCAATTTCATTAGGCTAAAAATAATTTGGAGTAAAATGGAATGGAGAAAAAGACAGGCTATCCCACCTCTACATACTAAACAATACTTTCCCCATATATTGTAGTAGAGGGAAATGGGCATTAAATGGTCTAGACACACAGTCAGAGACATGTAAACGTGGCATGCTGTTTTGCTTTCAAATGTTACTAATTACAGTTGGCTGAAAGTGCTGTCCAAGCAGCTACTTAAGCTTAGGGTGAAAATTGTAGAATGGTATCCTTAAGACAACGGAAGAAGTAGTCAGCTTTTCGATATTTGGGGGGGGGGAGGGGTAGGTCACAGGGAGTGTGAACAAAATGTTTAAGGATCTCCAATGTAGATTTTTGTAAATACTTTTTAAAGAATGTAGTGCTTTCTTTTCTTTTTTCTTTTCTTTTTCAAGATAGGGTTTTCTCTGTGCCCAGTTCTGGCTGCCCTGGAACTTGCTTTGTACACCAGACTGGCCTCGAACTTACAGAGTTCTGCTTGCTTCTGCCTCCTGAGTGCTGGGATTAAAGGTATGCGCCACCACACCTGGTGAAGAGTAGATTACTTTCTATGAATGGGTTTCATTTTTTATTTTATGAATCTGTTTAGACTTGTTTTCCATCGGAAAACCTGAAAGGGAATAATTATCTTAGAGAAGTAAGTTAAATTAGGTTAAGCATGGAGTGCATGCCTGTAATTCAAGCACTTTAAAGGTAGAGGCAGGAGGATGCCAGGTTTGAGGTCAGTCTAGGCTATGTATGGGTTCTAACATGAAACAAAATGACTAGCAAATTATAATTGCATCTACTCTGGCTGTTGACGGTGTTCTATTGCTGTGAAGAGACACCATGACCAAAGGAACTCTTATGAAAGAACACACTTAATTGAGGGCTGGCTTACAGTTGCAGAGCCTTAGTCCAATATCATCATGGGGCGGACCATGGTGGCAGGCATGGCACTAGAGAAGTAGCCGAGGGCTGCATCATAACCCTTAGGCTGAGAGAGGGTATAGGCCTGGGAAGGGCTTTTGAAACCTCAAAGCCCACCCTCGGTGACACACTTCCTTCGCCAAGGCCACCGCTCCCTAATCCTTTCCAACACTTTCATTCCCTGGTGACGAAGCATTCAAATATATAAGCCTATGAGAGCTCTTCTTATGCAAACCAGCACAACTCCCCATCTCTATTTTATTATTATTTTTTCTTCAAGAGAGAATTTCTCTGTGTAGCCCTGGTCTCTCTGCTGTAGACCGGGCTGACCTTGAACTCAGAGTTCTGCCTGCCTCTGCCTTCTGGGCTGGGGTCAGAGGAGTGTGCCACCACTGCCTGGCCCCTCCTTCCTTTTATGTGTAGTTCAGTCTCCAGTTCTGGGAATCCTCCCTCTGGAAAGCAGGCTGACTGCCACCAAAAGCCTTTCCTGTAGAGAGCCTCTCAGCACCTCTGTTCTGAAGGTACACTCACTCTCATCCTCCGCTGCCTCCTCCTCTTCTGCTCTGTTGTTTGCTGTTAAAAGCCAGTGGCAGACGCCAGGATAACTTGAGAAGGAGGATAGGATGGGTGAGAGGGAGCAGGTTAGCCTTCTGTGTGGCTTTCTTCATTGCCTCTCCAAGGGTCAAGGGAAGAGCTGTGGCTAAGACGGAGAACTCAGTTATCAAGAGAAGTCGTTCCTGACTAGAAAAGAGATAGCCAAGGAAGGTGGCTTATGGGATGTACTTTCCATGAGCACCCTTATGCTCTGCATTGCTGGTGGTAGGCAAAAAACAAGCATTCGGGCCTGGAGGTGGAGAGGCACTTTGGATGAAACTGTAGAGCAATGAAGTTTTCAGGATCCACGGCCAAAGTCAGCAATCTCTTCTGAAGCAGTGAGTGTCAGCAGGTCATGTACTCGAGAGGCCGTGGGAATGGGATAAAGCCTTTAATGTCTTAGTGCTGTGAGGAAGCTGAGCTTATGCCCCAGAAAGGCCTCAGGCCTGGAGAAGATGCTTGGGAGTCAGTGAAGTTCACTCCTCCCTCACCCTGGTAGTGAATACCAGTCACATCTAAAATGAAAACTAGAAACCTACATTTGTATGTTCACACTTCCCTAGGTCATGTTTTCAGTATTTACTACCAGCTTATGATAAATTGTGATTCTTAGTTATCCGGGTGAGAATGTACTCACAGTTTGATGTGTGTGTATGTGTGTGTGTGTGTGTGTGTGTGTGTGTGTGTGTGTGTGTGTGTGTGTGTGTGTGTATACAAACATATATATGTCCTATGGCCAGTGTTTCTACCCTGAAAAAATAGGCAAGAAAACAAAGGGCTTGTCCTACTTTACATTCTATTGCTGTCATAGCAGCACAACTAAAAGCAATGTATGGAGGAAGAGTTTGCTTTATCTTATAATTCTGCATTATAGCCCATCGTCGGAGAAGCCAAGGCGAGAGCTCAGGCAGGGCAGGGGCCTGGGATCAAGATCTGAAGCTGAGGCCATGGAGGAATGATGTTTACCAGATTGCTTTCCACAGTTTCAGATGTTCATACCTATATCTATACATATATATAAACACACACACACACACACACACACACACACACACACACACACACACACACATACACACACACACACATAATGCCCTGCAGACATGCCCACAGGCCAATATGATGGAGACAATTCCTCAACTTAATTTCCCTCTTCCCAGATGACCCCAACTTATGTCAATTTGACAAACTATTAACCCAGTGTTGTTTCGGCTCCTAGACTCAAAGACTTCAGTCCATGGTCATTTTGCTCTGGAGCTTCTGAACTCATGTGTGGTGAGGCAGAATTATCATGACAGGAAGCCATGTAGCAAGTGAAGGAGTTTACCTGCCAGTGGACAGGAGACAGACAGAGCAACATAGAAAGGGGCCAGAGACAAGAACTGTCATTTAAAGGGACACCTCAGTGGCTCTCAGTCAGTGTCCTTCCTAATAGCCCAGGAATGATGGTAGTGATATCATTGTCCCATCACCTCTCAGTTGACAACCAACTGGGGACCAAGCATTTAATTCATGAGCCTTTTGGGAAAATGCTTCATATCTAGAGCATAACAATCTCTAGTTCTTCAGACACCACTATTTATCAACTATAATTGTGGGTGTTGTGCTTAAGAAGAAATGCCCAGCTGGGCAGTGGTGGCGCACACCTTTAATCCCAGCACTCAGGAGGTAGAGGCAGGCAGATTTCTGAGTTCAAGGCCAGCCTGGTCTACAGAGTGAGTTCCAGGACAGCTAGCGCTACACAGAGAAAGAAACCCTGTCTCGAAAAACCAAAAAAAAAAAAAAAAAAAAAAAAAAAAGAAAAGAAAAGAAAAGAAATACCCAGAATAGCCATTGCTAATCCATGCCAAAGTCTTATCCGCAGAGGTGGTAGCTGATGGTTGTTTTCTGAACTCAGTCTTGTCTTCCTGGACACACATTTCAAGCCCCGGGAACTAATATTTCTTATTCTGTGAGACTCCTGCTAGAGGGGCTGAAAGAAATGTAAAAGGATCATATGGTTTTCAGAGACACCCTGTACATTAGGCTTCTGGCTAGGATGGTGTCAAATGACCAGGAGGGACATCTTGTAGATGCTGTTTATACAGGGACACCACTTGGCTCCAGAGATGGCGGGACCAAGAATGCTTTGTAAACTCGGCCACCGTAGGCCAAAGCTACTCCTGGTCACGTGGGCATCATTGGTCCCTGCTTTGGGTCAGAAAGTTGTGAATGGAGATTCTTTGTGCGATTGGAAATCGCTTCCCCTGAAGTCTCACCTCTGAATATCCCAGGGTACATACTTCAAAGCGACCTTCTGTTTACTTGTTGTTCTTGGACAAGTAGAAGGAAGAATGTTGGAAAGAGCAAGACATTCCCAAAGAAAAGCAGGCCTTGGTATGGAGTTCACAGAGTTCCTTTCTGAGAGAGTTCCACAGCCCAGAAGCTGGCTCGGGCACAAGTGTTCACAGCTGCATGGAGGATGTTGCAGAGGACACAATGGCTGCTGTGTGTGCTAGAGCACAAACATTCCCACACAGGCCCGTGCCTGGGAAACAATGGAGCGAAAAATATCCTGGAACACAATGCACTCATTTCCTGTGACAACAGTGGGCATTGCTATCCCGCTCCACCTGACCAGGAGCCCCTCCACCAGGGTTCTTGATTTTAGAAGCCCACTTTCTTCTGGGCGTGAAAGACATGCATAGAAAGAGAAATGGGAAGTGGTTAGTGTTTCTTTCTTCCTTTCTTCTCTCTCTCTCTCTCTCGCTCGCTGCGGCACAAGATGTAATTAAAGCTGTATTTTTTTATGCCCACAGCCCACATAAAATTATGTGGTAAAAATACTGTAGCGATCGATGTTAGAAGCTGTTTCAATTTTAAGTCTTTCTGACACTAAATGTTCATGATTCACCATCGCTGCTAAAAAATACTGGCAGATGCACCCCAGGCTTCTGTGTTTCTCAGCAAGTTTTCTGGCTGCTCCAGGACTCTCCTCCCTGCCCTGCCTGAGCTCCTACAGTCACGTGGGGGGAAGGCTCTAATGAGAATTGGTGTAGAATAGGCTTCCTAATGTAATGATGCCCACGAACATTGGCTGAGCACTGGTGTGTCACTGGCCCAGTTGTGATTCCCAAAATCTTCAAAAGAATGCTGGGAGTGTACCATTGTCAGTCCCTGGTGCCTCAGCCAAACTCAGCTCTCAAGAGCCTTTTGAAATACTCACCCAGAGTCTCGCAGGAAAGCACTCTACTTATATGGGTGACTCACACCACGTCTATGATGAAATGGTCATCCCTGCCAACGCCATCAGAGAGCTCTGAATAGGAAGCCTAGGGATCTAATAGAACAGGAGAGACGTCTACAAGAGTCTTGCAGGGTGTTCTTTTAGTTAGTCTGAGCTGAGACCACAAAGGAACTTGTAGCCCCAACAAGCCTGTTTATTTGCAGACAAACCCTCAAGAAAGCCATGTGCCCAGGGAACTGCTGACTGGCCAACTTGTCATATTGCTGTCATTTTCTGAACAGCTAACATTGATCAAGAATGTTCTTGATGTTGGGAGAGTCTTGGAGAGGTCCAACAGTGACAGTGGGCAGAGAGAAGGCAGGACAGAGGGGACACTGCAGGGACAGAAATGGTGCTTTGGAGTGGGAACTGTCCTGAGAGGCTGAGGAGCATGAATCACTGTGTCCTGACTAAAATCACCCATGGTGGTTCAAGCTGGAGCCAGGATTAAAACTCAGGTCTACTCTGTATCTCCCTAAAAGAGCAAACTCACTTAGAGCCATTCATTATGTGTAAAATGTAAACAGCACATGGGCCTCTGGGGGCACATTTAAAACCTAAACTCCTGAGGTGTGAACTTGGCTAAATTGTAGAATCCCAGGGCCTCTGGTGCCTGTGTGTGCAGGGATGTGGGTGGGAAGGAAATCAAAGATAAGATTCCTGCCGTTCTGAAGCGTGCATTTAAACCCAGAGGCACACATAGACACAGCCTGACGGTAGTGATGCAGACCTTTCCCTTGTGACTCTGGTGCAGGTGTAACGACAGAGAAAACCGGACTTCCAGGATAATCTGCCTGGGTTGTTGGAAACTCAGAAGCACACAGAGAAGACACTGGTGAGCCTGGAGAAAGCAAATTGCATCCAGTGGCAAAATACCATTCATGCCGGGTGGGGGCTGGGGCTGGGGGTCAAAGCAGCAGCAATTGAGGCCCTGATCATAGGCAGCAAACAGGTCTGTGTGGCTGGGCTGCAGGCCGTGTACTAACAAGCACCGAGAATGACCTCATGAAGAGGGACCAACATTTACAACATTCCTGTCATGCCTGAAGGTACGACTGTCTGCCATTTGAGACACCGAAGAATCTACCCTGGTTTGATAGGTAAGGGATGAGGCCAGATGTAGGCAAAACAAAGAAACTCTGTGCTTGCTTTCCCAGAAGACCACCGTTAGCCACCGCCAGTGATCCTGAGACGTTAACTGAGAGATAGATCGGTTCAGGAGGGTGAGAGAGCTCTACCGAATTCCGGGCACGATGCTGGCCTTTCAGGACATGTTTGGCATGCTGTGGGCATGGTTTTTTTTTTTTTAAACCTTTTTTAAAAAAAAAACAAGTACGTTTTGTCACAATACTCCTAGAAGAAAACTTACAGCCTCAACGTCACTGAAAACTCTTGATCTTTACTTATTTGTCCCATGTTACTTTTAGGCACCTTAAAGTTTGCTATCACTGATAGGTTATGTTCTATTAATTGCCTGTGTCCTGAAGCAACACAGTAAGAATCTTTTATCTATCTGAGATTCCAGGTAAAAGAAAACGAAGCAGGGTAAGAAAATGAAGCAGGGATCCACTGGGACCTGGACTGGGTGTCAGTGTCATGGAAGTCAGAAGTTTAGAGTCCTGGCTTTGACATTTCATCTCTTGGCTTTTCTCTGGCAAAGGAGGGTAGAGCCTGTTGGGTCTCAACTGTTCATAGGATTGTGTGTGATGAGATTAAAATTCTTGGTACGGGAGAGGTGGCTTAGCAGTTAAGAACGATGTTACCCTCTGAAGAGTAAGATTAGCTTCCAGGACCATCTGTAACTCAGTTCCAGGGGATCTGACGCCATCTTCTGGCCTCAGTGGGCACTGCACACAGGTGGTACACATACACGCAGACAAAACACTAAAATAAAATAAAATAAAATAAAATAAAATAAAATAAAATAAATACATATATCTAAAAACCTTTTTAAAATCTCTTTTGCTCTGTTGTCAGTTGCACACTTTCCTATTGAAACATAATTGTTTCTGAGATTGTGACATTGACCTAGTAAGGGCAGAGGATACTTCTCCCCCAACCCAGGGCTTCTACTCTATGTAGAAGTGATGTACCCAAACTTTCTGGTTTCTTGATTACAAATCTCTTTTAATTGAATCTTCTTTTAAAAAGTTAGAGATTATAATCTGTTCAAAGATGATTGCCAAAACAATTTGTACTTTTTAAAAAGGCCATCTGTTCATGTTAAAACACAACTATTTTAACCATAATTTCTTAAATTCTGTATTTTAATGACAAAACCAAGGTTGAAGAAATCTTACCTAGTATGTTTGTTAGCTTCTCGTTACTGTAACAAAATACCTGTGACAATGAGCTTATAAAGAGAGAATGTTTACCGTGCTCTCAGTTCATGATCAGTTGATCCTATTGCTTTCACGGTTGTAGCTGGGCAATGCATTATGTCAGAGTGTGTGGTGCAGCGCCCCAGAAGGCAGCATGGAAGGAGGGAGGGAGGGAGGGAGGGAGAGAGAGAGAGAGAGAGAGAGAGAGAGAGAGAGAGA
>CM052714.1:62130839-62168099 GCA_028551405.1 Uromys caudimaculatus
ATTATACCAGATTTACTACCAGTTTTTTTTTTTTTAACTCTTGGGCTTCCCACCGTACCCCTCCCTACCCCCTGAAAATGGAAATGGAGCCCTTTTGTGGAATGGGCTGCAGTTAGTGCTCTTTCTTTTCTGCCTGGGGTAATAAAGGTAGAAAGATTTACATTTACAAATATATGCAGTTCCTTCCTAGCAGCAAACTTGCTCTCCCTGCTGCTATTCCAAAGAATAAAGAGAGCTGAGACTAAACCAGGAAAGTAAGACAAGCCCAGAAGGTTATTGGAACCCTCCATCGACATGAATAGTATGTACACTTTATTCCTGTCTGAGACACTGAGAGACAGGAAGGATGAGAAACACATCTGGGCAGAGCAGAAAATAGTTTACCTAGAGATGCATTTTGGAAAACATGAATCTTATCTTTTTGTAGTAGTTATCAGAGAGACCACAAACATCTCTTAATATAAAATTTCTCTATAAGAAATAGGATCCTGAACCAGGTATATAAACTGTGATCCCAGCTCCTAGGAGACTGAGGCAGAAGAATGGTTATAAATCTGAAGCCAGCCTGAGCTACCGCATGGGATTCTGTCCCAAGAACACAACCCAACCAAAGCCAACAAAAAGGACACTGTGTTCCTTACCGACATGTCTTTGAATTCAATATCCAATTATATCTGGTTTTCATTTTTCTTAAGATCAGATCAACTCCGAGCAGATTGACATCAGAGATTCAGGAATTGATCACTGCAGAAGTTTATGGTGCAATATTTGACCAAGTTTTTGCATGTGTTCATCCTCACCGGGAGAATGAAGATGTCTACACAAAGAGAGCAACCACTCAGAGGGAAATGGAAGGCTGCCAGGTGCAGAAGTGTGCCATCCAGAAAAATCACTGATTGTAAAGAACACCCTCTCTCCTTATATAAGCCACCAGCTGTTGTTGAACTGACGTTTTTAAAAAAGCTCATGAGTCATAGAGAACAACGGCCTCTGAGCAGGGCTTAGCAGCATTAGCTGAAGCACACTGTGATTTGCGTGATGAGCAACTTACAAAGTGAGAAGTAGATTCTGAACCAAACGATTTAAGAATTCCGAGTTATAAATGTGAATGATACTGAAATGTTGGGTTAGTGAAGGAGAACCCTGTAAACAGTGTGTAATCAACAAACAAACAAACAAACAACGAAATCAGGCCCAATCCGTATCTAAAATACCCGGGAAGGCATTTTGATAGTCCCAAACTGTACTTTGAGAGGGTCTAGGTGGTGGGGTTTATTTCTGCCCATGTGGGGAAGGCAGACAATGGGAGTGTGAGGCAGCTGGCCAGTCACCTTTCCTACACAGCCAGGAAGCCAGGGGCCACAAATGTTCTATTCCAATTGCTTCCTTCTTCACATTCAGTCCAAGGCCTTTGGGTAAGGAATCATGTCACCCACATTCAGTGAGGACCGTCCTTTCTCAGGTGATCATACCTAGAACCATCTCAGGGACAAGCCCAGAGTTTTATCTCCTAGGAAGTCCCAAATTCAGCCAGGTTGAGCAACAAGGATAATTACCACAGTGGATATCTCCATGCGTATTTTAAAGATAAGACCTTTGCCCATTCAGAAATCTTGATAGTTTAAGAGAGTTGAAAAGACTTTGGGAGGTCTAGACTCTTACAGTTTTAAAAAGTGCAGCTGTAGTCTGGTCCACATGGAAGGAAGGTTGACATACAATTCCCCTCACAAATGTGACTTATTAGAAAGGTGCCTGAGTTCATGGTAACTTGGTGGCTCAATGTCAAAAGTTCAGTAGAGTCTTGATTCTCTGTGAGTCACCTATAAGGCCCTGCCAAAGCTTCTAAACAGCATCCTCATCTTCCATGAACCACAGGGGCTGCTGGATTGTACTGAAGCCTGCACAGGGCCTGGACCTGTAATAGAGCCGTCTATTCCAGGTTCCACTAAAAGCCAGTAGCGTTCAGAGTCATTTGGCATATGGCTGGAGGAACACACCAGGACGAAGAATATGTTCCTATGTGATCCAAATGGGCCCACTAACCTTGTGCTTCCTTCCTGGTGGTGGGAAGGGTAGGGGAGACGAGTTACTCTTCATTAGAAGGGATATCTCCACATGCTCCACTCGCCTAGAAATTTCACTGAGGTAGAAAGCCCTTGAATTTTGGTTGGATTTATTTCTCATCCTTTGATGCGAATCTCATATTTACATATTTTATAGATAATCACTGTGCTGAGTAGTTTTATGTTAGTTTGACACAAGCTAAAGTCATCTGAGAGGAGGGAACCTTAATTAAGCAAGCCTCCTAAGATCTGGCGGTTGGCAAGCCTGTAGAGCATTTTCTTAAATAGTGACTGATGGGGGAAGGCTTGGTCCATTATAGGTGATGCCACCTGGGGTGGTGGTGGTCCTGGGTGCTGTAAGAAAGCAGACCAGGGAAAAGAAGGTTAAGCAGTACTCCTCCCTGGTCCCTGCATCGTTCCTGCCCTGTGTGAGTTCCTGCCCTCAGTGTTTTTGATGATGAATTGTTCCATGGAACTGAGAGAAATAAACCCTTTCCTTCCCAAGTTGCTTTTGGTCAGTGTGTTTTATTACAGCAATAGTAAACCTAAGAAAATCACACACACACACACACACACACACACACACACACACACACACACACACACTTTGTATTAGTTTTAGTTTAGTATTTGTGTTGCTGTGATAAAACACCCTGACAAAAAGAGACTTAGGGGAGGAAGAGTTTATTTTGGCTCTCATTTCCAGGCTATAGCCCAGCACTGCAGGGAAGTCAGAGGCTAAATACTGAGACAGCTGCGCACAACACATCCATAGTCAAGAACAGAGAGAAAAAAATGCCATCCTCCCTACTGCCTGCCTGCTTGCTAGCTTTCTTTGCTCTTAACACAGTTTAAGGCCCAGCCTAGGGAGTGGTACTTCCCACAGTGGATAGGATTTTCCTATATTACTTAACAACCAATACACTCCTACCTACCTTAGACATGCCCACAGTCAATCTGATCTAGATAACTCATTAGTACTCTCTTATCAAGTGATTCTAGGCTGGGCCAGGTTGACAGTTTAAATAGCAGAATCATATATATATAACATATATATTATATATATATAATTTATATGATATATATTTTCATATAAAATCCTCATACATATAAATTTTTATAGTGTGACCAGTTACATAGCTGTGTTTTAAAGCCTTTCTACCTTGTATTCGTTTATTGGCTAAATTACTGTGGATTTTCTTCATATGAAAACAGGGGCTGGTGAGATGGTTCAGCAGGTAAGACTCCACCATGCCGGACAACCCGGGCTCAATCCCTGGGACGCATGTGGGAGAAAGAGAACTGACTGCTGCAAGTTGTCTTCTGACCTCTACATGTTTGCTGTTACACACACACATGCACACAACACACACATGCACAGACATACATATGCACACACATGTACAAACACACTCATATGCACACACATGCACATACACACACACACACACACACACTCAATAAATGTAAAAAAGGGGGGGATCAAAACTAACTCTGGAGTCTCAGTATGAATTTACATTTCTAGAATTCTTGGTAGGCAGAAGTTACTGCTTTCATACTGCAAACTTAGGTGACCCAGTGACGCAAACTGCTCTCCCAGAGCCTTCACGATTTCCTCCAATGGTCAGCAGGCAAATAACTATCTTTAAGGTCTGCATACTGCCAGGCATTCTTTTCATTGTTTCATGTTTTCTTATATGTGGCTAAGTAGAATTCTGTAGTTGTTTTATTTTTACTTAAAGTATAGATGGCTTGGTGGCTGAAGACGTGAGTTAGAATTTCCAGAAGGACATAACAACTGGACACATAACCCAGCATCCATCTCAGCTCTCTTACAGGGAGATGGGAAGTGGAGACAGGAGAAGTCCCACAGCTTGTAGGCAGGACAGCCTAGGATACATAATGGAAAGGCAATGAAGAGGATTCTGCCTTGACACAGGGTGGGAGTAGAGGACTAGTTGCCAAAGTTGTGCTGCCTCCCACATACAGGTGTCTGCATTCACGTACAAATTAATGCACACACACACACACACACACACACACACACACACACACACACACACGGATAAAGAATACGCATATGTAGATACGTTTTTATTCGCATATTATAACCATTGAATAATCAATTTCTTCACTGATCTGGTTTTAAGAAGTGCACAGGACACAACTTTCCCGAGGGGGATGAATTTTTGAAGGCAGTCACACCAACATATCCTCATCCCTCTTGAACTTATAAAATGATGCTACCAGTCTTCTATCAAGTTGTGATCATCTGCTTCCTTCTTGTTAACTACAAACTACAAAACCAAATGTGGTAGAAGTGAGTCTGCCATATAACAGGAATTGTAGGCTGCCATGTTTTGAGAGAGACAGGGCCTTGTGGAAAGGAGCACGGAAGATACCCCCAGCCAAGGCTCCAGCTGATTGCTAACAGTGTTTAAACACAACCTTTCAGGTCAGGATTTCTAAGGTGACCTCCTATGAGAGGAGAAGAGTCCCATGTCTCCCTGCCCATTGTGGTATCACATGCCACAGCAGGTAACTGAGCAATAGCAGCTCAGCTAGCATGAATGAAGAAGTACACTGCTACTTTGATTTAGCATTCACTCAGTCATGCACAGTTAACGGGTTGCCCATTGGGCAGTTGGGTGTCATTTGGTTGAAACTCTCAAACTTTAGGTTTTCTGTCTGAAGCATCAGACCTCACAGAACAGGGCAGCGAGACCACTCCTCCCCCAGATACAAGACATGCTAAATAAATACCCATTGTTGGTTTAAGGCCTCAGTCTAGAGATATTTTACTACAACGTGTCTTAGTTAGGGTTGCTATGGCTATGGTGAAACACCTTGACCAAAAAGCAAGTTGTGGAGAAAAGGGTTTCTTTAGCTTTCATTTCCTAGTTGTAGTGATTTGAATGAAAATGGCCCCCATAGACCCATAGGGAGTGGCACTAGTAGGAGGTGTGGTCTTGTTGGAGTAGTTGTGGCCTTTATGGAGGAAGTGTGTCCCTGGGGGTGGGCTTTGAGGTTTCAGATGCTCACGCCAGGCCCAGTGTCACTCTCTCTTCCTGCTGTCTGTTGATTCAGATGTAGAACTCTCAGCTACCTCTCCAGTACTGTCTTCATGCATGCCACCATGCTTCCCACCATGCTGATAATTGACTAAATCTCTAAGCTGTAAGCTATCCCCAATGAGATGTTTATAAGAGTTGCCATGGTCATGATGTTTCTTTACAGCAACAGAAGTCCTGAGATACATATCATAGTCCATCATTGGATGGGACAAAGCCATAAGTGACTTCCATTGGGACTTCCCCTTAGGGAATCTGGGCATGGTCTGTTTTCTACAGAGATATGTAGGGAAATCTTTCACGAGTAAAATTCCTTGTTCTTACGATGCAAGTTTGGAGAGGAAAATGGGAAGCACTATCTCCTGGCCTGATGCTTGCCTATCTTAGCGCATACTTTGAATTTAATCCAGGTTAACCATGGCATAGGTACACACAGCCATGCATTTAGGCTGCTGGCTCATACACATTTCAATGACTAAAAGTATATAAACAGTAAGCAGCTATGACACATAATATCTTTTTTTTATTATTAGTTTAAAGAACTCTACAATGTTACAATATAACATGAGGGATGGTTCAGAAACAAACAAAGGTTGTTTAGTTATTTATCTTGCATTTGCTTCTTTTAGGAGGTAAGAAACCCAGCACTGTGGACTTGTGAACTTATTTTTAATTAAAACCCTACAAATTAGGAAATGTCACATATAGTGGTGATAATGAATGTGTGTGTGTGTGTGTGTGTGTGTGTGTGTGTGTGTGTGTGTGTGATGCACAAAAACTTCTGTAAGTGTGCTTGCTTCCTATGGCACCCTGTGAGAAGCCATATAAGGACATTTAGCTAAATAATTCAACCTCTGTTGATGTTTAGGCTGTTTTATCTTTCCATGCAAATAAGAGGAACAATTTACATTTGCTTAGTACTGATTTTTGAAAACACCCCCGCCTCTCAAGCCCACCATTTACCCATGTCCCACTTGAATAAAAGCACTCCGCTAGGGAGGGCAGGCCTTGCTGCCATTGTGTTTTTTCCTAATTAAAATGCAGAGTATTAAACACAGTTGAGCACATCTATGCACACATCCACGCTGTCATCACACACGGGACGTGGAGCTCAAGCACACACGGTGAAGGCTCATTTCATAACATCATTAAGATCCATTGTACCCGCACTTCTGAAAGGCTTTGTCAAAGCAGATAATAATGTCCTGTCAGAATGGGGCAAACAGACGCTCATGCAAAGCTGTCCTTTTGCTCCTGTTTGAGTGAGGGAACCTAGCTGCATTCTGACAGTACAGGTGCAGGGCTAAGGCTAAGGGGGCTGCAGGTCATTACTGTAAAATGTTATTAAAAATAAAAAACAGCATTGAAACAGTTAAGTGAACAGTATTTGAGTCACCGGGTGGGTGTATTCTGGGAAGAGTCATGGAGCACAGTGACTGTACTAAAGGAGGTGCATGAAGTGGGTGGAATTTTGGGGAGCAGAAATTTAATTTGTAATGAGTCAAAGGCAAGCAGAATCTTCTCTTCACAAAGAACCTGTGCTGTTTGCATTCTAATCTCTGTAAAAAGGGAGCTCGCTTTTTAAAACAGTCTTTTATACCTAGCTGAGTGAAGATGGCTACGGAGACAGACTTTACACTCTGGCTTCCTGAGTAGAAGATAGAAGAATCACCTCATCTGGGAAAGACATTGACGAGCTTTGCTTCATCATATGCGATATTTTTCTTTGCCGTGTTCGTTGATCACGCAGATGTGCTGGAATGAGAGAGGGTTAAAAGCGTCTGAGTCTTACGTTTAGTTTAAAAATCTGCATATAATGTGTTAGATGCCTTTGTGACATTTTCAACAAGTGTGTTTTGGGGGGGGTACCCCTCCCCCATCACCATCCATGCATAACAAGACACGAGGCACAGGAAGTGTGATTTGGTAATAGCAGCCTGTCATCTTGTGATTGGTGACTCTTTATCTAAACACCGGTGTCTATGTGGGCTCACAAGATCTAGAGTCCCATTCAAAGTTCCACAAAGCTTCTCTGGTGATTTGGTTTTGAGCCCTCGTCAGGATCTGGTTTCCAGGGACCCCTCCCACATGTAGAAATGTTGAGGCCACAGTATGGTTGTCTATAGTGGAGACATTTTTTTCCTTGGTGAAATGACAACTGCTTAGTTGAAAGGAGAAAAAAAAAATACTGGGAATTACAGTCTGCACTACCCTGTGAACCCTCTTTTGGATCGCAAGAACTATGTCAGGATCGGAAAGAGCTGGGTAATGAAGCAATGGGAAAGGGGCCGTGGTCCTAGAGACTGCAGTGCTAAGCATATACCAGACATTGCTACTAGACTTTATATACCCAGACCTTGGTCTTGGTGACTTCTGGCTTTCAGTTTTCTTATCTTCTCTTTTCTTTTTTTTCTTTTCCTTTCCTTTCCATTTTTGTTTGTTTGTTTGTTTCAAGACAGGGTTTCTCTGTATAGCCTTGGCTGTTCTGGAACTTGCTCTGTAGACCAGGTTGGCCTCAAACTCACAGAGACCCACCTGCCTCTGCCTCCTGTGTACTGGGCTTAAAAGCATGCATCACCACCACCTGGCTGGCTTTCTCATTTCCAATAGTGAGACATTGGTTGGTTACTTTGGGTAAGATGCCTTCTCCAGATCACTTAGGGTCAATCAGGGAGCGTTGCATCATTGGGTAGGTACCATGCTAGAGGGCTGTTTCTGTGTGCTGACGCAGCTTCCCCAAATTAACTTTTTTTTTGGTTTTTCGAGACAGGGTTTCTCTGTGTAGCCCTGGCTGTCCTGGAACTCACTCTGTAGACCAGGCTGGCCTCGAACTCAGAAATCCGCCTGCCTCTGCCTCCCAAGTGCTGGGATTAAAGGCGTGCACCACCACTGCCCTGCCCCAAATTAACTTTTACAATGTCACTGTAATCCCAAGTGGTCAGATATCAGACACAGACATGAAATGGCTGCTTATGGTGACTGGCTGAGTATCGTCAATAACTATAGAGAAAAATCAGTGTAGGCCATTTTCCTGCTTCCCCATTTTCATCACTGGCTTCCATGGTTCTGATAACCACTCTGTAGCCTTCTGGGAGAATTCACTGTAAGTCACAGGTGCACCTAATCATTTTACTACTGTTTTTAGTAATTTGTTAAATTGGCGCTAGTATTAAGGATTCTTAGGCAAAGAGGATTAGGGTTTAGCATGCAGCACTTACATTAAGGTCCCGGAAGTACTCATTGTAGTCTAAGGCGTAGCCCACCACAAAGACATCTGGGATCTCAAATCCAGCATCTTACCGGAAAAAGATAAGGAAGAAAGTTCAGAGTGAGCATGTGAGCAGGCCATCGCCCTGTCCTGTGAGGCAGAAGACAGAAGGGAGAAGCAATATGCAGGACAAGCCCAGCGGGTGCCTGGACCACAGTGACAGCTTGGGAACACCAGGCAAACAAGCAAGCGCGTGTGAGGAACGAACCTTGAGCGTTCAGAGTCGAGAAAGTGTTCAGGAGGCCCAGTGGGTGGCGACAAGTGGGGATGCTAGAGCCACAGTGGGCTTGTTCAAAGGGAGCCATATGTGATGTCCTTGTGCCTAAGGAGAGTCTCTCAAAAGTACAAAGGATTGTTTAAATACAAAGCACTATGAGATGGCCATACATAACCAGGTGTTCCAGCAGCAGCCACCAGGAAGCGATTCCCCCACTGGGTCACTGGAAGCAAAACCTGAGGGACAGGCTGATAGGAAAGGAGCTGGTTCAGTGTGAGGAGAGACCCGGTGAGGGATATCTCCATGCTGAGCTCTGCACTGACAATGCAGGGGTTCTAATAGCACTTGATCTTTACTGAGGGCAGAATGAGAGGAAATGAATGTACATACAATCCAAGGTACTGGGGTTCACAATGAGAAGACCACTGAGAGGAGGAGGATGTCTTTCAAGAAACAGACAACAGTTCTAGAGATCTTCAGGTAGAATAAATGTGTGTGGTCCAGTGGTTTTCAAACTTGCTTCAGTGTGTGGGACTCTTGTACGCTCATTTATTACAATAAAATAGAAGAAGAGAAATGTGTATGCCTAGTTCTATGAACCTGCTCTTGGTACAACCTGTGAGCTAGGAGCATGAACAGCGACCTTCATGGTTACTACCATTTTTGATTTTTGTTTTAATTTTTGGTATTTTTTTCTTTTTCCTGAGCCAGTGTTTCTCTACATAGCTCTTGGCTGTCTGGGAACTCCATCTGTAATCCAGGCTAGCCTTGAACTCAGAGATCTGCCTGCTTCTACCTACTGAGTGCTGGAATTAAAGGTCTGTGCCACTACGGCCCAGCCATCATTTTGATTTCCACAACCCAATATGTTTTCACATGGAGTATCTTAGGCTTAAAGAACTTTCTAGAACAACTTACATAAAGTGCTAGAAGCCACGGCTCAGTTTTCTAGGTGCCTGTATTATGGGGTCACTAAGTAGATAGCCTTTTTGATTCTTCAAACTTGCTGTAGATAGTGGTGCATGCCTGTAATCTTAGTATTTGGGAAGCTGAGGCAGCAGCTTTTAAGCTTGATGCTAGCCTGGGCTACATACAGAGGTTCCTGTCTAAACAAAGAGAAACAAATTCAAAGAGGAGAAGCAAGTGCAGAAGAAAAGACATTAGCACGTGAGCATGTGACAAAAACTCTGATCTGCTCAAAAATGCTGCCTCAGCACTCCAGAAAGAAGGGAGAAACAGATTCTGCGCTCACAGAGCAGGATTGGACGCCAGGAAATCCTACGTTAATAATAACGGGTTTTCAAATGAGCAATATAGTTCCATACATCAGGTATGAAATCCCAACCGAGGCCCAAAGCCATGCAGAAGGCTGTTGTGACATAAGGTATTGACGATCAGTGGGGCTGTCGCACATCAGAGGCGCCCACCGCTCACTGGCGAGTACAGCTCCTGCAGCGTTTGTAAACATTGTGACTGCCTGGGTTTATTGCTGGCCCTCTTTATTTGCTTCTATGACCCTGGCAAGCTATTTAAGATTGGTGTGTTCCATTTCTTCATCTGTTAAATGGGCATAACAATAGCAACTGCCTCTAAAGCGTTGTAGAGCCTAAATTAATTAACCCCCTGTGTGCCTGTAAGAACCTTGCCTGGCACATCATAGCCTCTTAGAGTGCTAGTTGGTATTATTTAAAATTATTTTAAAATGTGTGTGTGTGTGTGTGTGTGTGTGTGTGTGTGCAGGTGGCTGTGGAGGCCAGATGTATCACATCTCCATAAAGATGGAGTGACAGGTAGCTGTGAGTTGTCTCCTGTAGATGCTGGGTGTAGAACCTGGATCCCCTGTAAGAGCAGTATGTTTTTAACCTCTGGGTCATGTCTTCAGTCCTACTTTTAAACATCATTTAATATAATTTCCTCACAAAATTCCTATTTAATATCCTCATATAATGGCAGGGACATACAGATCAGATCCCAAGGACAGTAACTGATAGGAACAGACCACTGGCTCTTTCATCTGCCCAGAAGTGACCTGGTGTTCGGTTAGGAACCCAGCAGAGGAGACCTGTGTTTAGAATGAAGAGATCGATCCGTACCATTCTTCTCTGTCTAATGTTTTTTCGTCTTGCTGATGAGAATTTGAGTCAAATTATCCTTGGGCTTTAGAGCAAATGTAAGTGAGAAATTTTAGCTGAAGTCTGCCTTATACGAGTAAAAAAAGAAATCACCTCTTGCTTAGAATAATAAATAATTCAGTGGCTTGTTTAATCCTTCTGGCAACAGAGTCAATCTTGTCACAGGGAGGAGAGGAAAGTGTCTGGGACAAGGAAAGTCCCTCAGAGCACATGTCTGCAGTCACGTATGAAGATGACATGCATCGAGCTCTGCCTGGTCTTGTTCTGGGTCCCTGAATTTGTGTTAGAGGTAGCAGGGAGATGCCACACTAAATGTGCAGAGTCTGGAAAGGGGTGGGAGAATCCTTCTAAAGCTTTGTAGTGCCTCTTTGATTGGCGAAACTAGCTGCTAGCCAGGGATCCTGAATGTCTGAATCAATCTAGGGGAGTAAGTCTACCTCCACCCCAAAAATGATCAGCTGCATAAGATGTAGCAGAAGCCGCCAATGCACGGGGGTGTGGCGCACATCTGTAAGCCCAGCGTTCTGCAAGCTGAGACAAGAGGGTAGATGTCTGTTGAGGCCAGCCTAGGCTACATAGTTGAGTTATATAGTAGCCTGGACTGAATCACATACCAGTGAGGTTCTTTAAAATACAGCAAAACAAACAAACAAACAAACAAACAAACAAACAAACAAACAAACACCAAATCCAATATAGAGAATGAAGCAATGGTCTCTCAAAGAGCCCCAGCCTCCCTCACAAGGCAGTGGAGTAGAAGAATTTGTAGGGTTATCAGTCCCACATGAAACACCGTTACCAGGAACCCCCCCAAACCCTGCAACACTTACAGTCAGGTCTAAAGCTGTCACTTCTGGCTGTCCTCTTCACCAATAAACTGCCATTACAAAAAGAAAATTACTCCAGTAAATTGGGATGCAAATTTGCAAAGAGAATTAAACACTGTTGAGCTGCGTGCTCCTCCTCAGGTCTGTGGAGCGACATCATCACCACGGCCTACTTCCACTCCGGCCTTTGCAGCTGAAGTACGGCATGGCCATGCTGGAGAGAAGGAAGCAGACGTTGCAACTGCTCAGGGCTCGCCCAGCGGCTCGCAGAAGCATGTAGAGCAAGCAGGGCTCCTGTCAAAGGCCTTCCTCTCCCCTTTCTCTCTCAGGCTAGAAATCAGACGAGCTATTTGCCAGGGTGGTCAAACTACAGCATCCCGGCTACAGGGCCAGTGGCTCAGAACAGTGCTCTGTGAGAGGATCCCTCTTGGTCTTGCTTTGAAGGACAGAGGCTGGTGCTGTGGTGTTTGACTCACCTGGCTACCTTCACCATGTTGGGTTTGTATTTCTCAATGCTGCTGAGCAGGGCTTTCATGGTCCTCCCAGTTCCAACAACGTCCTTTGCAAAAAGCAGACAAGTTCAAAATAAGGCAATTTGCACAGCATAATACTCTTTACATTTGCAGAGCCATTCCTTATTAATAAAATACACATTAATTTCAAATGACAACCAATAGGAGTCAACAGAGGAAGCAGAATCACTTATGGTTTTATGGGCATTTCGTTTTTGGAAGCTAGAGACCAAGTTGGTGAATACATTCTGTTCTTGAATCCCTCAGCTGTATGGATGGATTCTGTTCAGCCTCTGGAGAGGATGTGGGCCCTTCCTCAATTGAGCATATCCAGGCTTCTGCATGCACAGTCGGGGACTAAATTTGGCCTGGAGGTTACATTTCAGAATACAAGAGACACATGAATTTTCATGGACATGGGATATACATCTGAATACACCGGACAGATAAACATCTCCTCAGTCTCCCTACTCCTTAGGGGATGCCATGACTGGGAAACGAAATGTGTCTGGGCAGCAGCTGGTGACAGCCAGGAGGTCTGAGCTCCTCGCTGCCGTGAACACAGGGTATCTGCCTCTGATGAGCTGCGAATGCACAATGACACAGAATTGGCTGCTGCGATTTATTATCCTCCTGACAGAGCTCAGCTGTCAGGAGGGAGGATGACCACGGCGGGCCTGAGTGAAGCCAGGGTCCAGTGACTCATTTGGCTGGAGGGTCTCCTTGTGAGTTGTGTGAAGTCAGAACTGCGCATACAGAAGGCCACACTGGCAAACGTGAGACTGAAGCTTGTGGACAACAAGATCCTTTTACTTTTGGGGGGCCGATGAGACAGATGTCTTGAGGGAGCATGGCCATTGACTATGAGAGCTTATAGCAGTCACTCGACCACCTTTCTGCTTCTTTCTGAACAAAACAATAACAACAAAAGACCCACCACTACCAAAACTCCATAACTTTTCCTTGGATTGACGTATTCATTGACTGAATTTAAGATTTCTGAGGCTTGAGAACGGATTAAAAGAATTAGAGGTCATTGGGTGAGGAGAGTTCTAGCCTTGGGTTTCCTGTTAAATAAACAACAGTGAACATATTGACTAATTCTATAAGCTATGTTACTTTCCCTACAACTTTCTGACGTATAAGTCCACACAAGAATGGTTTGCGAAGTATGTGAGATTGGATATAAAACAGGACTAACTATCAGATAGTCATTGTAAAGTGTCGATTCTGAATTAGTTAAAGCCAGTGACTACAGTTGGCTTCTGTTCACCAGGAACTGGAGAGCCACACACGGTGGGGACTCAATACTTGGCCAATTTGGTAAACAAGACCAGCATTTTAAAACTCACCATTGGATTCTTGTACCTTTCAAACACAGAAAAGGAAAAGGCCAGCTTACCTCAACAATGAGGACATTCTGGAGGGAAATAAAGAACAAAAAAACCAACATTTCAGAATATGTTTCAAACAAACAAAGAAAGCAAGCCGGGTCACAGGATAAATGCTTACAGTCAGGATTTCACAGAGTACTTTGTAGGCCTTGCTCATCCTGCGAGTCCAAACAATTAGAGTAGTGGTTCTCAACCTGTGGGTCACAGCCCCATTAGGTCCTCTTCACAGGCCATATGCATATCGAATATTTACAGTATGGTTCACAACAGTGGCAAAATTACAGTTATGAAGTAGTAACAAAAATAATGTTATGGCTGGGAGTCACTCCGACATAAGAAACTGTACTAAGGGTGAGCATTAGGAAAGCTGAGAAACACTGATTTAGAGGAAACCTAAGTGTTCCAGATCTGTTTTACTATCCCTGTGGAATTACTTGATGATGTAATTTTATTTTCTATACCCAGGTTAGTAGCAAGCTCATGTCAGACCTTGTGGCCTCTTTAAAGGGACTATCCATACAATTATGACATCTTAATAGCGCCATGTCCTCTGGCTCCCATCTTGGGATAACAAGCTCACCAGGAAAGCCAGCCAACATAAACGACATCGTTAATGCAGGAATGCCCAGCAGATGTTCATACCCTTAGCGGTGACAGTCCTATTCCCATGTGGCCACCCAAACCCCCAGTGTATCTACCCAGAGGAAATAGGCTGAGGGCATCAAGAGCGTTGCAAGGGGCCTGCTGTGTCCTTTACACTGACATGGCCAGATCCCTTGCTAAATGCTCACCAGGTATTCATCTATTTTCCTTCAAGAACACAAATTACGTTTTATCTCAGTTTCTTATTAGGCACCTTCTTCACCCATAGACTCTAAACTTCACGTAGTGGGGAGTTGTTTGTCTCGTTTACTACTGCACTCTCAGGTCCTACTATATCGCCTGCATGTAGAAGCAATAATTGTTTTTTTGTTTTTTGGTTTTTTGTTTTTTTTTTCGAGACAGGGTTTCTCTGTGTAGCCCTGGCTGTCCTGGAACTCACTGTGTAGACCAGGCTGGCCTTGAACTCAGAAATCCACCTGCCTCTGCCTCCCAAGTGCTGGGATTAAAGGCGTGCGCCACCACTGCCCGACCGCAATAATTGTTTTTTAAAAGAGTAATAATTATCAAGTGTATTAATAATTTGTTAATCAACCAATTCATTGGATTAGTAGTCCCATCAAATTATGACTATGTTAATATACCATTCCATTCACCAAGTGGAGAGAATATTCCTTGAAAGTAATGGCTATAGATTTTTTTTTTTTTTTTTTTTTTTCAGGACAGGGTTTCTCTGTGTAGCCCTGGCTGTCCTGGAACTCACTCTGTAGACCAGGCTGGCCTTGAACTCAGAAATCCGCCTGCCTCTGCCTCCTGAGTGCTGGGATTAAAGGTGTGTGCCACCACCGCCCGGCTAGATTTTTTATATTTATTATTTATTTATTTATTTTTTGTGTGGGCACATGTGCACAGGTGAAGGTCAGAAGACAAATTGGGGAGTGGCTTATCTTCTCTCACCATATGCAGTTGACTGAACTCAGACTGCCAGGCCTGGGGCAAGTGCTTGAACCTGCTGGGGAATCTTGCCAGGTCCCTGGTCTTTCATTCATCCTTGATTAAGTAACACTGTAGCAGATCAAACTCTACATTCCTTCTTTATATCTAATACAAAAGAGGTTTAATGAACACAGGGTTAAGAAGTCACCTATCCATACAAGAGCCACAACAAAGCTGTATTTCCATGTCACACATCTACAAATGACTTTCTGGAAGTGCTTTCTCTTAGCTAGGACATTCTTATTAAAACCATTTATTAAGAATATTAGTTTTATCATCATGATGGAGGGCTATATTGTCTACTCTCAAAGCCCATGTCCTCTCTATGGCACTGCACACTAATGTCATTTATGAGGGTTAGGCCTTCATGTCCTCTAAGACTCACAGTGACAGGAGTCCCTTTAGCATTTTCAATATGGCTTACTATGACCTTTGCCCTCACCCCACAGCACTTAAGTTGGACGTGTATTTTCAAGTTAACTGAGGCTTGACCGAGCCTATGAGCTAGCTGGGATGCTTAGAGAATCCTGTGATTAATTGAATTTCCCTGTGCACAATTCCTTTTTGGTTCAATTGTGTAAACAAAAATTTCTTTCCAAATATGTTAGTATGCATGCTTGTCCAGTTAAGTAGGAAGTCCTAAAAAGAACTGTGTCTCAGTTTCTCCCTCTTCTCCTCTCTCTCTCTTCTTCCACCCCTGCCCCCAGTTTAGAAGTGATGTAAAAATAGGTGCCATCTTTGAAAAGATTACGTATGATTTTAAGACTGTTAGTTACAGTGGCAAGTGGGACTTGGATGGGCATTGATCTGAAATATATTGTCAAAATAATTCCAACATATTTTAAGCTTGAAAGGTTTAAAGGGGGCGCTGGAGAGATGGCTCAGCGGTTAATGACTCTCTTCCGAAGGTCCTGAGTTCAAACCCCAGCAACCACATGGTGGCTCACGACCATCTGTAATGAAATCTGATGCCCTCTTCTGGGGTGTCTGAAGGGCCAGAGAGAGAAGAAAAAGTGTCAGTAACCAATCGCAGTGTACTTACATATAATAAATAAATAAATCTTAAAAAAAAAGAGAAAAATGTAAAGGGCAGGCACCTTGACCTCTGCACTGCCTTCCTGGCTGGTGGGCCTGGATTTCACATATGTGCTGCTACATTACATTTCTAAAAATACACACATTAAAAAAAGTTTGGTTTTTTTGGGGGGGAGGGGCAAGACTGAGATGAGCGCCATGCGTGCCAGGCAAGTGTTCTAGCCTCAGCTTGGTATATTTACTAACACGTTTTATATAGCTAATCAGCTTCTTAAATGGATTCAAAGCCTATTTGAAAACAGAAAATTTAGAGATTCTTCTCTCTTCACTCCCTCTTCCTCCTCTTTCCCCGAAAACATACTAGGTAAGCAAGTAGCTTACCACCAGGGCACACCAGGCCCTGAACTTTGCTTAACGTTGGATGTGTATTTAACTTTAAGGACTTTAAGTGTATATTTGTGTGTGCTTTAAAAAAGGATTAAACTCACAGTACCATTCTCTATTTTATATAACCAAAATCTCAAGTCTATCCAAAATGATAAATTCTTAGTATCACATAAAGCCAACTATATATTCGAATGTTCCCAATTGTCCTTTAAAAGGCCTTTGTGATTTCTCTGTTCAACCTAAGACCAGACATTGAATTTTACTGTATTTTGAATATATTCTCCAGCGCTCCTAAATTGGAAAATTAGCCACCAATAAACATTAAGATGGGGCCTAAGTCATTGATCCAGCCATGTGTTCTGCTCTCAATAATAGACTATTGTCATCATTACAAGAATGGATTAGTTGCCTTAATAGCAGGCTGTTATAACAATGAGGTAGGTCCCTGTCAGTCTCTCATCTCTCTTATCTTCCACTTTTACCATGGGATGATACAGCATGAAGGAAGAAGGCGTAGCAGATGTAATGGTCCCAAGCTTGGAAGCATTTGTGTTAGTATCTAAGTGACGCAACCCTTGGGTTTCCATGCACCAAGATTAGACTCAAGGGCTAAGAGACAAATAGTAGCTCATCTTCGTATGGTCAGCACAGAGCTCTGATAGGAAAAGGCGATCCAGAAAGGCTTGTCTCCTGCTATGGTGGTGCACAAGTAAGTAGAGCACCTAGGAAGGCAGAGGCAGGAAGATCGTGAGTTCTAGGTCAGCCTGAGCTATACAGCAAGACTCTGTGAAAGGAAGGAAGGAAGGAAGGAAGGAAGGAAGGAAGGAAGGAAGGAAGGAAGGAAGGAAGGAAGGAAGGAAAAGAACTCTGTGTGAAAGATGAATAATTTTGGCTTTCACTTTCTGTAGCTCATTTTACTCATGACACACCATCTCCACCTATCTTTAAGGATCTGCAGTTCTTCCTTCACCAATCTTTCATTACTGTCTACTGCCTTTAATTTGCGCTGAGCAATCTACTAAGATTCCCATTTTCTGAGTGGGCAACGCTGGGATTTTTTTTTTTTTTTCTTTTCGGAACACTCTGTGCCTCCAGAACACTTCCCATCTGATAACCGTGATCGCTGAATCTGAGATGTTTGCCAATTACTGTCTTAGTCATCTCCTCACACCTAGCTCACTTCCTCCCAGGGAGCCAGTAAAAGTCTGCGGGGGCTGTAGGCAAAAATTCTATAAGGACTCTCTAGCCTCCAATGTGTTGTTTCGCTCCTATTCCGAGGTCTGAGCAAAGCCTCTCACATCGAGTTTTCCTCATGAAGGAGGCAAGAAGGTAGAGAAGAATTATACGAATACAAACGATTTTCTTAAGTTGGCTATTCCTACTTTTAACCTTTGAAAACACAAAACGATCAGCAGCAGCGATCGCTGTTTTAGGTTTTGTGGGTGTGGTCACCCTCAGAGAGATGGGCGTGGCAAAGATGGGCTGGGTGGTGGTGGTTGCTGGCTGTGAGGAGCGTGAATATAAATCCCACAGGGAAAGGAATGTCGCTCAGCATTTTATTTTATGTGATAACTCACAAAATTGCCAGCGTCATCCATCAGTGGCCATTTCTACTATTGTTCTCAATCTAGTCAGGAGCAATAAGGAATGATTTAAGTTAAGGCAGCCGGTGGTGGCGGTGGAGGCGGCGGCGGCGGCGGCGGTGGTGGTGGTGATTTGGCAGGTTTCAATGCTTCATTCTGACATTTGATTAGACACTCATTTTGGGGTGGGGGGGCGCTCGTCTCCTGAAATCTTGCACAGAAACTGCCCAGCTGTGTATCTTCACTGCCAGACCTGGGCCTGCTTGCCTGCCTCTCAGTTTTATTCTAGCCTTTCAGGGGTTTCTCTTGGACACGTATAGAATCTTCCTGGTTTAATGGATACATACACTTTATGAAGTGCCAGCACTAAATCAACGTGGGGGGAAAAATCAGAGTGAGAGTGTGTTGTTCAGACAGCTTAAATACAGTGAGTAAATGCTTTGAAGCACAGAGAGCCGGCTGAACAGAACTGTGGAGGGCTCGTTGTACTCAACAACACCGGCCTATTTAGAGCCGTGACTCAGCCAGCCTCCCCTGAAAGAGAAAGAAGGCAGCAGAGAAAGATCGGGAGGGGGAGAGAAAGATGAGATCCTTTCTCTAGGCTGAACGTCTTCAGAGGACCTCAGAGGTTCCAGGGCTATTGGCTACAAACGCGGCACAGCTGAACAGGGGGAGCTGTTTCCGTGCACATTCTGAGGCTCTTCCTTTGCTAAAACTAGGTAAGAACCATTTTCATGGCTCCTCTTCATTTTGGCTGCAGCCCTTGTCCTCCAGGTTTGCACACGCAGGCAAGCACTTCCTTCCTCACTCCTGCACTCCCTTCTACCATGTGTCAGGTTCACGCTACTTTTTAAAAAATTGTATTAAATGAATAAAATTCCTAATTGTCTGACTGAATTTTGTACAGCATCCCATGATTGTATTCTTTTCCCTTCAACGGCTCCATGATGTCACCTCTGCCCAAACTTAGCAAGTTCTTCTCTTTATTGAGACAGTCTACTCTATAAACCCAACCCAACTACATTTCAGCTCTTTTATTATTTCCTTGTTCGGTTCCTGACTTGTTTCCTTAGTCATGCAGGTCCAGCCCTGTCTCCTTTCTCTACTCTCCCTTTCCTCCCTGATTCTAGGTCTGATTCTCTTCTGGGTTACTCCCACACCCCCATCTTCTCCCTAGGATCATTAGGGTTCCAAGAATCATCATCACTACCTCCTCCTCCTCCTCCCCCTCCCCTCCCAACCCTCCCCTCCCCCTCCTCCCCCCTCCCTCCCTTTCCCCTCCTCCTTTTCTCCTCCTCCCCTTCTTCCCCCTCCCCCTCCCCTCCTTCTTTTTGTACAAAGAAAGGGGATTTGTGGAAAGACTCAGGAAGCTATTCTTGAGGTGCTCAGCACTGAATGAGAGAAGCCATGTCTAAATTCCTGGTAGGGTAGTAATATGAAAAAATGCAAATCCATTGACCAGACTGATGGATTACATGGTATGTGAGAAAGAGGAAGTTAGATAATGACCTGTAATGACCCTGCCTCCCGATGCAGACATTTATTACAGTTTGGATTCTTCTTACAACCACTAAAACAGGGACACAGTAAGTGCTGAGTGCTTTCTTCTCTTAAGTTTGTTCCCCATCACACATCTGCTTCGTTGGGAAGAGATTCTACTTATTGGGTTTGTCATCTTGACGATTCTTCTTGGGTGGACGCTTCTTAAGTGTGCCCTAGAGCGGGCTACTGCGGGTTGAGTATAACTGTCCTCCCCAAAGGCTCCCAGGTTGAAGGCTTTGTACCCAGGTGGTGGCACTGCTGTCAGGTGACCATGGCTCGAGGATCTGACTTCATGACTTTGCTATTTGGAAGTGGGGCCTTATTAGATGAAGTAGGTGGCTGGAGCGTGTCTTTGATACATGATTTATGTCTAGTTTGGCAGACACCCCCCCCCCCCCGCCTCTCCTGGCCAGCAAGGTGGGCACACCCTCCCTTTGCCAATCACCACACCTTTCTATCATGATGTTCTGACTTGCTGTCGGCCTGGCATCAAATGGTCATGCATTGAGGCCCTGAGGCCAAAATGAACCTTTCCTCTTTTTAATTGTCTTTTTTCAGGTATTTTGTTACAGTGCTAAAAAGTTTGAGTAACACAATGTCCTTATTTTATAAGGAAAAGTAGATCCCTAAAGTTAAATGAAAATCAGTTTTCCTTCCTTCCTTCCTTCCTTCCTTCCTTCCTTCCTTCCTTCCTTCCTTCCTTCCTTCCTTCCTTCCTTCCTTTCTTTTCCAGTGGTGCTGGCCATTCTATCCAGGGTCTTGTGAGCAAGAGCTAGCCAAGGACTCTGCCTCCCACTGCTATAGGCAAGCACCCTGCCTACGCCTGCTACACCCCCTTGAGCTAGGCAAGCACTCTGCTTCCCGCTGCTACACCCCAGCTCCAGTCTTCTTCTCTCCAACCCTTAGCCATGCGGTAGTCACTTCCTCCATCTTGTTTCAGTTTCCTCAATACTGAAGCTTTGCCCTCTCTCGGACACTCTGCACTTTCCCCCTCCAGCGCTAACTGGAATCAGCTGCTCTGATAAGTCCTTTCTTTGTTACCCTCATTAGCTTTTGCGGCCCTCCAAACCGGCCTCTGTGAAGCAGCAAATGTGTTTGGTTTTGGATCCCATCACTCACACCGGAAGCCTGGCCAAATTGGCTTGGATTTAACATTTCCCCCAGGTCCTTGCTCCAGACTGCCTGAAACCATCTCTGTGATTCCTATGGAGGATGATGCACTCACCGCTCATCCAGTATTTACTCTACCCTGTGCTGGAGCAGGTTGTGTACGATGCTAGGGTTGAGGTGGTGAACACAGTGGTCCCTGCCCACTTCACACTGATTTTCTGGGGGAAAAGACAAATAAAAAAGTAGGCTAGTAAGTAAGTGCTAAATTGTCAATTGTAGAAAGGGCTCCAAGGGAGTTGGGCTCACATACAGAAGCATACTGGAGCTGGGGGGTGGTAGGAGAGCAGACCAGGTCCTCCTACCTGACAGCTATGCAGGGAAGCCTTGCTGAACAGAGCAGACATTGGGGCTGAGTCCTAAGAGAAAGGAAAGCATATTCTAAGAAGGAGGTTGGCAAGAAAGGCTTAGCTACTGAGGGTGCAGTGCCATGAGGCCAATAAAGTAGACAATGTGGTGGGGATGCCAGCTGGATCAAGCAGGATTTACTGTTGTCAGGAATTTGGAGCATTGGGGGAAGGCTTGCTAGGCAAACCACAAACACCCAATTATATTTTAAGGTCAGGTAATCAATGAGTAAATTTTTAGAGTAAGTATGTCCAAAATACCATATAAGACACAGTTACAGTCAATATGTTTACTATGTCCTTATACTGGACATTTATTTAATATTTGAAATTCAAATTTGACCGGGCTACTTGTTTTTTGTTTTGTTTTTGTGAAATCTGGCAACTGCTAATTAAGAGGCCACTGAAAGGTTTCAATTGGCAGGTGGTGTAACCCAATTTGTGTTTTAAGACGATCCCATGGGCAGCTTTGTGGAGAATGATTTGAAGGTTAGCAAGAGTCAACTAAAGGCTGAAGTTCAGAGCAGCCAGTTGGGCTCACCACAGGGATGTCTAGTGCCTTGTAAGCTCTGAAGTTAGAAGAGACCATCTAGGAGCATGCAAAGGTGGACTCTAACTCAAGTTCAGTGGGGGTGGGAGTGGGGTTGCGGGTGCCTTATTAGGACTTTATTGCTGTGGAGAGATGCCATGATAATGGCAGCTCTTATAAAGGAAAACATTTCACTTGGGATGGCTTACATTTTAAAGGTTTCACCCATTATTATCATGGAGGGAAACATAGTACTCAGGCAGACAAAGTACTGGGGAAGGAGCTGAGAGTTCTACATCTTGATCCGCAGCATCAGGAGACTGCGCACCACACTTGATATAGCTTGTTATGAGACCTCAAAGCCCACCTCCATAGTGATGCACTTCCTCCAACAAGGCCACACCCACTCCAACAAGACCACACCTTCTAATAGTGCCACTCCCCATGGACCAAGTATTCAAACCCATAAGTCTATGGGGGCCATTCCTATTCAAATCATCACAATGGGTGCCCAGTGTTAGCATTCTGTCTAAACTTCACCCCACAGTTACCTGGCAACAGCCAGGTATGCTCTGCCCCACAGTTGCCTGGCAACAGCCAGGTGAACCTGGCCCACTATAAAAGGGGCTGCTTGCCTCCTCCTGTCCCTCTTATTTCTTTCTCCTGCCTTTCTCTTACATCTCTTATCTCTTACCTCTCCCCATTCCCTTCCCCCCCTTCCACATGGTCATGGCTGGCCTCCACCTCTCTACTTCTCTACTCTCTTCTTCTCTCTGCCTCTGCTACCCTCTTAACTCCCCTCCCCATGCCCTAAATAAACTCTATTTCTATACTATACCTTCACATGTGTCAGGTCCCTCTGGGGGAAGGGAGGTCTCGGCTTGGGCCTGCACACGCTTCCCGCACACCTACCTCCCCATAACCCCATATAACATATATCTTATTATACTTTTATAAACACATCATTGGTTCCGAGACTCAGATTAGAAACTCTGCAGGTTTGCATCCCACCTCAGCCACCAAGAGAGATCCACGATGATTGCTAGCTCAAAAGAACCGGTAAGCCCCCATCCCCCACTGGTCAGAGTAACCGTCCACATGGACTCTGGGGAGAGTTCTTGAGCTCGGAGCTACCCCGTGTAGTCCTTGAGGATGGAGGACGACATTCAGTCTTTCACTGACCCTCGTGTTAGGACTTATTCCCTTGGGTGGGACATTCCTCTTTCCTTATGCTTTCTCAATCCTTGAAGTTAGAAGAGACCACCTAGGAGGCTGCAAAGGTGGATTCTATCTCAAGAGCTCTGGTGTGGCTCCTGAAACTCTGCATTTCTAATAAGCTCCTAGAAATCATGTCAATAAACTCTAGCCCCAGGGACACATTAGGCCCCATCCCTGTTTCTGTAAATAAACTTTTATGGGAACACATTCATTTGCTTCAGCATCACCTCTGGTTGCTCTCAAGCTACCACACTACCTAAAATATTTATATTTGACTCTTTATAGAAAGACTTTAGACTATACTTTGAGTAACAAGGGTCAAGAGTTGGAAGACAGCCAGGAAGGTAAAATGTGGATAAATGTCCTGACTAGCTGAAGGTATTTAACAGCTGGGAGGTGGTCTGCCCTGGCTCACCTAGCCTTCCCCTCAAAAGCTAGGCATTTGAACTTCTGTCTTCAAAATCAAGTTGGTATGTTAGTTGTTGAGTGGCTACTCATTGTTGATTAGAAGTTCTTAGCCCAAGGAGTTCGACTTCGCACCTATTTAACCATGAAGAAATCCACAAACGGGAGGGTATAGATATAACTAGATAGCACCAGTTAATTGGAAAGAAAATATCTTGTCAGCAGTGAGTTAGTGTTGACTCCTGCTTGTATTCACTCCTGCCTAGTGCTCCACCTTCTTTTTCTGAATGCACATCTGCTAGGCTCTGTCTAATTTACAGCAGGAGACACTGTAGAGAGCGGTTAGAGTATTCGCCATTACAAGATGGCGCTGACTTCCGCTGTCGCTCTAAGGAAACTTATGGATAGTGCGGGGTGACTCGCCCGAAGCGCTTGTGCATTAAGGGTGTACATGACTAATCACTGCCCACTCCCGGGGCGCGCCAATCAGTGGAGGACACGCTGCCTCAGGGCTATATAAGCAGCGCCATTTTGGGGCCCGGGGTCTTCCTCTTCATGATGCAATAAACGCTTTGCTGCAGAAGGATCCGTGTGTCCGCGTGGGTTCTTGCTGGCGAGACCAAATAGCGCGCGGGACAAGACACCAAAGCCAAGACCTGCCATGCCTTGTACTTACTCCACCATTCGTAAGAAGCCAGCCCTCTCTTACCCCCTACAGCGTCTGAAGGGCCTACCTGTGCGTTTCTGTGAGGGAAATTTCTTCAGAACAAACTGGTAAAGTAGGAGAGAGGAAGCACAATAGAAACCCTCTCAGAGTTGTCATTTTGACGGTCCTCTCAGTAGAAGCACAAACAAGATCTGGTCCTTGTGGGGTAGTAACTGTGTGGAAAACTAAGTTCCAATGACTTAAAGATGGAGTAGTAACTGTGTGGAAAAACTAAGTTAAAATGACTTAAAGACCCTTCCACGGTGTGAAAAGCTATGAGTTTCAGAAAATTGCTGCGAGTATTTTAGCCTTCCTAGGCTGTTTCCGGCTGTATGTAGTGATGCCAGATGAAGCCTAGCGAGCCGTTAACCTTAAGTTCACTGCAGTGGCCGTAGAACAAGGTTTACTGCTCCTGGACCCTCGAGGCCGTCTTCAGTGGAAGCAGAGACAGTTCTCTAGTCAGAGTCCATGCATCCCAGTAGCTTCCAAACATTAGGATATGTATTTTTATTAAATTCGGCTGCTGTCCTGTTTTTCCCCGTCTAGGGATTGTGCAACATTAAGAACTGTCAACAGTAAGAACTGTCAAGGATGAGAGATTAAGCATGTGGAATAGACTGGCCCACTCTGCTTAGAGAGCTGAAGGTGTTTGTGGGTAATGAACCCAGCATTGGTCAGGATAGGTGAACAGAAACGAATTCTGCACTTGCTGATCGCTGTCACCCTTCCCAGCAAATCTGCATTTCAAGTCGCAAGCCACCAGGATCATCTGCTTTGTAAAACAGCCCTTCCTGGGCATCCTAGAAAGTGTGGCAGATCCAAATAGTCCTTTCAGTAGTTCATAATTAGTCGAAGGCAAGTTTGGAACTCTAAATTAAAATAGGGTATTTCCCCCCAAATTTAGTAGGTTTCATTTTCTCTCTCTCCAACCCCCTCTCCCTCTCCTTCCTCCTCTCTCTCCCTCTCTCTTTCTCTGTGATGTTAGCTCTTCATCGAAGGACTAATAACTGTGTTCTCAAGAAGTGGCCCCCCTACGATGCTGCACATATCAATAAACCTGTTTAAATGTCTTACCACAGTGCCTGCTGCAAAGCAACAGACACAGAAGAGCAGACAAAAGAGAAAGCTTATTTTGGGGTGGGGATGCCCACAGAGCAAGTAGAAAAGAAGCCAGTAACACTCCCGGGGGGGGGGGGGGTTTGTTGTCTGAAATAAGGCTGGAATTGGAAGCTGGGGGGATTTGGTCAGCAGCAGTTGCACAGGCTTTCTACAGTGTTTCTGGCAGTGTTTTGGACAGGAGAAATCATTAAAGGGCCTCACACATCTATTTGCATGAATTAGCAAACCCGGGAGAGCTTTTGAAATGCATTTGGAGCAATGACCGGACAGGAAGGTCACATAGTATCCCCAGCAGTGTATGCCTACTGAGAAGTTACATTAACAAACCTTTCCAGCCAGTGTTGAAAGATCCTCGCCTCCTATGATCTGCATCTCACCCATGGACCGATCATTCTACAGAAGGGGAGGAGGAGAAAGAAAAGGAAGACAATGACTTTAGTGCACAAGAGAACCTTAAAAGCACATTTCCCCATCTCTCTGGTTTAATGGCTAGGTTGTGCCTTGCAGATACAGCACACATAGCTAGCAAGGGCTCATGGTTGCCTATGGTTACCAAGAGCCACTTTCCTGCAGGCTCTTGAGACAAAGACAGCTAATGACTGGCAGGGGTGGGGGGTGTCTGAGGAGGGGGATGGACAGCTGGAGAGAGGATAGACAAACTTAATATACCATAGATGGTACCTATCCTGAGGCAGACAAATAGGAAAAGACACACACTCGGACTTTACTGAGGTGAGGGAGCTAGGGGGCCCTGAGTGACGTCCAATAAACTCTCGCCAAGGAGAACAATCAAATTCTGACTCTCCTAGAGATGGAGCCCTCGCCTCTTGTAAACTCAGCCCCTCATCTGATGACAAGAATAATCCCAACAGACCATAGGTCAAGGAAGATTTGGTCTTCTGACAGGAGTGAGCAAGCCTTCTGTTGCTACAAGAATGTGAGAGCCAGGGAGATTTGTTTTTTAATCCACATCTTCTAAAAGTGAGCTTATCATTAATTTTTTCAATGTTTAAATGTCGAACATTACTGCGTCAGAAGAAAACCTCCAAAAGCAAGGAAGCAAGCACACAAACAAACTCGTTTTTAAAGTGCACCTTACGAGAATCACTTGGGAACAAAACGGAAATCGAACTTGGCCTCTGTCTAATGACAGGTGCACGCTAGAGGAACTCAAGCAGGCAGACTCAGCCAGTCTGCTCATGACCAAAGCAAGAATGTGGTGATGTTGCAATGCCTTGATTCAACAGATAAACCTGAGAAGCCGGTTGTAGACATGCGCTGTGCTGCAGCAGGAGGTGTTGAAGCCGAACAGCTGTCCTCAGTTACCGATGCAGACAGCTATGCTTATGCCAGTCTAGCAGTCCCTTGCCTTGAAAAGGTTTTCCCTCATTCTGGAAACCCAGAGGGTCAGGCAGGCCCAGGGTCTAGCAGTGTAGAGAAAACAGCTGAAGGCTACTTCCAGCCTTAGAATTTCAAGTCACTCAGGCCAGTTCCTGGAGGAATTTCCTTGAACTGGGTTGAGTTGGATTTTGCTGCCTACAGGTAGGAATCTCTATTAGGATATAGCATTACTTTGTCAGGGGACTGGTTGTCTGGGAAAGGGAAAAAAATAGCCTAAACATGAATATGACAATTCTGCCAGTGAAGTACCTTTGTTTGACCAAATTAAAAAAAAAAAAAAAATCACAAGTGGAGAGAAAGAGAGACCTTAAATATTCACGCCTTTAATCCCAGCACTAGGAAGGTAGAGGCAGGTGGATCTCCATGAGTTCTAGGCCAGCCTGGTCTACATAATGAGTTCCAGGACGGTCAGAGCTACCTAGAAAGACCCAGTCTTGAAAAATCAAAATAAATAAATAAATGAATGGGTCTGTCACTCGTACTTGTTGAAGCATTTCTCCTTAGAGCAGTATTGGAGGGAAAGTCTGCAGGTGAACCCTTAAATCAGACAGTCTGATCCTTGAAAGAGAAGAACACTGCATACCCAGAATTCTAGGCTGTTTTTGTACTGGTAAATACAATCATATTCACAAGCCGATCTGCTAGTGGCTAAGAACTTTGAAAAAAAAAAATGTCAAAGGTGGGCTGAAGAGTCATCTCAGTGGCTAATTGCTTTTGCTACACTCCTAGAGGATCTATGTTCTGTTCTTCTGAAGGGGTGGTCTAACCCCTTCAGAAGGTCGTGTTAGCAGTTCCAGTACTCTCTGTAGCCTCCAGGGGGTGCTTGCATTCACGTGGCATACACACATGCATACATAAGTCGAGATTTTAAGAAATCTTTGTCTAGGGAGAATGCTTTCTTATCACCCCCAAGGGCACTGAGATGGGCAATAACACAACAACAACAACAACAACAACAACAACAACAACAGCAGCAACAACAACCATAGCAACAACAACAACAACAACAACCACAGACCATCAGAAAACTAAGTACTGTGCTCAAAGTCACACAGCCTGCTGCCAGGAGAGTCTCATTTACAAAGGCCTTTCTTAGTCCAAGTTTCTAAATATGTTTTTAATATTAGATTTGTTCTTAACCCATCTGGAGGTTATATCTTCCAAATGTGTATATAGTCAATTACCCCAACACCCTTACTGAATTGTTTATTTTCCCTCCTATGGGCGAGAAATGCCAATTTTTAAAAATCATAATTTTTGTTCTCATGTGTAAGGGTCAGTTCCTACATTTGTCCAATCTAACATGCCCATTCTAGTATTAATTAATTCAATATGCTCAACTAATTAATTTGACTTTCCAATGACTTATAAATAGGAAATAGTGAATTAACCTTTCCTAATTTTAAAACTCTATTTCTTATAATTTTCACAGTTCTTAAATGTCTTAATATCTGGTTGTAAATGATATTTTTATATTCTCTGGCTAGCCCATATAAAATACACACAGTCCTGATACTGTGTTTACAAGCTGTAAGCCTAGCTTGGACTGTTTTGAACTATTTTAACTCACATTCCAGCCATGTGTCCCTTGTCACTTGCTGTTTCTCCTGGCCACATGCTCATGGTCCATTTCCTCTCAGGGCCACTTCCTCCTCCTCTTGTCTCCTCCCTTCTCTCTTGGTCTCTCCTGAGACCCCCCTCATTGGATCCTCAAGTCCCACCTTTCTCTCTTCCTCCTGCCCAATCACAGGCTTTAACCAGTTAACATTGGGAGCAAGGTTTGTACATTAAAAGTCAGTGTACATGAAAATTGGCTCTTTTTGGGGCAACCAGATCTTGGGGTACAGAATTTAGCATTTGAATACATCGTAGCACAAGACCAACCCCAACATCTAGTAGGGTTTTAATTTTTTTATTTCTGTTTTATGTTTTGGCTATTTTTGTTCTCGCTCTGTCTCCTTCCAGTGGGTTGTTTTGAAGATCAAATGAATTGTTGACATGGAACACTGGGAACAGAGAAGGATATATGGCTGCCTTTGACCTATCCTACACTTACTGCTACTGTTTGGATGACAAGCACCCCAGCACTGCCACCATGTTAACAGTGTGGTCTCCAGCATGGGGGCACTGGGAGGTAGTAGACCCTTTAAAGGCTTAGTGGAAAAAGAACCGGTCGCTAGGGGCTTGTTCTTGAAAGTGACGCTGGCACCATGGCCCATCCCCCAACTCCATTTTGTAGTCATAGGGTCAGTGGCATGGCTCCTAAGCTCCCTTCATGATGTGCTGTCACCACAGGTCCAAAAGCAATGGAGTCAATCCAACACAGACTGAAACCTCCAGAACCGCAAGCCAACACACACTTGTCTTGTTTGTAAATTGGTTTTCTCAGGAATTTGTTACAATGGTGGAAGGCTGATAGAATGTAAACTTCATTATCTGTTTTTTCCTTTTTAGTTCATCAGGAAACGTCCTCTTCCTAGGCACTTGAGGGTTGGCAGTTCCCCTATTTTAGTGACTATAAAAATAAGTGAGTCTTTCTTCCTTCCTTCCTTCCTTCCTTCCTTCCTTCCTTCCTTCCTTCCTTCCTTCCTTCCTTCCTTCCTTCCTTCCTTCCTTCCTTCTTCCTTCCTTCTTTCTTGCTTTGTTTTTTGTATTTCTTGTGAGACAGAAAAGGGAGCTGAGAGATCCAAGCTCTCCATCTATCTGTAGACGTGTGACCAACCTTGTTGCTTTCATTCCATTCTGCTCTTCCTCTGGCTTTTCAGAAGGCGGTGCCCGGCTCTCAAGCCGTTCAGGCCTGCTATGGCTCCCCTCCCCTGACCTTCCTCTCCATGGACATTCAGCTGGCTCGTTCTCTGCTCTGTAGTGCCTGTGATCTTCATCAACCTGTCCACTTTCTAAAGCTTAAATACTGACCCGCTTTCCCCAGGAAGGACTTGTCTTTCTCCTTTCAGTCCTTGCTCACATGTTTTATTTCTTTGATCTTATTCTCTTAGAGAAAAAAATAAAAAAAACCTCCTGGTCAAAAGGGTAGAATCTCTGGCCTTGTGTAGAGCCTAACATTCCAGTCAGCCAGGTCATTCACTTGGCCAAGGGACCACACCTAGGAAAGTGAGCTCAGTGGGTAGAATAATTAGCCCTTTAATGAGATGCTGTGTTTTTCTTTCTTAGTATCCCCACCGCTACTGCAATAGTTCACACACCTATACGGCTTGGGCTTGTCCGTTGGTGTCACTTCTTCTCTTCCCCAGCATGCTTTCTTAACGCTTTGAGTTTTCCCAGCGTTTTAGGCTTCCTTCTCTCTCCTTAAAGCCTTCCGGGCTGCTTGTCAGCCATGGGGCTGACCTCCCAACATAAACAACACGGCCTCTTTGCCCCCTCTCTTCTCCTTCCTTCTCCTCCAGATGCACCAGCTGTTTACAGCTGCCCTACCTTGGCTTTCTTTTAAACTCTAACAGAATTGTACTTAGTCTTCAGCTATGGTGAGATTAGGAACCTGAGGAGGGGGTCACGAGTTCCCCTGTATCAACTCCAGCAAGGCTTCAGGAGGTGATCAAGTGAGTTGTATATATCTAGTCCATTGTATTTAGCCGTGGCCTAAATCTCATGGTTTGAAACTATCACATACAAACAAACTATCATGAAGAAGTATGGTAGGTGCTTGATTTAAACTTCTGTGTACAGAACTGACTGCTTAGATATCACTCAGTGGAAGGGTAACTACTGAAAATAACCTGTCCTACTGAAGAACCGGAAGAGGAAAACCAAGAATGTAAATAAACAAAAGAACCATTCTCTAAGCCACCTCTTTTCCAAGTCAGAGCAATTTGCTCTGAAACCTTTAGGTTGCAAGCATCCCAGCATCCTCCCTGCCACAGAGGCCTCCACTCGTGGTCTGCTCGTGCTGGCTACCAGTGCTCCAGGAAATGGACAGCAATGCAGCACAGAGACATCTCATTCCATGAAAACTCAACGGTCACAGGGGGAAACTTCTAGTTGTCACGCAGGGCTCAGATCGAGTCCTTTCTTTTGAGGGCATTTGATACCAAGCCAGATAATGAGGATGTGTGAGCTGGTTCTGATGTCCTAGTTTTCCAGGCATGGAGCGAGGTCGGACAAGATTCTTAATTGGATCCCTTAAGCTGCGTGGGATGTCACAGCACAGCAAGGATGCAACACAGAGCTTCATGCATTATCTGCTTCTGTGCAGTCTCACTTACTCGATTCAAAAGAAGATGGGGGGGGGGACACATTTCTGGGACTACACCAAAAGGGATGAAAAATACCATGCTAATGTTTGTCTTATTTTATTTAGTTTTTTTTTTCTGTTTCTTTAAATACATTTTGCTTCTGAAAGAGTTTTTGCTTAGAAACCCATTTTGAGCATCTCTGGGTTGGGGGGGTGGTAAAGGAGAAACTAGAGACAGAGTGAACAGATTGCTAGTGTCCACTACCCTAGAAAAGACCCCCAGGTTCCAGGCACAGGTGCCCCCTTTTTTCTGAGACAGTGTCTCTCTGTGTATCCCTGAACTTGCTTTGTAGACCAGGCTGGCCTCGAACTCACTGATCTATCTGTCTCTGCCTCCTGAGCGCTGGGATCAATTGTGTGTGCCACCACACCCAGCCACGGGTTCCCTTTTTAATATGTATATGAACCTGAAGCAATTTAACTTTTCTGTGCTTCAGTTTTCCTGTGCATAAGAGGAGTGCATTTATGGTCCATACCTCAAAGGATTATGGGAGGGGTGGACGAATTTGTGTGCCCTGAGCACTAAGAAAAGCACCTGGCATGTAGCAGTCAACAACACTTGCAGGATGCTCTCTTCTTCTGTCTGCCTGTGGTCTGAAGCAATGGGCGCACCTGCTGTTTCCTTACTCTGGGTTCATGGCTTCATCTTTGTCTGAATTACCCAATACACTGAATACGTGTAAATTGTGTGCTTAGTGATTGTGGTCCACTGCTGATGGCTGCAACCCACAGCTGGGGACTGCAACCCAGGGGCCATGTGGTGAAGAATGTGTGCTTCCAGAGACACTGAGTCATGGTCACCACTGGTGGAAACAAGGTCATGTGTGAGTTTCTTTGGAGTTTCCTAGTGACTCCCCAGCTCCTAAGCCACAGTCCTGCTGCTTCTCAATGACCCACTTGACAGGCATAAATTTTATCCCCTTTTGCTGTTTCCATTAGCAGAAGCACCTGGGGACCACACTTTGAACTCAAACTGGATTCATGTTGGTTTTTCTACCCAGATACGGATAGATCAGTAGGCATGGAGCTGACTTTAGAAGTGCTCTAAAGAGGGTGTATGTGGTTGGGGGTGGGGCTCAGTGACCGCGTTCATGTACAGTATGCATGAGCCCCTGGGTTGGTCTCCAGTACATTAAAAACATGGAGGTAGAAGACCTACATGGGATCCAGCGTGGATGGCTAAGTTTCTCATTGTTTCAGATTGAGTGCCCCATTTATGTGGTTACAGGGGACTTGGGATCATAACACTTGTTTAAATAGATTTGCCTACTTGTCAAAAGAACACTTTCCAAATGTCAATGTAACAGAGAAATTCAATACTCATACATTTCAACAATACCGAGTTCCCTATTGTGAGCTGATTCACACAGCTGATGGGTACCACTGGCTACAGAGGACCCTGGGTGTGTCAGCCACTCAAGATGGCCTTTCTCCTCCAAGTCACGGCTTACATCTATACATGTCACACCTTGCCATCTTTCTTCACAGAGGTCATATTACTCCTTATTCATTTTATTGCATGTATCTCTGTGTGGTGCCTGTGTATGTGTGCCTATGCACATACATGTGTGTTCATGTATGTGTGGAGGCCCAGGTTTGAGTCAGGTGTCTTCTTTGTTTGCCTGCCACCTTATATATTGAGACAGGGTCTCTCACTTGAGCCCAAAGCTTGCTGATTCAGTTAGTTTAGCTAGCTAGCTAGCCTGCATTTTGAGTGCTGAAGTTACAGGCAGGCTGCCATGCCTGCCTGACATTAATGTGGGTACAGGGAACCCCAACTCTGATCCGCATACTTGTATGGCAAATGTTTTACTTACTGAGATATCTAGTTAGCCTGGCAATTCTCTTCTGGTTTTTATTTTTCTTGACAGAGTTTCTCTGTGTAGCCCTGGCTGTCCTGGAACTCTCTAGACCAGGCTGACCTCGAACTCAGAGACCCACCTGCCTCTGCCTCCCAAGGGCTGTGATTAAAGGCATAGCCTGGTAATTAATTCAATTGCCTGGACTTGACTTTTTTCTGTGTCCCTACAATGTTCTACGCATATCCGGATGTTAGCAAACCATGACAGAATCCCGTGGATGTTGAAATTGGCAAGGAAGGGAATCTTCAGGCACTGTAACCTCTTCCCACCCCATTTGTACCACTGTGGCTAGCACCTGGCATTTGCAGGTAGCACTTGGTTTTTCCTGCTTCCTGCCCTTCTCCAGACTCCCGAAGGAGCTCATTCTCAAATGGAGTGACAACAAAACTAAAATGACAAATAGCACACATGGAAAAATATCTGCAAGGCTTGGATGGAGGGTCAGAAACGATCGTGGGCCACGGGAAGACAAGGAGCAGAGATCACCCACGCAGACTTCCTCGTTCTCTTTACTTGTGTTTATTATCTTACCTCCCAGTCTCCTCAAAAAGCTGAGGTGCATAAAGCCACATGAACTCTCAGCATTAAAATGAAATACTGATTTTTATTGCCAACAACCTACTTATTGAGTAGTAAAGGATACAGTAAAATGGTAAAGTAGCAATTGCAACCAGGTGTGTGTGTGTGTATGTGTGTGTGTGTGTGTGTGTGTGTGATGTGTAACTGAGTTCTCTTTGCATTCCCTGACATAGTGTTCCTAACTTTGTAAACACGATGTGACTTTCTTCCATATCTGAATGGTTTTCTGTTTGAGGACAATGATTTATTATTCCTTTGTGATTGGTACTCTCTCTACTTCATCTTCAAGAGGGGTGCTGGCTAGCTAAGGGTAACCCCAGTCAACAGAGCAAAGTTCTTTTTAAGAAATAAAGGACCAGAGGAAAGGAAGCACCAGAAATGGTAAAGGGCCACTGAGAAAACAGGGAGGGATGAGAGCAGAAGCAGCCTCGCTTCCACTCGGTTCTAGAAGATTCCAGGAAAGAGGAAACTGAGTTTCCAAACAGATCCAGCTACTGTGCTTCCCGTGAGCCTTGTCTGAAACCTTGGTGCAGGGCAGGATATCCTTCTGTTTTGAACTGTGGTATGGAATTCTTGTTTTGTTTTAAAATCATGGAGCAGGGCAAACAAGCTGAACCTCTTGACACATCTGAAATCCCTCCCCACCCCCCACCAAGACTACAGTAGAGTGTTTCTTAACATGTGCATGGCCAATTCCCAGTGGTGACTCACTCTTAAAACATAATTTTCACAGCTTCTTCCCCATCCTTAAATAATCCAGGAAACATTTATAACTATAACTTTAAAACATAGCTAGACGACTCCCGGCTGGGGAGCTCACAGGCTCCAGAGGTGAGCACAATACTGTTACTGGGCTAACTGAATGCAGTATCCAACTGCCCTCTCAGTTTGGATCACACTACCCGTGAGTTAGTGCAGCTCTTAGACACCATCAGAGAAGATTCTCTGTGTGGTGGATGCTGATTAATGTGGAAACCAATGCTCACACCAGGTCAGAGTGCAGGGCATAAGACACCATGCAGTGCTCAGGGACAAGTGGGACATCTCCTTTACAGTCTCTCTCTAGGGTTCAGGGACTATCCCAGAAGATGGGGTGGAGAAACTGCCCAACTCCAAGTTGGGAAGGGCTAGACTAAACCAGTATCTTCTGGATGTATTAGGACCACTGTGCTCATGAACTCACAATAGCGATGGTTGCCTGCAAAGGTCCTCTACAGGATCAAGTCAGCATTCTAGTATGGAGCAAAAAAGGAACTTCAGGGAAGGATAGGGAGAGTCAGCTTTCTGTAAGGTGTGGCCCCTGGTAGGTTGACCACAATCCAATAGATAGCCCCCACACAGGAGCAATGGACAGCACAAATGGGAGCCTATGGATTACTACATAATGATTTTTAAAAGAGGACACGAAGTTGAGGTAGGGAGGTGGGATACACCTGGGAAGTTAAGGAAAGGAGTCAGCGGTGAATGTGTGTACAAAGGGGCAATGCTCAAGACGTGAGTGAAAATGTTTTTTAAAAAGCAGAAAATAAATAGCCAGATGAACGCTGTTCAAGTCTTAAAGCAGCCCATATACTGGTGTTAGGACTGCAAGGCACAGCAGGGACAAGAAAGGGTTAGTTGAGAATGCTAGAGGCAGATGTTTTGGTGAGAAACATCTAGAACATTCGTCTTCTTTGAGCATTAGACTCAGATCTCTCGGTTCACTCACGCCCAGTTACCGTAGATTCACCCGTAGTATCCCTGCCCATCTGAAGCTGTTTCTAACGATGTCATGGCCACAGAAGGCGGTCCCCTAGTTAGACGATACTGCAAGTACCACAACACAGACACTTGTTTATATTCTTTTTGGTTTTCTAAAGTTTTTGGGTTTGTTTTAGTTTTTGAGACAAGGGTTCTTTCTCTGTGTAGCCCTAGGCCGTCCTGGAACTTGCTCTGTAGACCAGGTTATCCTTGAACTCAGAGATCTGCCTGCTTCTGCCTCCCAAGTGCTGGGGTTAAAGGTGTGCTCCACTACCACCCGGCTCCTCTGAAAGTTCTATAGCCGAGCCGGTCAGAGTTGTGCAAAGTGGACTTGACTGGAAATGAGCCTCCTCCCTCGCTGCAGGGCTGTTTGTACTGAGAACCGGGAAGGAGGAGAGACCTGTCGACCTGGAGGAACAAAGTGGTCCTGTATTTTCCAACTGGACATACTCAGTCATCAGGCCAGGCTACCTACTTAGCTCTTGGCTCAGAAGTAGTGCATGGGTTCTGCCAAGTGCAATCTGCATTCAGCACACCTGATCTCAAACTGCTGCTGCATTCTGTCCAGCAGATACCTGGCTTTTTGGGGCTTGCACCTGTGGTGATGAGCCTGCATTCTTTAGCCCAGCCCTGACAAAACTACCTTATCTGGTTTGGGTATTTGGATCTTCACTAGCTGAGAATTCTCTAAGTGCCAGCTGCTATGCTGAACACACAGCTGTCAGGAATCCTGAGGCCTATGCAATATGATCTAGCAATTATGGTGTTTACCTACATGAGTTAAGAACACATCTGCATGGGAGTCTGCACATGGCAGCTTAACTCACAACTGTTAAGCAATGGAGATGTCTTAGTGTAGATAGCCGAAAATACACTGTATCGAATCTAGACAGTGGACTTGGTCATTTGATGCTAAGAATGCGCTATTGGGCCATGAAAATACATGAAGAAAATTTAAATGCATATTTCTTAGTGAAAGAAGACACCCTGTATCACTCCAACTATATCATATTCTAGTCAAGACAACACTGTAGACATAGTTTTAAAAAGATTAGTGGATACCAGAGGTCAGGGAGAGAAAAAGTAAGTAGGCAGAGCTTGGGACTTTTAGGGCAGAAACATACAATACATCAATGGAATTGATAGGTATAGATCGTTGGATAACTGGTCAAACCCATAGAACGTTAAATACTAGAAGTGAGCCTACGCTGGATGTGGTGTCATAGGCCTTTAATTCCAGCACTCGGGAGCAGAGTTCAAGGCCAACCTAGTCTACATAGCAAGTTCCAGGCCAGCCAGTGATACCTGGCGAGACCCTGTCTCATTAACTGTGAACTGTGGAAGCTGGGTGATGACAATATATCGGCATGGCTCCCTGATTGTCACTGATGCACTGCACTAGGACAGGATGCTATAAGAAGAGGCATTGCATGTGTGGTTGGGAGTGGGGGTGGGGTAGCTCTTTGTATCTTCTGAGCAACTTTGCAGAAACCTAAATCTGCAAACATGTTCAAAACATGAGCCCGAACTTCCGGCCTCCATCGGCGGCTGGGGACCTCAGCTTGGGCCACAGGGTTCCATAGCCAATTAGCGCCGGGAGAAAGATACCCTCCCAGGAGCTTGGAAAAGCCGGGAGTGGGCCCAAGACAAGCTCCACAGCTCACCAGGAACTGCCCTGAACCTGGGAGACACAGGGACTGAGGTAGGCAGGCATAGAAACCCCCTGGATCCCAACAGTGGCGGCTGAGGCAGGAGACGTCTGCCTGGGCCACCAGGGTTCCATAGTCAAGGAGCGCCGGGAGAAGGTTACTCCCCCAGGAGCGTGGAAAAGCCCTGAGAGGGGGCAAAACGAGCCCCAGCGCTCACCGATTCCGCCTAGTTTCCGCGGGCCACAGAGACTGAGGGACAGGAACTTCCGGCCTCCATCGGCGGCCGCGGACCTCAGCTTGGGCCACAGGGCTCCATAGTCAATTAGTGCCGGGAGAAAGATACCCTCCCAGGAGCTTGGAAAAGCCGGGAGTGGGCCCAAGACAAGCTCCACAGCTCACCAGGAACTGCCCCAACCTGCGAGACACAGGGACTGAGGTAGGCGGGCATAGAAAACCCCTGGATCCCAACAGCGGTGGCTGAGCAGGAGATTTCTGCCTGGGCCACCAGGGTTCCATAGTCAAGCAGCCCCAGGAGAAAGTTACTCACCCAGGAGCGTAGAAAAAACACCTCTCAGAGAGAGCTGGTCTTCAAGGAGTATTGATACAGAGGCCTGCAGGTGAGAAAAGCCATAGCCAGAAAGTAAGATCAGCTAACATCAGAG
>CM052714.1:62168599-62200953 GCA_028551405.1 Uromys caudimaculatus
ATTTATTTATTTATTTATTTATTTATTTATTTATTTATTTATTTATTTATATTTAATTTATACGAGTGCTCTGCTGCTTATGCACCTGCATGCCAGAAGAGGGCATCAGGTGTCTTTATAGGTATGTGATTGTTGGCCACCATGTGGGTGCTGGGAATTGAACTCAGGACCTCTGGAAGAGCAGCCAGTGCTCTTAACTGTTGAGCCATCTCTTTATTCTTCACTGTGTGTGCAGTTTCCATCTTCTTTTCTTTTCTTTCTTTCTTTTTTTTTTTTTTTTTTTTGGTTTTTCGAGACAGGGTTTCTCTGTGTAGCCCTGGCTGTCCTGGAACTCACTCTGTAGACCAGGCTGGCCTCGAACTCAAGAGATCCTCCTGCCACTGCCTCCCAAGTGCTGGGATTAAAGGCGTGTGCCACTACTGCCTGGCTGCAGTTTCCATCTTGCTTTGTGTTCTGTTTGCCTTTCTTCAAAGGCTTCTGACAGTTGGACAAGGAAATCAATCTGGCTTCTCTTAGCAAGGTTTCTACACAGACAAAAACTTCTCATATCTGCTCAGAGTTTCTCATTCTCCATTCAGCGACTCTGGTGGTTTGAATAAAAATGGCCCCTATAAGCCCACAGGGAGTAGCACTAGTTGGATGTGTGGCCCTGTTGGAGAAGGTGTGGCTTTGTTGGAGGAGGTCTGTCACTTGGGGGGTGGGTTTTGAAGTCTGAAAAGCTCAAGCTAGTTCCTTTTCTGCTTCCTGAGGATCCTCATATAGAACTCTCACCTCCTTCTCCAACACCATGTCTGCCTGCACACTGCCACACTTCCTGCTATGAGTTCAATGGACTAAACCTCTGAAACTGTTAGCCAGCCCCAGTGAAATGCGCTCCTTTATAAGAGTTGCTGTGGTCATGGTGTCTCTTCACAGCAGTAGAACCCTAACTAAGACAGACCCCCTTCCCAAAGTATGCTTTGGTGATTCACTGGCAAGGTGGGAGTTGTACAAGCCATGGTGCAGCTATGGAGTTACCTTCAAGTCTGACTCTGCTTGAACTGACTCTTGGGATGCATCGTTGTTGTGCACATCACGGTTTGCTGTTTGTTTTGATGTTTTTCTATTTTTGTTTGTTTGTTTGTTTTTTGACAAAGTTTTGCTTTGCAATCTGGGGCTGACCTCCAACTTGCAACCCTCCTGTCTCTGTCTCCCAAGTGCTGAAGTTGCAGGTGAGGTTTCGGTCTTCCTGATTGGTGCATCAATTGTGTATATCTGGTATAGGTGTGTGTGTGTGTGTGTGTGTGTGTGTGTGTGTGTGTGTGTGAAGGACAACCCCTCTGTACTTGATCCCTAGGGCATGTGTCCCCGTAGCAGGCTCCTTCTCCTACTTCTTCATTAGTTCTATCCTGCCTTCCTAGTTTCTACCCAAACTCTGGTCTTCTATGTAGAATTCTTCTGTATGTACTCTCATCCCCTGGCGGATCCATTCTTTATCAAAACTTGACGTCGTTTTAAATGGCAGCCTCACTCAGGCTTCTGAGTCATCCATCTAGCTGCCTACCCAACTTGGATATCAAAGAACAAATAGGCGGAAATCAAACTCCTGGTTCCCTCTTCTCCTTGTACGTGAATGACAACACCGTTCCTATTTTTCCTCAGGCCCAACCCTGGAGTCTACCAGTATTGAATTCCTTCAATAATAGCTTTGTCTCTCCACGATCTAGCTATCATCCAAACACTTTTCACCAGGTCTTCTGTCAGTATCCTGGCTCAAGACAGCATTGTCTCTCACTGCAGTGGATTCCCAAACATCTCCCTGCTTTGAACTTTGACTTAATCCCTAAAATGTGAGTCAGATCATGCTGCTATACCCAAATCCCAGAACAATGTCCCACCCTTTCAGAGCAAAAGGCTCAGTCTGTACTATGGCCTGCCAGACTCAACGGTATCTTACCTCTGTTTACCTCTTAGTCATCTAGAATCTCCAGTTGGCTTTCCTTTGGCTGCCTTTGCTTTTCTTCAAATGTGTCTGACACATCCACACCTAAGGCGTCTGTCCTCGGTGCTCTCGCTGTCCATAACTCACTTCCCTGTCCATATGGTTTGTGTTCATTCTTCTTTCCTTCAAGTGTCTGCTTCAAAGGCCTGAGGTTAGCAGCTGGCTACCCTGACCTCTGGCCCCACTTCCGTCGAGTCCATCTTATCCGTGACCACTTCAGTTTTCTTCCTACTGCTGTCACCGATAGATTTCATACCTTCCATTTTATTTCCAATTCTCATGTGTCCTGCCCCAAAAGTTGTGAAGCCCGAAATGTCAAGGAATCAATTCTGTTCACTCCCTAAAACCTTGTCTCACAGAATAGAGCCAGATGCTCAGTGTAACTATTTGTGGAGAGAACGGGTTACCCACCACTGTGCCTACTGGAACCCTGGCGACAGGTTCTCTCTTTTCCGCAAGGCTCTGTTTTGCCATCTAAACCTGAAGATCATCCCTTATGGCCCACATCTCATATATTTAAATTTTTTCCCATTAGCCAATAAGGCCCTGGCTCACTGGTGCCATTGATGACCCAAGCTCCTCCTCCCTGCCACCTTCAGTCATTAGCTATGCCTTTTTACTTGGTCATCTCATGGTCTCAAGAAAGTCACAATTGCAGGATTCATTTAAAGTAATATCTTTTTCCACAGAGAGAGATTTCATTCATTTGTGTATTTTTCTTTTTAACTGGGGAAGCAAACTCTTTCCTCTCTGGGAAGATTCTCAGCCTGTGTCCCTTCCCCATGGCAAAGGCCCATATCTTAGTACAAAGGATGCTGGGAAAGCAAAGTGCTGGTGTTGGCTGTCTCCATGATGGAGGCAGGGGAATGTGGAGGGTAGGAATGGTTGTTGATCAGGGGCAGCCACTGAAGTTCGTGTACTTTTTTGTTGTTGTTGTTTTGTTTTTCAAGACAGGGTTTCTCTGTGTAGCTCTGGCTATCCTGGAACTCACTCTGTAGACCAGGCTGGCCTTGAACTCAGAAATCCGCCTGCCTCTACCTCCCAAGTGCTGGGATTAAAGGCGTGCCACACCACTGCAGAAACAAATCCTTTGGTTCGTGTTCTCTTGTCATGTTAGTCTTGATTTTGCTTAATGGATATTGCAAATGGATACTTTGCAAATGGATACTATTTAGACATTTTTTTCTGTTTCTATTGTGCTCTACAGATAAGAATCTGTTAAGTGTCTTCAGAATGTGCTCAAGCAGGAATGAGTTTATAAAAACATTTAAGGCAGTACTTTGGTTACAGTAGCCTCTGAAGCAATACTTACAAATCTAACTGAACATTTAACAAACTCAATCATCAATATCATACTAAAAATAACAACCAAACTATCCACCCATCTATCTGTCTGTTTATCCATCCATCCATCCATCCATCCATCCATCCATCCATCCATCCATCCATCCATCCATCTATCTAAGTTCTATGGCTCCTACTCAGGGAGTTATAGATGCTCACCAAGCTTTCTGTGAGTAACATCTTAGCCCTTGGTTTTACAAGTCTTATTATATAAAAGCCCAAGCTGCCTTGAACTCACAGTCCTCCAGCCCCAGCCTCCTAGGTGTTGGGATTACAGATACCACTATGTGTGGTTTAAGGGTGTCTTAGTTTAAGAAATTCTAGACTGTGAAAGGAAACCTCTATTTCTTGGAAGATGTCACTTCATTTTTAATTGACTTCACAGAACTGTGGACATGTCCTTGAGATCGCAAGAGGGCAAGTCAAAGTAAGGGTTTTCTTTTCTTGACCATCCCTTTTTGATTGTTGTTTTTATTTTGTTTGGTTGTGTGGTGTTTCTCCTTGTCTGCCTTTTCAGAGTTTAACATGAGCTACCAGCCTAGCCTACTGGAAAGGGGTGTACGCCTCCTGGGGAGCAGAGGGCAATGCCATATTAGAAGGCTCCCCTAGGAGAGAGATCTTTTTCAGGTGTGGAACTCCGGTGTCCTATGTAGAGTTCCTTTCTTCCAATCCAGTTTCTGCAAAGAACACCCACTGTCCAATCCTGGTACGTGTGGGGTCAGACAGTGATCATATGACTGGCTGCTTGGGTAGGACAGGGCAGTGCTCAGAACCTCAGGCAGACACTGTAACCAAAGCTCTCCAGACTTCTACTCTACTTCATAGCCATACTTTGAACAACTTTTTCATTTCAGCAGCGGATGACTGGAGGGGAGGCAAGTATGCATCAGTAGACGTGACATCAGTGACCAAGATACACAAGTGGACTGTACTATGATATTGCCCATGTCTGCTGTGCCTGCAATCTGGAGAGCGCCAACTCTCTCAAGGCCACCATTGCTCTTTTCTAGAGCCTTTTGCCCAGACACTTAACCTCCAACCCCATTAGGCTCATTATCTTTGGCCTTGCTATCTCCTTCCTGTTCAGTTCGTCATCTGAGACTTTATGTACATATTCATGTCATTTTAATGGAGAATGCAAAGCCAATATAAAGGGGCCACCAGTCGTTTTTCATAAGACACGTGAGGACTTTAAACATGACATAAACTCAAGTCTTCAAAGCTTGGAGGCCAGCCTTACTGGATCCCAAAATAAGGGAAAACTCAGAAAAAAACTGAGATTCATCCTGTAGTGAGCCTGGTCACGGGAAGCCGACTGGAGAGGCTTGTAGGCCTTGAGTTTGGGTCAGACAGCTTAATTTTGCATCTTGGTCTCTTTCCCAGCAAGGTTTGTGATAATGGGGCTTTTTAAAAAGACACCATGCCTCATTGTCCTCCTCTGTGAAATGGGGGTAGTAGTAGTTGTCTGATTCATCAGACTGTGGCCCATACTTAAGAGCTAATGTCTCTAAAACATGCTTTAGTAATGTATATAAAGGACTATCTTTCATTTTATTATTTATGTGTATGAGTGTTATGTCTACATGTACATCTATAGACCATGTGTGTGCTTTGTGCCCACAGAGGCCAGAAAGAGGTGTCAAAGTCTCTGAGACTGTAATTACATATGGTTGTAAGTTGCCGTGTGGGTGCTGGAAATTGAAGCCAGGTCCCCTGAAAGAACATCAAGTGCTCTGAACTGCTGAGCCATCTCTCCAGTCCTAGAGGGTTATCTTAAGAAACACAGGAGATAATTTTCTTTGTAGATTTGTTCTGCAAATAACAAGCAAACTAAGAAAGTAGCTAATAATAAAGAGAATTGAGTACCTCTGGAGAAGTCTGGGCTCATTCACCTCTGACATGAGATTACTTTTATCCAATAAAAGAAACAAATGTTGAATTATACCAAGTTTTCAAATCATGTCTGCTAATCTAAAATTATTAACAATTCTAACTTTTAAGAATGCTACAGAGTATCATCTTTGGCCCTAGGTGTCCCGGAATTCACTCTGTAGAACAGGCTGGCCATGAACTCAGAGATCCTCCTGCCTCTGTCTCCCAAGTGCTGGTATTAAAGGCAGTGCCTGGTCCACTCTAGTTTTTCAGCAGGAACCTTCTAGGTGTCATGGACCCCATGCTTCCCTCTAGACCAGTGGTTCTCAGCCTTCCTAACGCTGCGACCCTTTCATACAGTTCCTCATGTTATTGTCATCTCCAATCATAAAATTATTTTTGTGGCTACTTCATAACTGTAACTTTGCTACTGTTACTGTAATGTAAGTTTCTTTTGGAGATAGAGGTTTGCAGAAAGGGTCTTGCTGCACTCTCTGGTCCCTGCAACTGAGGCAACAGAAGCCTGAGGCAGGCTTGTTGTAGCTTCTAGCTATGGCTTCTAGCTGTGGTGCAAGCTGCAGGCCCTGGAGGTCTGTGAAGCCCTTTTCCTCACTGGTCATCTTCCTGAATTTACGGCATGATTTTCTCATATGTCACTATCTTTTTCAGTTCTGTTTCTATTGATGTGGAGAAAAAAATGCTGGGCAGACTGACAATTTGTAAGCTATGATGCTAGGGAGTATTAAATTAATTAACAAAATTAAATAATTCTTGTCTGTGAAAGTTATGAATCCTCAACATTTCAATGCATGTTAAATTACTCGCAGAGACTGAACCGCCAACAAAAGAGCATGCAGAGGCTGATCGTAGACCCCCTACACATTTGTAGCAGATGTTCAGCTTGTTTTTATGTGGGTCCCCTAACAATTGGAGCAGAGGCTGTCTCTGACTCAGTTTCAGGCCATTGGATCCCCTTTCCCTAACTGGACTACCTCGTTGGGCCTTAGTGGGATAGGAAACACTTAGGTCTACTGTGACTGGCTGTCTCAGGGTAGGCTTCCCTTTCTCTGAAGGTGAGGGAGTAGTGGGGGGAGGGATTGGTAAGGTTGGGACTGGGAAGAGAGAAGGGACAGTGGGGGGCACGATTGGTTCTAAAGTGAATAAGTAAATAAGTAATACAATTATATTGTTAATGGTAAGATTGTTTTTAGCAATGCTAAGCTCAGACAATAAAGAAGAAACAAAGGAAGAAGAGGCCTGGGGAGATGGTGGTAAAGAGTACATATTGCTCTTCCAGAGGACCGTGTTTGATTTTAAGTCACCCATGTGATGGCTCACAACCATTTATAATTCCAGTTCTAGGGGATCCAATGCCTTCTTCTGACCTCCATGGTCACCAGGCACACACATGGTACATAGACATACATGTAGACAAAATACCTATACCCACACAAAATTGTACAGAATCCCAGAGGCATCTGATGAGAACAATACTTACAGTACACACACTCCCTGGTGGGTAAGGCTCTTCCTGATTCAAAGTTCTGCAACCTTTTCCTAATAATTAAGGTACCCGTTCCTACCTCACTGTGTTCTGGCACAATGCTCCAGAATCATTAAGAAAAAAAAGACCCGACCTTAGGTGGGGCAGGGTCACAGCACTTGCTAGGCAGGCAAAGGAAAACCCAGTACAAGGTGCAAGTATTGTGCCTCTCTGGTTGGCTTTGGCCTTTCTGCCTGGTTCTCAGGACAGAGTTCCTACTGTATGCTTTGCTTCATGCTATGTTCTGCCTCCGATATGCATGTGCCTTGCTTCAAGTTCACTCAGCACACTAAGACAGGATGGAACATCCCTCTCATGTTTGCCTATGTCTCAGGGGACGAAGTTCTCTTCCTCTTCCCCGGCTCCAAGATGAAGCCAAGTTGTGATTACAAGTTGTGGGTCTGGAATGAAGCAGAACTCCACTTTCCAGAAGTGAGTTCTTGGGAATACAACTACTCCAACTGACCTCAACAGCATCTCCTGCAAAAGAACTAAGTGTTCCTGACTTCGTGTATGTGTGTGTATGTGTGTGTATATGTGTGTGTGTGTGTGTGTGTGTGTGTGACCTGTGAAGGTTTAATAAGTTAGCACATACACAGTACTCAGAACTTAAGTCACCCATAAATACTTGTGAACTGGGTTTGGTATGTTGTAATACTCACTTGTTTAAGCTGACAGCTATGCCTGCCTACTTCCAGGACTATGGCCTGGATTCAGCTAGTATCTACAGCCACAATGCCCCTCTCCAAAGCTATGTCTTCTAACTCCCTGGGTTTCACTTGACCACAGTGACCAGGTTCCATTTGCTGAGTTAGGTAGGTATAACTCTGTCCTCAAAGGAGTTTCCCGAAACTTGGTTCCCAGGATAGCTATTCAGTAACTCTTCCTACATTATTCTTTTATTTGCCATCTCACCTTTTGATTTTCATCAGGGAGGTCTAACATTAACAAACATGTGTATAGAAAACTAAATTTGAATGTGAAGAATGCACATTAACAGTGCCAGCAAGATGGCTCTGCCAGTAAAGGTGTCAAGTCTGAAAGCCTGAGTTCAAGTCCCAGGACCCACCTGGTGGACGATGACAAGTAACTCTTGCTACCTGTCCTCTGATTCTCTCTCTCTCTCTCTCTCTCTCTCTCTCTCTCTCTCTCTCTCTCTCTCTCTCTCTCTCTCTCTCTCTGTCACACACACACACACACACACACACGATAAATAAAAATGTCATAAGAAGTCTTCTAAAAAGAGTGTACATTAATAAAGGCCTCTAGTATTTATTAAAAGAGAGTAAGGAGCAATAACCTTAACTGTTAAAACTAACACATACTACACAGATTGGGGTTTTGCTGTAAAGAAAAACAACAAAAACCTTTTACTGGATAGAAATCTCAAGTAGCCTTGCCTACAGCAATACTGAGGACCTCAGATCAAATTAGGTCTGTGCTGCACTGAAGGTGCTTCAACCATGCATGTCGAAATCCAGTAGTAAATGTATCTCATGATCCACAAGTCAGGGCCTGCAGAGACAGCTCAGCAGGTAAGAGTACTGGCTGCTTTTCCAGAGCACCCAGGTTTTATTTAGTAGCTCATAACCACTTGCCACTCCAGTTCCAGGGGACCTAACACCCTTTTCTGGTCTCTACAGGAACTGGGCACATGTGGTGACATACACACGCATGGAGATAAAACACACATGCACATTTAAAAAGCCTTGGAACAACAACAAAAGAACCAGAAGTTCTAGAAAAAGAGTAGGCAGTCCTAACCTGAGCACGCCACAGATCAGCCTCAATCCGAAGGTCAGATGATGCGCTGGCTTCACACTTCCTTCCTACCAATTTTAAGGTGGATTGAGTAAAGCTTCTCCACGTTCATTCTTTATCGAATAGGCCTTAGAGCGCCGTTACAGGACCCGAGATTTGAGAAGAATCAGAGAGTAAAGATATTGTTGTCCACAATATTTCAGTTAGTCAAATACTTGCATACGATGTTGTTAAAGTGGTGGAGAACTGTCACATCTAAGAAACCAATTCCAGGCTGCACCATGTGTTCATATCTTACTGTCTCCAAAATCAGGAGGTTTCAACAATCTATGCAATCTATGTCATAGCATTGCTTAATTAGTAGTATCTTTATTTTACTTCTTGATGGAACACAGAAGTGTAGTTTATAGTCATGAGGCCTGTACTGGCTGGTTTTGTGTGTCAACTTGATACAAGCTGGAGTTATCACAGAGAAAGGAGTTTCAGTTGAGAAAATGCCTCCATGAGATCCAGCGGTAAGGCATTTTCTCAATTAGTGATGGGGGGGTGGTGGTGGAAGGGCCCCTTGTGGGTGGTACCATCTGTGGGCTGGTGGTCTTGGGTTCTATAAGAAGGCAGGCTGAGCAAGCCAGGAGAAGCAAGCAAGCCAGTAAGGAACATCCCTCCCTGGTCTCTGCATCAGCTTCTGCTTCTTGAACTACTTGAGTTCCAGTCCTGACTTCCTTTAGTGATGAACAGCAGCATGGAAGAGTAAGCTCAATAAACCCTTTCCTCCCCAACTTGCTTCTTGGTTATGATGTTTGTGCAGGAATAGAAACCCTGACTAAGACAATGCCTTAGATTTAATAAAATGTTTTAGACTTCTTCTTTTGTTTCTCATCGACCCTTTTTAAAAAGGTTACTTTCTTCATTCTATAAGTTAGCCCTTTGTCTGCCTCTGTGTGTGTGTGTGTGTGTGTGTGAGTGTGTGTGTGTGTGTACCAGTGTGTGAGAGAGATACAGACAGACATGCAGAGAGAAAGAGAGAGATAGACAGAGAGAATGAGCAAAGTGTGTTATATAGGTAGAAAAATGTCATAATGAAACCATTGATTTTGTACAACTAATAGACGCTCAAAAAGAGAAAGGAACAAAGCCAGTTCAGCAAGGGGCCTGGTACAGCACAAAGCACTAGGATGCTGGCTCTGGGCTTATCCAACCTGTTCATTGCTCACCAGCATGGATAGCCAAGTATTATTTAAACCTTCATTCTCAGCTGTCACAAAGGAGAGAGGGAAACAAAACAAAAACAAAACAGAACAGAACAAAACAGATGTTAGCATTTCTCTACCTTCCTGGGAACAGGTCTGTGGCCAGTCTTAGCTTCAATGTACCTCTTTAATACTGCTGCCAGCTTCCCAGGGGCTCACATCCCTGCGTGGTTAATCTCACAGACCTACTCTGGTTACATTCTGGGTTGTATCTTACCTCTCATTTTTTTCTTCCTCTTGTGGTGCCTTCACACAAGAATTATGAATTAATACAAAGCACAGCACATTCAAAGAACCGGTGGGGGTGTGTGTGGCTGTGTGGGGAGGTGTGCAGATGTGGGGGGAACTCCAGCCTGTTTAAAATAACATCCCTTCTTGAGCTGTAAAGTCTTGAAGCTTGAATACTTTCTGTGCTCACAGGTAAGCTAATGAAATTGGTGAAAACGCAACCTGCGGGAATATTACATCCTCACACTGGCTTATATGTACATTGATAAAATTGGGGCTTGTAAGAAGAAAAACAGAAAAGTTGAACGAATACCCCAACCTTGTGCAAAAAAGCTGGCTGGCTGAAAGTCCATTACTGGCACCCAACAACACTCGCCTGCAAATACTTGCAAATCTATTTGTCCGCCAAAAGTCCTAAGAACAGACACCACAAAAGCCTTCCCACCCCCAGCTTGCATTGAGGTTAAATGAGAGTTTATTTTAGGAATCCTCCCTCAGATGGGGTACTCCCTGCAGACAGCTTTTGAACTGGCTTTTATCAGGCACCGGGAAGACATCACGGCCTGAGATCAAGTTTAAAACCCAGGTCTTAGAATGAAGTTCCTGGGACTACAGAGGTGAGTTAAGCTAAAATTCCAAGCTGTGACGTGCAGATTTGTGTTTAAAAATCTCCCAAGAGGCTGACTGTGTGCTAGAGTGCTTGCCTAGCATTTGTGAGGACTTAGGTTTGATCTCTAGCACACACATACCAAAATATATGCAGGAAAGAGTCCACTCTCCTGAGGTTATAGACAAATAAACTAGCTTTTTGGTCTCCCGTTTCTAGAAGTTGAGTTTTTCATGAGGGATAGGAAGGCTGCTATGGGGACCCTGGATTGCTAGCAGGGGTGGGTGGGGAGTGGGGTAGGGCATGGGGGAGGGGGGTTGGGATGGGATGGATTGTCTCATCCAGCTTCCAATTTTATCTGAATACAGGACTTGCTCATCTGCCTCTGCATGAGTGTTAAAACCAGGCTGCTGAAGCTCTTCTACTCCAGCCTCGCTCGCTTCTGCTGCTGTTTAACATTCTGACGTCATGCTGGTCCCCGAATACTCCTCACTGCTCTGTGAGCACCACTAAGCTCCTGAAATGCGCTTCAGGGTCCATTTCCCCTAGCACTGTCAGGGTCCGTAAGAGGAGGACTTCTAAGTTATGCACAGTATTCCATCAAATTGCCAGACTCAAATTCTACCTGTGAATGTACACGTGTTGGAGTCTAAGAAAAAGAAAATACTTGAAGCTTGTAACTATATGAAGCAGTAGAAGAAAATAAATGGTGGTAAGACACGGTGTGCCTTTGGGTCCTGGTGGCTGAGTGTTCGTCCACAGGCAAGAAAACTCTTAGGAGAGGTTTGATTTCTCACTAATAAATAAATAAACAAACAAACACTTAATAGTAACATAAATTTGTCAGTATTACAGGACTAGCTACTGAGCACAGCCACGTGTGTGCACATGGGACTCCATCTATGCAATTTCTTTTCTATCATTCAAGATTTTCAGATTTGATTGCTTCTCAAAAGCAAATTGTTATATAGTGATACTTATGCACCCAAGCTTTGTATTTCTCTTGTATGTATTTTAAGAAGAAAAGATAACCAATATCTTATAAAATTTTCTGGGAAAACCCTGGGGAATTCTGTGAGAGTTGTTTGCATACTACAATGGACAGAGGCTTGAGAGACAGTTGGGGTTGGATTATTTAACATTGTTTCTCCTGTTTGCTGGCTTGCGTAGCATTCTGTGACTTAATTGAGCCCTGCTTGAAAGAAGGGAGAGACCCTTAGCAGGATTTCGGAAAGGGTTAAATGAGATATGACTACTAGCTAGTGCTGACTGAGAATTAGCTGAAAGATGAGGAAGGATTGGAGAGAAATGGGAGGGCTGGAGTAAGGAAGGAGGGTTCAGGTTGTCAGGGCCCCTTCTTCCATTAAAGAACGGAATATTCAACATGCCTTTAATACACCAATCTCATGCTAATTTCTAAGCAATCAGTCTCTAGATTGCTACCCTTCATGCAAATTCACTTCAGGTCTATGTAAAGTTTAACATACGAACAAAGACGAGTCAGACAGCCTAGAGCCCTGAGATGTTTAGTCTGTCCCACAGGGAGGTCTAAGGAGGCATCCTTGGGCAGAATACCCTTGATATAACCTATGGCGGCTGAGGGCTGGGACCAGGTGAGATGCAACCTCAGAGAGAAACAAACTCTCCTCCTGTTCTCTTCAGAATAGTATCATTGTTTTCCTAGGATACAGGTGGAAATGTCTCCTTCCCAGGGCTCCGAATGGGGAGGAAGGCAAGGGTACAGAATTGTCACTGTCATTCAGTGTTACACATAATTTATCTTAGTGTACATCAGATACCAGGATAGAAGGTGTGATGGTTGGTTCTGATTTTCATCTTACCAGGATTTAGAATCACCTAAGAGAGACATATTTGTGAGTGTCCAGTGAGGGCATTTTCAGAGAGATCAACACAGTGGGTGTAAGGAATAAAATGCAAACAATATAAACTACGTAAACAACATATGTTCGAAATGTGTGTTTGAGTGCAATAAGGATGAAGTGTAGTGAATGTCCAATAAAGCAATGTATGAGCTAAAGCAAATGCCCTAAATAGGATTGGCTAAGAGCAGCTTAAATATCCTGGTCTGGCCACCGCAACTCACTCACAGTCCAACGGAGATGCTGTCACTCTGAGGTCCAAGTCCCCCGACCCAGATGCGCATCGCCTATCGAGACCAGTCCGTGAGACGAACCCGTGTGGCGGACCCAGTTCAGACGAACAGAGAAGTAGAAGGACACGTCGCAACCGTCGCTGGACCACGACATCGGGCCAGACTGGAGGTTAGTGAAGTATGAAAGCTTGAGTGAATGCAATCCCATTTTGCTATTTATTGTCCTTTATGAGTGAATAAATTATTGCAACCTGCCCTCCGAGTCCAAGGCTTCCTTCTCCTCAACCATCCCGATTCGCGACAGTGGGGATTGTTATCATTACGACCACAATACTTGACAGAAGCATAGGAGGACAGACGTATTTCCGCTCATGGTTTCAGTCCCCAAGGCACAGAGGAGTAGATCAGCTGCTCATCACCACAGCAAACCAGGAAGCAGAGAGCAAGTCAGGACCTAGGCCCAGACTACAATCTTCAAACCGCCGATCCCAACCCCAGTGGCCTACTTTTCTCAGCAAGGGTTCACAGTCTCCCAGACTAGTATCGCCAGCTGGGGAAAAACCATCCAAGCATGAGCTGTGGGAGTACATGTCAGAAGCAAGTTATCACAGAAATGTTTTCCAGATGTGTGAGCCCATGAATAGGTGTCCAGGAATGAAGAAGCACAGATGCTCTCAGGACTGCGAACTAGTCCACTCTCCCCATTGGACAGGCTTTGTTTTGTTTGCTTTGCTTTTTATTAGCCTCTGCTCTCAGGTATGCTGAAAGAGCTCCATTTTGTAAAGGGATGGTCAAGTTCCAGCAACTGACCTAGCAACTAAGGCATCTCTGAATGGGAGCAGCATGTGTGCACCATGGGTGGAGAATTGCTCATGCTATAGGCCAGACTATGACTATGGGTTTCCCATCTATTTTGGATGCTATGTAATTAGAGGGATGTCCTGTCTGAGTGAGCAGGCAGACTGTTACATGAGGTAATTGCTTGGGAGATGATCTGTGTTACCTGGGTGATAGACAAGGGGAGAAATATTTGGCTTAGAAGAGCAGAGACATCACAATTGAGCTTGAAAGGACTTCAGGTGCAGGCTGGAAACAAGGATACACAATGAGTGAGACTGGAGACAGCAGTGAAGAGCTGATGTCACTTGCTGCCTTCCTCCTCCCTGGGAGCCCTGGGTAAGAGCTGCAGCATCCCCAACACCCAGGAAATACCATGGCGATTTAAAATCATCTGCCTAGATGCAGTGCTAATGAACACAGTGCCTCTGTTTTTGAAATGAATACATTTTCCCTGTTCCGGTAGCACAGAAGCGTGGGTTAGCGCGGCATTTAAGTGTTAGAATGTATGTCTCTAGGTGAGAGGCTGGGATGCGGATGTTGAAAGAGCTAGACCGTGAAAAGGCTCCAACGTGTTAGAAAAAGCACAGCACAGTTGAATGTGGAGAGTACAGTGCTGTTGGTTTGAGCAAGACAGTAGACCATGCCTCAGAAACCCCAAAAGGACAGAACTCTTACAAAGTACCGTTTCTACAGCAGAATTAAACCAGAAATAATAGAAAAGTCACTAGAAACCTCCTGCAGGTGGTGAAAAATTAAACAGAAAAGGACCAACGAACAAAAGAGGCCATGCTGCTCCCGGTGGTGCACACAGAGGTAGGGCATACTGAGGAGTGGAGGCAGGACGAGCTGGACTTCCAGGCCATCCTGTGGTGCATTTAAAGAAGAGAAAATTAAAGGAGTAAAGGAAAAAGAAAGAGGAAGTTGCAACCGGAACTAGAAAAAAAAGTTTGAACGTTTATAGTATACAGCAAGGCAGATCCCAAACTGGTGAACTAAATCTCCGTCTTATGAAACCAAGAAAAAAGACAATCAGGAGGAAGGAAACAAAAACCATAAAAGCATTTATGGATGTAAATCAAAACAGTATGATAATAGAGAAAAATCAAAGATGTGCTGACTACCTTTGAAAAAATAAATTATAAAAAGGCAGACCATTAGGCGCAGACTGTTAGGCACATAGGAAGGGGGCTGGGAAGAGAACTCTCAGAAGAGGGGACCTAGCAGTAGTTCCCAGCCCTGGGGTTTGGGAGATGGGGTTAGTATAAAGAACAAAAGGAACCAAGGATAGCAGCTTCTTACACAGTGAGAGGTGTTGAAACCTAGTAAATTAGAAGGGATGAGGGTTTCTGCATATAAATTGAACCTCAACAAACCACACATTTTTTTACCCTTAAAAGACTTTAGAAAGGATTTTTTAAATGTGCTAGGACAATACAATAAAGACCAGAGCCAAGTGAATGAGGAATATCTTGTTAAGATGGAAGGAAAGCTACTTAACCCAAGGCAAAAGGAAAAAGGGGAAGCTTTCAAAAGAACACAGAGGGCCAGAGAGATGGCTCTGCGGGTAAGAGCACTGACTGCTCTTCCAGAGGTCCTGAGTTCAATTCCCAGCAACCACATGGCGGTTCATAGCCATCTGTAATGGGATCTGATGACCTCTTCTGGTGTGTCTCAAGACAGTGACAGTGTACTTACATAAAACAAATAAATAAACCTGAAAGAGAGAGAGAGAGAGAAAGAGAGAGAGGGAGAGAGAGAGAGAGAGAGAGAGAGAACACTGAACCCATCAATATCCCCACATGGAAACAAAAGCATCTCCATCCTGGTTGGTTCATCCATCCATCCTGGGAGGTTGAGGAACCCTGAAGATGCATCTTAAGAAAAGATAAACCAATTGCAGCCGCCCTAGACCTTAGGCAACTGGAGAAGTGTCGCACGGAAACTGTAGGCAGAATTCCAAGCATACCTCAAGATGGCTGCCCTGCCTATCTTTATGTCACCTGACACAATCTAGAGCCAATTTGGAAGAGAGATGCTCAACTCAGAAAATGCCTTTCTGATTGGCCTGTAGGCAAATCTGTTAAAGTGGGGTTTTTGGTTTTTTTGTTTTTTGTTTTTATCGGTGAGTGATGTGGGTGAGTCTAGCTCACTGTGGGCACCACTGCCCACCACTGCCACATCAAGCAAGCCAGTCAGCAGTATTCTTCCACAGCTCTGCTTAAATTCCTACCTCGGTGTTCCTGCATGAGTTCCTGCCCTGACTCCCCTCAGGGATGAAGAGTTGTGAGGTGAAATAAATGCTTTCCTCTCCTAGCTGCTTCTGGTTATGGTGTTTTAACACTAACAACCTTACGTGACATAACCCATATTCTGTACACATGTCCTGAATAATCCTCCTCACTTGAGTGCGAATGGAACTTGGAAATATGGCCAGAATTCCCTCCCCAAGTTATATGCCCAGTCAGCTAACTGGGTGAACAAACCTAATCACTTCAGTGATTAGAAGAAGGGTAGGGTCCTTGCTGAACAGACAGCCTCCCATCTGGTGTGAAGGAAACTGGGACTCCACTGTGAATTGACCTTGGAGGAGCCCCTGTGGTGAAGGAAGACCTGAGGGCTGGAGGGATGGAAGTCAAGTCCTGCAGTAAGAACATGGAAACTGACTTTTCACCACAGCTGGAGTTCTTGGAAAAGGATCCTGAACTTCAGCTGATCAAAATCCAGCCGGAAAAGATTGAGAGCTAGATATAAACACATTCAGATTTCTAATCCAAGAAAGTGTCCACAAATAAACTCGTGTTGGTTCCTGCCATTAGATGTGTGCTGGTGTGGATATGTACCGATAGGAAGTCAGTTGAGGCTGACGATTGAACTCAATTGTGCCAAGGTAATTTGGTCAATGAAAATACCATTACGGTTTTGACCAATGGTGCTTCTTAATGAACAGTATACTAGTTTTGAATTAATTGGCCATTCAATAAGAAGTATCACATAAGTTAACAATATGGCCAAAAGAGAAGATTAATTGAAGAATGTGTTTGGAAAACCACTGGGATCAATTCCATCCAGAGGCGGCCGGGAAGCCATCATAGGCTGGTGGAAGGCTTTTTTGTGGAAGATCCTGGCCTGGTCTCCTCACACTGATGTCTGCTCCAGGCTGTCCTTCTCCCCCTCAGGTAATGACCACAGAGAACCAGGTCTCCCCACTGGCTTGGACTCCCTCCCACAGGACTCCAGGACCAAAAATACCCTCAGCACAAAGCACATCACCCTCTAGCGAACTTTCTTCCTGCCAACCACACTCATCAGCTTCATTCATATGAACAAATGCAGAAATCATTCCCAAAGAGTCTTTCCATACATGCAAAAATAGAAGCATATTATCTAAATTCTTATACTTGTTGTATTCTTGTTCATTTAAAAAAATGTACTTATACTGGGCATGGTAGAACATGGCTTTAGTCCCAACACTCATGAGCAAAGGCAGGCAGATCTCTGAGTTCAAGGTCAGCCAGGTCTACAGAGTAAATTCTAAGACAGCCAGGACTACACAGAGAAACTCCATTTTAAAAAAAAACAATGACGACAACAAAAACTACACTCTTCATTTCCATTTTAGTGTTGAGAATTGTGAGTTCTGATAATTATGCAATAACGACAGAACCTGTAGCAACTTACCTTGTAACTTTTTAGTCTGATGAAGTCAACCTTCATAGAGACGAATCGATCTGAATTGCGGCTGATGTTCTTGAGGTGCTCTACAAGATCAGCACAGAACTTGTAACCTCCTTTCAGCACACACAGGACCAGAATATCACGGTAGCCTATGTCTTTCATTATATCCTTGGCCAGCCGCTCAATTCTGAAAGAAGTAAGAAATAAAAGATACATTAATGTACAGCTAATGGACACATGGTGTTCTATACAGGTTGAGCATTCGTGAACATGGAGAGAAGCTGGGAAAACAATGCTTCAGGCAGAAAAGTTCTGTTAAAGTGGAACCAAAGTGTTGATAACATACATCTAACGGCGACATCATAGCTCCTGTATGCCATAAACAGTGTTAGAGATCACGCATGACATTTAGTACTCTATCATTACAGCACCCGTTGTTAAACTTTAAAACGTTTTGATGATATTTACTGAAATCCTCATTTTATAGCAAAGAAAGTGGAAATAGAGAGCTGATTTGTTGTTGTTGTTGTTTTCAGCTTGACACCTAGACGTGTGTGGAAAGAAGAAATTGAGATGTTGCCTCCATAAGACTGGCCGGTAGGGAAGTCTGTGGGGTATGGTCTTGATTAATGACTGATGTAGGAGGGCTCAGATCACTGTGGGTGGGGTCATCCTTTGGATGGATGGTCCTGGCTTGTGTAAGAATGCAAGCCTTCCTGCTTCAGTCCCTGCCTCCAAGTTCCCACCTTGCTTGAGTTTCTGTCCTGGCTTCCCCCAGTGTACCCCTTCCTCCCCAAGCTGCTTTTGGTTCTGGTGTTTTATCAAAGCAACAGAAACCCACAGTACAGTGGGAAGAGGTAGCAATACAGTGGAATCCAACATGGAGGATGTGCTCTGGAGTCAGCCACCAGCAATGGCCCGCCTCTGCCGCCCCCCGGCACTGTCTTCACAGGCTCCCACTCGTTCTCTACGGACAAGCGTGTAGCCACTCCCCACACAAAACCAAAACCTTGGACAGAGGCAGGGTCTCAAATGTGTACCTTAGAAAGAAAATCCCTGTAGGCATTTAAAACTAGATTAAAATAGACAAACTGAATTATGTATGTATTTATATAGAACTTTATCATGTCTATATTCTACATATATAATATGGATTCTCTGTATTCATATTTATTTGCACATGTTAGCAATGTTTTCAGGTAGTGTTTGTCTAAATATGATCATCCAAAGATTGCACAACAGAATGTCTGGCATGCTTTTACAAAGATGCATTGAATTCATACATTTTTCATTATATTTATTTATTTAGTATATATGCACATGTGTACATACATACATACACACCACGGTGTGTGTGTGTGTGTATGTGTGCGTGCTCATGTATGTGTGTATACATAGATGTGCTTGTGTGTGTGGTGGGTGTTTACATGTATATATATGCAACTGCCTATACACCTGGAGGCCAGAAATCAGCCGAGGGTATCCCTTCTTGGGAGCTGTCCATCATATTTTTGAGACAGGGTCGCAGTGGTCTTGGAGTTTACCACTTAGGATAATCTGGCTGCCCTGCAGGCCCAGGATCTGCCTGTCTGTCTCCCCAGAGCTGGGATTACAGGCACAGGTTACCTCATCAGTCTCTTCATCTTGGTTCTGGGGATTAAACTCAGGTCTGCATCACTTTACCAAATGCACGTCTCTTCAGCCTCCCAAATCCCACTTTAAACGTAAAGACTCAGACCAGAGTGGAAGGCCCAAGAAGGGCATGTCATGCTTGTGGTAATGAAAAGTAAGATGAAGAAACCATCTTACTTTCAGTCAGAATGTGACATCAGAGTCGGTGATCTCTGTCAGCTCCTGAAGAAAGCGTGACAATCCTAGTGTATACTTCCCTAGGGATGCAAGATGACAGAACAGCAAGGAGAAAGAGACACCACTGCACTGAGAGACTCCCTCCCACACTCCCTCTACCAGGCATGGGCAGACCCAGGAGTTGGGAAATCAGTTAGGATAAAGGATAGTTGAACAACCCATCAGTAAACTGGAGCTCGCGGGTATGTGTAGAACACTCCACCAATCAACAGAATATGAATTCTTTTCAAAATATTCCAATGAAAATGACGAGCCTGGAAACATACATGAAAATTATGATCTGATAAAGGATTGTATCTAATATATATGTTATATATATCTAATATCTAATATATATCTGTTTTCCAAGACATGTTTTCACTGTATAGCCTGGCTGTCTTAGAACTCACTTTGTAAACCAGGTCAGCCTCAAACTCACAAAGATATGTCTGCCTCTGCTGGAATTTAAAATGTCCATCACTATTGTGTGGCTTATGCATTGATATAATTCATATGATTATATTTACACAATATATGTGATTATAATTACAGGCGTATATATATTTAACCCTTTTATGACTCAACAAGACAAACAACCAAATAAAAACATTGGCAAATAGCTTGAATAGAGACCTTTTACCCCTATAGAAAAGGAAGGAGAGTAGCTGATAAACACACTAATGATTCAGGTATAAGTTCAAATCACAGGATATATTATCATACACATACTAGAATGACTAAGACCCAAAGGACAGACAATATTAAATGCCAGTAGATATGTGAAGACAACAGAGTCCTGCTGAACTACTGGTGAGGCTGGAAAACCTCACAGCCACTTTGGGAAACAACCCGCAGTTGTTGAAACTCACCAGGAAGCCAGAATTTCACCCCAAGGGCTCCATCTAGGAGAAATGAAGATACATCCAGACCAAGAATGTGCCTGTACTGTTTACAAATCCAAATTAGAAGTCCGAAGGTTCCCTGGCTGCGGGACCAATGATTTAGATGTTTTATGACTTCATTTCCATGACACATCCAGGGAAATTTCCAAGGGAAGAAACCTGATTAGTAATTTCCTATCAGTAGATTAATGAAATTGTAAGACAGGATTGTGGAGATGGGCCCAAGCATAAAAATGTGCTGAAATCATGGAATCATTCCTCATGTAAAGCAGATGTAATGTTTGTTTTAAAGCTGAGGGCTGAATTCCTGAGCCCTGCCCTGGACCACTTACGGAGGAATTTTAGACATAAAGGATAACAATACACCCTCCACCATCTTCACTAGGAAGCTCCACTGTATGGGGACCCAGACTTGATTATGCTTTTCATCAGGGCACCATTAACCAAAATTACAAAATTCAAGTGAGAAAAGCAAGAATACGTTTATACACAGGGCCTCCCAAACTGTTATTAAGGGAAACTGCTTATGAGATGTATGGAAAAATAAATGACATTTCTTTTTGTATAGATAAAGCTGACATAATTGTTTAAGTCAAGAGCCTCTATTACAATTTAGGGGGGCAAAAATTCCCCCAAATCTGTAAAATACTAATGAGATTTTTTTTGCTTGGGAAAACTGCAAAATTTCCAAAATTTATTTGATGGAATTTCTTTCCCTTTTAAGGATCAAATGTGTTTGCCATGGGAAATCCATCTACTTCCATGTTAACTCCAAACTAAAACTTATTTTTGTGATACACTATGAACTGATAACAACACACAAGTCTCAGGCAATAGAAATCTTACACAATCAGGATTTGTATGAACGACAAAGCCTTTTTCCTACTGACAGTGACAGACAGAAAGATAACACTTGGAAAGTGTCCTGTGGTTGTTTTTGAAATTTGTTTTGCTTTAAGGATTTGGTTCACAGGGTTAAATTCAACCTCACAAGAATGACTGAAGAGGTGGGATCAGGTTCAGGAAGGATGGAGGAAGAGAGTAATGGGAAAGACAACTGGAATGGTGGGATGGGGTGACCCTAGCGAAGACTCCTAGCAATGGGGAACATGGAGCCTGAATGGGCCATCTACTGTAACCAGGCTAGATATCCAATGGAGGGACTGAAACATCAATCCGGCCACACAATCTGTGATCCACAATTTGTTCTGCCTACAAGATGTGCAGGGATAAAAAATGGAGCAGGATTTGAGGGAAGGGCCCATCAATGACTAGCCCAGCTTGAGACCCATGCTATGAGAGGGAGTTCACTCAGACACTGATGATTCTGTCACACGTGCGGATGGGAGCCTAGCCTAACTGTCATCAGAGAGGTTTCACCAAGCAACAGATGGAAACAGATGCAGAGAACCATAGCCAAATACTAAGTGGAGCTTGGGGAATCCTGCCAAAGAGGGGAAGGAAGGATTGCAGAAGCCAGAGAGGTCAAGGACACAACAAGAAATCCCACAGAATCAACTAACCTGGGCCAATGAAGGAATTGAAGAGTCATATGAGAGGGAGCCGCCCCAATGAACCACTGATACAGAATGCAGCACTCACTCACCTGTCGACTATGATGCCGTGGGGGATGAGCACACACTCCAGGTCACCATAGTAGTGCTGTGGGTACGTGAATAGATCCAAATCATATCCTGGCCAATCATCCATAAGCTGTAAATCAAAGTAGTTTGGTTATGGTATTTTTCATTAATGGTTTATTTTTTAATATAAATAACAAAGATTATAATTTGGAAACAGAATAATGTTGAACACAGAGATTAGATCTACACACCTCGATAAATTAATATATCCCCTCAAGCTATGATAAGCTTAGTAGAGCAAGGTTATTGTTTATGCAACCTGATAAAACAAGTCAGTACCAAATCAACAATATACTCTACTCCGAACCATCATACGATAAAAAGTGATTTCATTGTCTTTATTTGTATGTGTACCTGCATGAGTTTATGTGTATTATATGTGTCCAGGTACCCTCTAAGGCTAGCTTAGAGACCAGAGAGCATCTGATTCCCTGGAAATGGAATTACAGGTAATGGTTAACCTGGGAACCTAGGTACTGGGAACCAAACCTGGGCCCTCTGCACGATCAGTCAGTGCTCTTAACTGTTCAGCTACCTCTCCAGCCCCTAAACTCACCTAACCTGATAGAACTGTATAGAAGACCATGTTTATGTAAGCACTATATAGGTGCAGCTCAATAATAGAGTGTCCAGCATGCCTGAAGCCCTAAGCTCAGTCTCTGGTGCTATAAAAATTGCATGTAAGTATAAGCAGTATATACTTTCTATCTATATTATAAAAATATTATGACTACATTGTACACATGTATGATCGTATAATGTACAGTAGTATGATATAGTCTTAATTTCTATTTACCATAAATGCCTCATCTTCCTGGGAAGGTTTCCCTGTGAAAAGTATATCCTGGAATTACAATAAACTCAGACTTCTGGGTGCCCTTGCCAGTGCAGTAAAGACTAAAAAAGAATGTTCTTTGAAAGGAATGTCAGTGAGTCTTAGGATGTTGTGGCCCAAGAAAACGGGCCTGTTCACAGAACACAGACTGCTAGCAAGCCAACCCAGCCAGGCTTTCTCTTGCTTAAGATTGACAGACAAGTTCTCTGGTTAGAATAAGAACAAGATGTGGAAGAAAATGATAGAAGTGACTTTTCCTTCACATAGACAAAAAGCATGCAACCTTTCTATAGCTATGTTAGCTCTTGTTATTTGATCATTTTCCCACACTTTCGTGACTACTCTGTCCAGCTTTGAGCTACAGAGGGCTTTTATAATATAGACCCAGCCTGATTTTCTAGCTCTTTTATACATCTAGTCCCTGCCCTCAGGTCGCTTTCCAGTCTAGACATGATTCAGCATGTGTCTGTGCATACATGTAATATTAAGTATCTGAGCATTTCATTGTAGCAGTGAGTTTGTGCTACATGGTTTGGCTTCTGGCGCACACTTCCAGCTACCTGCTTAGGAGCTATCTGGATTCAAGAATGGAAGACACACACACACACACACACACACACACACACACACACACACACACACACACACACACAGCCAGTTAATTTTAAAATGCCTTGGCTTCCCCAAAGCCTGGACACTTCACTTCTAATCCTCTGCCTGCTACCCTAGGCCCAATCAGGGAAGTGGCCAGTGGTCGCCTTCCTGAAATCTTACATGGCTGGTTGGCTTTCTCTTCTGCAGCTCCTGTGTCCCATTCCTCTCCCCTGTGTCATTGCAATTCTCTGTCTCCTTTTCCCCAGGTCCTAGCCTGCACAAATCTAAAGGTCCTGCCCTGTCTAGCTTTGCCCAGCCATTAGCCGCTGGCATCTTTATTGATCAATCAAAAACCAATTGGGAACAAGGACCACTGGTGTTTGAACACGCAGACTCCTGATTGAATCAAAGCATTAGACCCAATCTCCAACATTTCATACATGCACGCAATGTATTTTGATCATATTTACCCTGGCTCCCCCTCGATTCTCTCAGATTGACTAGCTACCTCACTTCCAATTCCACGTCCTTCATTTTTCTAAAATTCTGAGTCCAATTTGCTAGTCTCCTTTACTAGTGGCTGTTGGCCCATCATGCAATGGAGCATCAGATCTACCAGATGCCACACCCTTAGAAAAAAAGTGAATCTTGTTCCCCCAGAAGCCACTAGTGGTCACTAGGGTTGGTCCTTATGAAGCCCTTCTTCTTCAAGCTAAAATGCTGACTGGATTGATCTTGTCCAGGTCTTGTGCAGGCAACTGCAGATAGTGTGAATTTTTGACTGCAGTGGTCCAGTCTTGTACAAAGGATGGTGTCGCCCTCAGGTCCTCCCTGACCTCTGGCCCTTATAATCTTCCTTCTCTCTCTTCCGAGATGGTTCCTGAGCCTTAGGGGGAAGGGTGTGATACAGATGTCCTGTATATGTCTGAGCACAACACAGCTACTTATTCTCTCTGTCCTTTGGGAATCTCTGCACTAATGGGCATCCAGTGCACAAAAACTTCTTTGATGAGGTCTGTGAGCCACACTAATCTATAGGTAGAGAGATAGGAATGTACAGGGCAGTTTGATACTATGTTCATTTAGGAAAATAATTGTAAAAGGTTCACTACTGTCTCCTACGAGCTCCCCAACCATAGGTTTTTGGCCATATTTGTAGTAGCAGGCATGTGTTTCTATGGTGAAGGTCTCAAATCCAATCAGGAAGCAGTGGTTACCATTTTAACCTTCAGTCCACAAGGGTACCTATAAGTGTGTCTTGCTGTGCCAATCATTCTAGTTCACAGGACATAGCATCTTCCACTAAGATGAAAACTAGCTACCAGGGAGGAAGCTTCTTGGTTAATACCAATTTGACTTTTCTATGTCTCATGATCAAATTATGTGATATTCTCAGCAAGAGGTTCTGGTGGCCAGCCAAGAGCAATGGCAATAGCCTGTATTTTGTTTGGGGGATCTCTAGGACACCTAATTCTTCCTGGCTCCAACTCCCTTCATCCGTCTTACACACTGCCCTTGTTTCTACTCCCTCTGTCTCTATGCCAAAGTTGGCCTCCCTCTTGGAAGGCCAGGTCAATCCCACTTCTTCCTGGAAGCCTGGACGACTGCTCTCACATTGTGCTCCTCTTGCCTGTTCCCTGGGGTTCCCTGCAGTTCTGGCTCAGCACAGGCTTTACCTCGGGCTCTTTGGGGGACATTTCCACGCCTTCCACTCATTCACATGCTCTATCTTATCTGTTTGCTTCTGGTTTAGGGTCCATTCCCAGTTGCTAAATCTTGTACCAAGACATCTTCCACCCCACTCCCACCCTCCTCTACATGAAGGGCTCTGGTTTTAGAAAGGGGGTTTTAAGGTAGAGCCCAAGCCACTCTCGTCCTAATTTTGGTCTCCAGCCAGACCAAAGTCATGTTACTTTTCCCCAAATTTAACCCTTCCCTATCTCAGGTAAGGGTAGCACTTTCTTCTGTTTCTTCAGACTATAGCCTTCGCATTGGCTTTTTTCCTTCCTTTAATAATCTTTGTGCCACTCAGTAGGTCATCCCCTCCCCAATTCCCTCCCAATGTGAGCAGAACCACACCTGAGCAACCTTCCACTGCTCCCTCTCTACCCTGATCTGGGTCTCTGCTGCCTTCATCTCATCCTGGACTATTGCAGAAATGGCAGAACTCGGCCTCACTTCTCCCAACATGGCAGCTGTAGTGATCTTTGAGAAATATACTTCACATCATGACAGTCTCTGGCTCAAATGTTCTTCAGGGCTTCTCATTTCATGTTGAGTGAAACCTAGAGTCCTCACTGAGGCCTACGAGAATCCCCCTCTCATGATTGCCTGGTACTTTCTCCTTTACTCTGCTCTAGCCATTTTTCCCCTGGATGACTGAATCTGCTGACAATTGCTTAGTGTTTTGATATTTCTTTTGCCTGAAATAGTCTTCCTGCAAATGACCATGGGACTTGTATATTCTTTTTCTCCAGTCTTCATTCAGTGTCACCTTTACAGAGAGGCACTCTCCTTCCTCCCTACCCCATTGCTGTATCATTCACAGCATGTGCTACTACTAGATGTGTGTGAATGTCTATATATGAGTATGTGTGCACGTATGAGTGTGTGTGTATGCATTTGTGAGTGTGTATACGTGTGTATGAGAATGTGGGCATGTGTGTGTGTGTTTCTGTCTGTCTGTTCTGACTTGTCTTATCCCACTGGAATGTGAGCTACTTCTGGCAGAGATTTTATCCTACTTTCTGTTCAATCCCTCATGCCCACACCACTGACCTGAGATCTGGTAAGTACTAAAAAGATGCTCAATAATCAAATAAATGAGATAGTCATTACCTCTGAACTTCAACTTCGATGCTCAAATTGTCACCTTGTGATAGAAATGACTACTGTTCAAAGCTCTGGAGATTCATAGCTGTCCCACTGGCCAAGGAATATGCACCATCTGCATAGTCAAAAGTGTCATATTCATTGTACCTCCACTAACAAGCTGGCTGGTGTGACTGGTTAACTTGTACTGAGCAACTCTGGTTCCCACCAAGTAAATCCCAGGAGCCTGCTGTAACCAGAGTGACTGGTCAGTGGCCTCTCAGCAGCACCTGAATGACACTGAGCCTCTGTGATGGCCCAGTAAAGACTGGCTTTCCTTCTGGACCACACAACATACCCACTCTACTTCCTGGAGCTCACTCACTCACAGCTCTGGTAATTAGTGGTCTCCTGAGCTCATTCTTGGCCCCATGCAAATCCTTACAGCTCTTTGCAAATCCTCTTTGCTCTGAATCACAGAGAATACTCTCTATATCAAGGTTGTGTTCCACTCTCTCATTTTTATTGCCATGAGATTAGGAGACCAAATATTTCTTTTCTTCCTTTCTTTTTTCTTTCTTTAGTTTTTGAGATGGGATCTCACTATGCGGCCATGACTAGCCTGGAACTAGCCATGCAGACAAGGCTGTGGTTTAAATTCACAGAGATCCACCTGCTTTTGCCTCTCTCTCCTGAGTGCTGGAATTAAAGGTGTGTGGCCACCATGCCCAGTCCTGATTCCATTTTCTTTAAATAAGATACAATAAAGCCTATGGAGTGGATGACATCAAATAGACTGCAAAGACTAATGCATAACAAATAGTGAACAAATGAACCACACACACACATACACACATAGATACACACATATACTCACATATACACACACATACACATAAATACACACATATAAATACACACATATACACTCACACACATACACACATACATACACAAATACATGCACATACATATACACATATATACACACACACATATACTCACACATACATACACATACATACACATACATACACACATACATGCACACACATATACACACATACACACTCATACACATACACACATACACATATATACAAACATAAATATATACATGCAGACACATACACATAAACATACATACACACATACATGCACATACATATACACATATATACTCACACATACATACACACATATACACACACATACACACATATACACACATGCACACACACACATACACACATACACATATATACAAACATAAATATATATACATGCAGACATATACACATACACACACATATATACAAACATAAATATATACATGCAGACACATACACATAAACATACATACACACATACATGCACATACATATACACATATATACTTACACATACATACACATACATACACACATACATGCACACACATATACACACATACACACTCATACACATACACATATATACAAACATAAATATATACATGCAGACATATACACATACACACACATAAATACAAACATAAATATATACATACATACACATGCACACATACACACTCATACATATACATACATACATATACACTATACACACATACCCACATACCCACACATACACACACACACACACACACACACACACACACACACACACACACACACACGAATGCCAAAGAAAAGGAAAAGATGATAGGAAATTAGGAAAGAAAGCTATACGTGCAAATAGTCACAGCAGACGGTGGCCCAGAGCAACATGAGCAATGTGGGTGGCAAAGTCTGATCCCCCAGGGCAAGTCTGCTAGCTATGGGATCTGGGACGCATAAATGTCTCTAAAATAAAGTCAAGGCCTGTCTCACACGACCATTGGAAACATTAAATAAGGCAGATAATGACTATAAGACTCCGTAGCATGTGGGCTATAGTGCTTGTGCAGTGACATTGGCCGTGGAACTATACTGAAGCATCAGTCATCTATGTAAGTCATATAACCATTTATATAAATACATCTTAGCTCATTTAAAGAAAAATCTCAATGTGTTTGCCAAAGTCTTACTACCCAGCTCAAGAAGTAAATTTAAATCCAGCAGACATGTACTTCTCTAAACCTGTTCCCATGATCACACACGTCCATTCTTTCCAGTTAATCTGAAATGGTGTTTTTGCTGCGGAGACAAAAGACGATAGGAGACAAGAACTCTGAGTCTGTTTTGCCATCTTTGCACACAAATGGTGTGTGTATGAGTTAAGTGTACCCCTGGAGGAATGCAGAGACGCAGGGTGGCTCTGAACTTTAGGTGGCTTCACTAGCTTTAAAACAAAAAAATGAAAAGCAAAGAATCTCTAAGTAGTTTTAGGATCACAGATGACACGCTCAAAGTTTATTCTACACAATGCTTTCTCTGTTCGAAGAGGCCAAACATCTCCAGCTGGAGAGGTGACAAACACAGTAGTTGAGTCACTTTATACCACACCCAAAACCAGAGCCCATTGATTCTCTTGGTCTCACATTAAAGCTACGTTGACCATCTTCTCATTTTTTCTTTTCTATAGAATATTTCTTCCCAGGGAGAAAAACAGCTCAGAAACACATAGGCCGAGCTCAAGCCTGCTTCTGTCCCCCTCCAAGCACCATGTCCCTAGTCCTACCTCCCCTGCAGAGAGACGATTGTCATTGGCTTTCATGCCTGTGCTGTCCTTCCATCAGCACAGAAGCCCCAGACAGCAACATCAACAGGCCCAGGTCCAGAGCCCAACTCAACGTCTTAGAACAATGGATCCAAGCGCTGAAGGAGGGCTCAGGCTCTTCTAAAGCAAGGACAGAGCTCAGTAGGACACAGAACACTTTCTTCCCAGTGCCTTCCTCTTCTGCAGTTTTCTTCTTCCCCTTATTTATTCTCCTCTATCGCCACTCCGTTCCCACGTCAACGAGGGTGGACACAAGGAGAGGCAACCAAACAGAAACTCAACAGTCACTTTGATTTTTTTCACTTTTAACAAACTTACTTGTGTAGGTTCTAACGATGGGTCCTTTGACAACACTTTGGTAAAACACAAACTGGAGATTCAAAAAGATATTTAAGAACCTGACCCCCCAAAGCCAGGTGGGCAGAGAAGACCGTCTCTCCCTGATAAATAACCACGAAGTGTCAACTGTACATCTGGTGACTTTACTAGCTCCATATCAATGACAACCAACTTTGAGCAAGACCTCTGAACTCTACATCCTTCCATTTGGCAATTCCTGTATGCTACTATTTATTCTTTATAAGGCATTAATGCCCCTCCTACCCAAATCAACTGAATGCCACTTGCAGATAAGACCCATCTTAATTTTTTTATTAGTAAGTTGTTCTTTCACATTTTCATATATGTGCTCTATGTATTCTGGACACTCCCTTCTTCCATTCTCTCTGGTCCCTTCCAGCCAACCCCTCCTCCATGGAATTACCTTTCTCCTATTAGTTTGGTTTTGTTAAGTGTCCCATATTGATTAACCAGGCTCATCTGTATGATCTTGGGTTTGGAACTCATCATTTAAGCATGGTAGGCTCAACGGTGACTACACAGCATGCCTCCCTTGCTCCTTGAATCTGAGGATTGCCAAGACATCAGCAGCATGTGACAAAGGCTCGTGGTTCCCTTTCCTCCCCACAGATGACTGTTAAGAGGGCCTGACTTTGTGGACTCAATGTCAGCATGCCCATTAGCTGTGAGTTCATGGTTTCCATCCCTATGTCCCACCTTCTCCCAGCCTTTTCCCCATCTGGAGGACCTTACATTCTTTTTGCCCGCTCTTCCCCAGTGTTCCCTGAACCTTAAGGAGACCACATCTTCTCTGGGGCTGACACCTCATCCTTTATTGTTACTATCTAGAGCTGCCATGGTCTTTGCCTTTGTTCCCATTCCCAGGAAGGAGAGGTTTCTCTGGGTATCCTTTGTCTGGTAGAGCTGGGCTATGAATGGCCTTGGACTTCTCAGGAGTCCCTTTTCTCACACAAACTGTACTTGTGTCATGATTGAATCACTGGGCTCCGCTCCTCTCACCGTCTTTAGCACCGCAGCTCTCCCCACCTACCCTGGGTTTTCCTTCCTAGCCATTGGCAAACACGTTGGGTGCTTTACTCTAAACTGGAGAGCCTGGAGCCTGCCTTCCTGACCTTTCTAACTGGTCTGTCTTGTAGCTCCTTCAATTGTCTCGCTCAGTTATTTTATCCTAACTGTACATTAGCAACACTTTCCCACTAACCTACCAGTCCTCCGGGGCAGCCCTATCTATGGAGTTACGAGGTATGTTTACTGTTGTAACTTCCTTTTGATTTTTTTTTTCCCTATCCTTAAGGGCTTGCTATTTTGCCTATACCCTTCTCTCCTCTAGCTTCCCTAACTCTTTCTTTTGTTCAGCACCTGAATTTTCTTCGAATTTCACTATTGAAGTTTTACTGGAGAAATTAACATATGGGGGGCGTTTCCATCATATACTGGTTATTGTCAACCTTAGGGGCACTTGTGCAGTGTAGCAACTGCTCACAGTGCCCAAGCCTCACACTAGCTTCTTCTCTCCTTACTGAACTCTTGCTGTGCCCATGCGTCCTTCCCAAGAAGGTCTCTGTTGACTGGAATAGATGGGACTATATATTTATAATATATATATATATATATATTATAAATATATATTATATTTACAGTTTTTTTCATTTGCTTTTTAGACTTTAGTAATCTATACATTCTATGAGTACTTCTAGATTTATCTCATTTTGATTTTTAATAATCTGTGGTCCTGGGGGCTCTGCCACTGAGCTCCACCTCTAGCTGGATCGTGCCATTCCTCTTTAGAAGCACCTAGTATTTATGATACAGTGGTACTCTATGAGTTCTAGGTTTGGCTATTTGAAAGATGCTCCACACTACCATGGTACTCTATGTAGTCTAGCAATGGGGTGGCTATTTGGAAGGTCCTCCTCACTAATGGTCTCTTGCCCACCCCATCCCGCTTGCTCTCCTGGCAACATCAGACACTCTAGATGGTTTCATGACCCTGTCAAGTCCACTCCCACCAGACTGTTCTCTAGACATCTCCTCCTCTCCTCTTGCTTTCTCCCATTCAGCTCTTCATTCTTGGTCCCTTGATCTGGCTTTGTGTCCACAGTGTGCCTCTCACATCTGGGGGGCTTTCCAGGCATTTGCTCTTCACAGTGGTTTCTATTTCTTCCATTTTATTTAATTCCATTCTTCACTCATCCCCAAAACTAGCCTGCCAATGGTTTTCCAAATCTATCTTAGCACATTCTGGAGTTTCAACTATGACTTTCAGGTAGCCTACAGGGCATCCTGACCTGTGAGCCTTCAAGACATAATATGGGAGGGAGTTAGTTTAATGACTTCCTCTTTCATACTGCCATACCCCTCCCATCTGGTCTACCATACCCACCGGAACTGGAGTGTTTTTATTGTAAAAGCACAAATCAGATACTGTGATCTCTTCTCTGTCCTTGACATATGTCTCTGTGCCGTGGGTCCCCACATGGTTTACCTTCTGTTTCTGCTTCTGATCTTGGGTGAAATGTCAATGCAGACTCTTTTATCTTACTGGTAAAGACACTGTTCCCCGCCCCCTTCCAGGAACTGTTCCCCTCCTTCCTGTCGAACACCTGGCTGGCTGAATTATCTGAACTGTGTGTTTTCACACTGCTTGCCTGTGCCCCTTCCCAGAATTCAAGTTCCGGGAAGAGAGTTTGGTTCCCAACGGTAGGAGCGGAATCTGGCAGGGCAGACTAAAGGCATTCCTCAAGGAGGAATGGCAGGTCCTGCAGTTTAATTAAGAGCTGAGCTCCACCTTTCAACCTGAACAGTTCTATTTAACTGAGAGGAGTTTCCTTCTCAACCCACTCATTCTAATTCAATCCATTCATTTCCATAAACAGATTAGCTGTGAATTACACCCTGAGCACTGGAAGGCGGATCCTAATGGCAAATCAACCCCACCCACCACCTTCACACCTTTTCAATGCAATCCTGGAGTCATAACTACCATCCGATAGAGCTTAATTTCAAGATTATGGGTACCCTCCGGGTGACACCTGAATGATTCCCGGAATTGAAGAGGTTTGGATCTGGCCCCACCTTCCATCTTGACACACTACTGGGTTTTTCACACATCAAGTTTGTCTTCCATCACAGACAAGGCATAGGGCACTCTGGCTTCTGGTTTCTGCAGAGCTGCGCCCCCCACATTCAAAGTTCCAGTTGTATTCACCTGCACTACTTTGCATCTTGGCTGCCCTGAAGAGTTAGTTCTCAGTAGCCATTTTGAAAAAAAAACTCAAAACTCAATGAAGTGGGGAGGCAGTGCTAAATAGGAAGGCCACTAGAACTGCATGCTGGGGTCTTCCTAAACCCCGGCTTGCAAGCTAGACTCCTTGTGGCTAGCCCAAGTGGAGATCCAGTAGGAGGCAGGTTTCCAGGCCAGGAACGGGGGGGGGGGGGGGGGGGGGC
>CM052714.1:62201053-62212717 GCA_028551405.1 Uromys caudimaculatus
ATGCCACGAAGGGAGAGGAGAAGAGGGGAGCGAGCTAAGGGAGCCCGGAATCCAGAGTTCGCATTTACCACGACGCCTCGCCCGGAGTCTGGCGCCTTCTCACTGCTCCCGGCCATGTCTCTCGCGGGGAACGCGGGACGGACAGACGCCCGGAGAATGTGAGGGCGGGGGAGGGGATGTGGCTGGGGCCGCCCCGCCCCCAGCCTGCGGGCCGGAAAGCCGCGACCTCAGTCGAGCCTCTTTCCCGAGGCGGCGCGGGAGCAGCTGTGGAGCAGCGCCTGATGCACCTGAGCGCGCTCCGGGGAGCATCCCTGGCGGCCCCCGCCTGCTCCTTTGCTGGCTCCGCACCCCGCGGGGATATGGGACAGGCTTGCGATTCGTTCAGGAGTGAAAGCAGTCCCTTGTTATTTGCCTTCTCAAAGCCCATCGCTGCAGCCCCCAGGCCAGCAATCTCCAAGACTCCCCCTGCCAGATTTTAAATGCACATTTGTCCCAAGTCAATGCATTAAAGAGAAGCAGTGCAGCGCGTTCTCGGGCGTTGGAAGCCGGCCGGAGTGTCCCGGAGGACTTCAGATCTTGGCGCCAGGCCAGGAGTTGGAAAGCGCCACGAGCCGGTATTTCCTCTGAGCAAACCCTAGTGATCCGATGGGCCTAGGGCAGGGGCGTTTTACAAAATACTGTATCTGATTTACCACTTGACTCTAATTGTCTCAGGTTGTAGCTAAAGGCAATTGCTCTACTGTGATTAGAAAGCCTTGTTTTATGAATCTGTTGTTAAACCAATCCCTAATCCCAGCTTTCTTCTAGACCAGCGCCCTGCTTCTTTGTTCTTCCCTCTAAGGTTCTGCTTTCTGTTTATATGTCCTTGGTTTCCCATATCTGGCCAGAGACTGCACACGTCCCACTTTGGGTTTAAAAGCCTCACGTGGGTATAGTTCTCTTGGCTCTGTCTTCTCCAGAAGATTTTTGCTAGGATAGAGTGTAGCTCAGTGACAGAGCATTTGCCTAGGATGTGAAAGGCCACGAGGGTTCTAAACTCAACACACACACACACACACACACACACACACACACACACACACACTCACGAGTGTGCAAGCCTCGACACACTGGCTTCTTCACTCTTTGGCTAAGATCAAGTGCAAAAGATGTATTCAATATTCATTTTCTGGCACACATTGGCAAGAGGAATGCTGATTGTGTCGCTTTGAAGGGAAAACTAGTAATCTATCAATTCATGTTGCCCTAAATTGGAATAACTGTGTAATAATACTGTCCTTATGTTTGGTGGACCAGTCATGCTCAGCATTTGGCTATTAATGTCTAAGCACCGGAACTGTGGAAGAAGAGGGGTGCGAGGTGTAGGTTCCCTGACATTAGTCCCTGTGTTTGGTGACTAGCTGCATCAATGGATAATGTTCTCTAGCACACAGGTAAATAGTTTCAGTCAAAGCCATTTTTGTAGCTGCCTCTCACTTGTTTTCCACTTTCTTCAAAACTGGGCCCAGACAATATTGATAAGCAATATTATTGAAATTTCCAGGAATTGGACTGGAGAGATGGCTCAGTGATCAAGAGCACTTGCTTGTCTTACAGAGTATCAGGGTTCAAATCTTAGCACTCAGGTGGTGGCTCACAACCACTGTAATTCCAGTTCCCGGGGATCCGATGCTCTCTTCTAACCTCTGTGGGTACAAGCCGTGCAGGGGTTGCATACATGCAGGCAAAGCACTCATACATGAAATGAAATGAAATAAAATAAATCTTAAAAAAAAATTCCAGGAACTGAAAAGTGCTGTTGATGTGCTTATAAAAATATATAGAGATATATGTTATATGGGGTTATGGGAAGGAAGGTGTGGGGGAAGGGTGTAAAGGCCCAAGCCCAGGCATCCCTTCCCCCAGAGGGACCAGCCACACTCAGAAGGTATAGTATAGAAATAGAGTTTATTTAGGGCATGGGGAGGGAAGTTAAGAGGGTAGTAGAGGCAGAGAATGGCAGAGAGAGGGAGAGAGGAGAGAAGTAGAGAGGTGGAGGCCGGCCATGACCACGTGGAGAGACAGGGGAAGGGAATGGGAAGAGGTAAGAGAAGTAAGAGAGAGGCAAGAGATAAGAGATAAGAGAGAGAGGAGGGGCAAGCAGCCCCTTTTATAATGGGCCAGGCCCACCTGGCAGTTGCCAGGCAACTGTGGGGGGGAGCATACCTGGCTGTTGCTAGGTAACTGTGGGGTGGAGTTTAGACAGAATGCTAACAGCTGTTGTTATGGTAACAACTGAACTCTAGCATCCAGAAAACAAGTTAATATAGATTGATAGCCTCATTCTTCCTGGATATGGTGCAGATCTAGGATGCCGTGGGTGGTTCACAAGCTATGCTGGAAGATACATCAAATGAGTGTCCAACTGCTTCAGTGTCAGACTCAGCCACAAGAATCTCACTGTAAAGTCATAGTACAAATTATGGGGGCAGGGGATTTCAAAATATATTTCAGGGCACGGCACTTGTCTCAGCATGTGTTTAGGATGCTCATTGGCTGAAAAAAGGCAGTTAGACCTTTTTTTAAAAGACCATATGTTTAGATATAAACACCAATGAATTTCTGAAAAAAAATATAACTTGCTTAAAGCACAAGACTCTTATGAATTCATGTTCTAGACCATTCTATAGACATAAGCCCCAATGAATTCAGTGGAAAAAAGTAGCTTGCTTGAAGGACAACAAGAATGTTTTATGAATTCATGTTCTAGAACATTCTATATATACCATTGTAGGATATTATATAAAGAACAATAAATAAACTTTAAAATAATAAATTTATATTTCTTCCTGTCATTATATTTTGTATTTTTTTGGACTATAATTGATACTCTGGAATCACATGAATGTAATATAATATTAAATTATACTTGCAATGACCAGAGCTGTAATGCTTCTATCCAGGCTTTAATATTAATCTTACATTAGGAAGATCTAAAGGCATATTTTTAAATTTTTGTAATAAAGGTTCTGAAATAGTTTTGGATAGGAATTTCAATTTTAGTATGACCTGTATGTTTTTAACACATGGGTCTAAACTAGTAAGTTAAATGTGTTATGTTTCAATTCTCTCCTTGGTAAGGGGTAAAGGGTAAGGCATATCTGTACTGAATATGATAATGAGGTTAATACAAAATATCATGCATGAAAAACCTTTGAAAATGCTAATATTGGCTTGAGATGCCGTGAAAAAAAAATCATGAACAAAGAAAGGGTTTGACTGCTGAAAAAGGAGATGTGGCCTCTCTGGGGACGAGCCCGCTGATTGGTTATCCAATGGCCTCTCCCAGATATGAGCCCCTTGATTGGCTATCCAATCAAGGTCAGTTCTGAGACTATCTACATGCAAACAACAAAAATGAACTCAGCATACTGGATTTGTATACTTATGTATAATATATAATATATGTATAGTATATATATATATATGTATGTAACAATATAAGGTAAAAGAGGCTATCAATTTGGAGGGAGCAAGGAGGAGGCTGGAACAGTACTGAGGAGCAGCTGGAAAGAGGATTGGGAAGGGCATAAGTGATGTAATTCTATTTTAATTAAACTTTTTTTTTTTTTCCAGACAGGGTTTCTCTGTGTAGCCCTGGCTGTCCTGGAACTCACTCTGTAGACCAGGCTGGCCTCGAACTCAGAAATCTGCCTGCCTCTGCCTCCCAAGTGCTGGGACTAAAGGCCCGGCTTAATTAAACTTGTATAAAATAAAAAAAATAAAAAGGAAAGATTTATAAAATTATTTATAAAGTTATGTGTGTGCGTGTGTGCATTCGTGTATGTGTGTATACATGCCCAAAGGCTACAGCACAGAGCCCAGTGTACCCTGCTCTGTCTTCAACCTTACTCCCTTGCCACAGGATCTCCCACTGAGCCTGGAGCTGGCCTGGTAGCCTGCAAGCCCCAGCAACTTCTTGGCTCCACCCTAGGCAAATGCTGGGGTTTCAAGTGTGTACAGCCACACACAGTTGTTTTGATATTTTTTATGTTATTATTTTATATGTGGGTGCAGGAATTTGAACTTAAGTCCTCATGGTTGAGCAGTAAGCATTCTTACCCACTAGGCCATCTCTGCAGACCCTAAGAATTACTCTATAAAACTCACATAAGGATCTGGGAAGATGGCTCAGTAGTTAAGAGTACTTGCTTCTCTTACAAAGAACTTGACTTTGGTTCCCAGCACCCACATGGCAGCTTCTAACCATGTGTAAATCCAGTACCAGGGGATCAAATGCCCTCTTCTGACCTCCATTGGCACCAGGCATATACACAGTAAACATACTTACAAACATGAGGGCAAAACATTCACACACATAAAATGGAAACAAATAAATCTTTGTAAAGAATTGACATAAGATTTGGACACATACATATCTATGATCTGCAATGACAAAACATACAGAAAACATAAGAATATAATTAAAACGATGAGCTGGGCAGTGGTGGCGCACGCCTTTAAGCCCAGCATTTGGGAGGCAGAGGCAGGTGGATTTCTGAGTTCGAGGCCAGTCTGGTCTACAGAGTGAGTTCCAGAACAGCCAGGGCTACACAGAGAAACCCTGTCTCGAAAAAAAAATAAAATAAAATGATGAATTCTTTTTGATTAATAAGCGGTATGTCGGTTCAGACTGTCCACTAATAATTCTTTAGAGGAGCTACAAGAGCAGACATGTACATCCTTTATCATGAAATATAACATGGCATCTGGGGGAGTACCTGGCAGACTCATACCACGATGTCCCCCTGAGAGATCACACCATATAACAGATCTGGTATTAAGGATGTTTATTGGCGGGAAGGGAGAGGAGTGAGGGCCTGGAGAGGGAGTAGAGGCAGACAGATCAGAGCCATGGGGACAGAGAAGTGGGAATGGGAAAGGAGAGAGTAGGGGACAGAGGGAAAGAGATTGACCAGAGACATGAGAGACAGCGGGGGCCGGGGTGACAGGGCAGTCCTTTTATAAGCTGCCCACACCGGGGAGGAGTCTCGGGGAGTCACCTGGACGCCAACATCTTTGCCGTGACAATGACCAGTAAGTGTCCTGCATTTCCCAAGCATTGGCTCTTCCTTGTTTTTACTGAATGTTCTTCTGGTTTAAAATTCTCTTCACTAGCATGGTACAAACACAAGTATTTATCAGTAACTGAATCTTCTTCAAGCTGGAAGCCCTTACTAATCTTTTGACATTTTGGTGACTCTTGGCCCTTTGTTAGTGAAGCAGCAATCTCATCTATCCACCTTGTGTCCAGTTAGTCACTCAGTGACAGCGGAAACTTAGAAGGACGTTTGATTCTTTCCGAGTCCTGAAACAAGAAAATAAATTAAATCCTGTTAGCCTGGGAATTGTGTTGAAATACATAAACATACGAAACTTGGTGACTCAGATGGTTAGTCAGAGTTACTGGCGAGAATCTGGAACAAAGCCACCGTGGAGGAAGGTCAGTGATAATGATGACGATGACGGTATTTTGCTTTTCCCATCAAGCTGAACAGAACACTTTACAAAAATCAAAAGAGCCAAAACCTTTTCCTCTAGGCGTCCTTCCAAGTAAAAACCTTGTGACCCCTGAGGTAATCTCCCCTCTCTGCAGTAAAGAGAACCGTAGCGGTGAATAATTGTGGCAAAAAAAAAAAAAAAAAAATCAACTTAAACAAAAGCCGCATTCGTATTCATAAGCATAGAAACCCATCTTTCTGGCCTCTCGCTGCTATGTGAGGTCCTTGAGTAAAGAACACAGCACTTCTCAGAACTAAGCCAGAAGCTGCCTGGCGTCAGCTTTTACACCATTGCACCTTCTTTTGTGATTGATCTTTTGTTGAAGAGCTCACTGGGGGTAGATGGAAGCTCCTAGCAGTGTCATAGATGGATGACCTTAGCAGTAAGCTGCTGGGTGGCTTCGTGTCATCCACCAACTATCTCCCCGTCTAACCTGAAGAGGAATTGGATAGTTTCACAGAAAAAAGAATAATGTGTCCATGTGTTCCTCCAGATTCCAAGTCCTGGCAGCTGATCCCAGCTCTCTTGGTCGCCATAAAGCAGTCACTGAAAGCTCACAGCTGCAGAACTCTGAACTGAGCACAGAATAAAACAACACAGACTGGACGAAAATGTTCTATTCCTGACCCATCGTGGTGTCGTTTTGAATGAACGGAATATTAGCATCTAGGGTGCAGTGGCAGCTTATGCAAAATTAACTGGTGTTTCAGCCAGTGCCACCTCACTGGAAAGGTCTAATTCACACAAAATAAAACCACATAGAACCCAAACAAACTTCCTAATGTCTACAGCTTTGGCTAAGACATATGGGAACAAGCTGTTTATTTTGCTCAGCTGTGTAGATATCTCCTCAGCTCTGACTTGATGTGCAACACCCACTGGTCCAGGGGATGTGGGATGCTGAGGCTATGACTTAGTCTCTTAACTCCTCCAAGACCTCAGCTTTTGGGTCATATTTCAAGTTGACATGAATTTTTTTATACTTTTTAATTTTTTATGTCATGTCTGTGGGTGCTTTGCCTGCATATATGTTTGTCTTTGTACCACATCTGTGCGTAGCCTACAGAGACCAGAAGGTGGCACTGGGTGCCTTTGTCCATACAATTAATGGTCAGTTGTGGGTACTGGGACTAGGACCTGGGTTCTCTGTTAGAGTAGTCAGTACCACTGAGCCACATTTCCGGTCCCATTGTTTTATTTGTCTTAGAAGACCAGAATCTTACGTTTCCCTGCCCCACTTCCCAGTCGTGAAGACTATGAGTCTTCTAAGTAGCAGCAGAGATGAAAGCCAACCATGTTGTTTCCTTCTGGCTCTCTCAGTGACTTGTTAAGACCATTGTTTTTAAATGTTGCCAGCATTTAGAGTGAACCAGGAAGCAAAATTGAGCTGTGGTATCACAAGCCACACAGGGTGTGGGCGTGCTAAGCTCCCGGCTATTTCTAAAGAGCCATCTTTCAGCCAGGACAATGGGAACACATGTAACAAATACATTAATAATTCCATGGCTTGGGAATGAAAAGCCAAAGCTTTGTGTTTCTAACCAGGGAGGTTAACTATACTCATTCCTTTATCAGTGCGGTGGGAAGTCTTTGCAGGTTTAACCTAACATAGTAGATCAAACTAGCCATTCTGTTTATAACCTTAAAAGGACGTTTAAAAGATAGTTTTCTGTTTTTCATAAAATGTGAAAAATTGATTGCCTACCAAATGGGCAAGGCCCCAGATTCAAACCCCTTAGACTCCTCCTCACCCCCCCCCCCCAAAAAAAAGAATAAAAGAGGTGAAGTTCAAAGTTACTTAAAACATGGATTGATAGCCGGGCAGTGGTGGCGCACACCTTTAATCCCAGCACTTGGGAGGCAGAGGCAGGTAGATTTCTGAGTTCGAGGCCAGCCTGGTCTACAGAGTGAGTTCCAGGACAGCCAGGGCTACACAGAGAAACTCTGCCTCGAAAAACACAAACACAAACAAACAAACAAAAAACCAAAAACATGGATTGATAGCCTCAGGTTTTTTGACTATGGAATGTTCATCTTACACAGTGGTGGTTAAACCTGAAATTTTTGGAGAGACTCAGTCCACAATTGTCCAACTGAAGCAAGTTTTATTAAATACTGGCCAGGAAGGTGGACACTGGCAAGGTCCATTCTCGGGAATCCCAGAGAAATGGGGCTGAATTAGGCCAGTCAGGGGCTATAAAGGCCAAACCCAGAAGACTGTGTACTTTCTGCCTTCGTCCAATTGGGGACAAGCATAAATCCTGACGTATTTCCTGTTTACATACTTTCGGGTGTTCAAGAACATCCTGTGCACTTGGGGCCACCAACCTTGCTCACTGAAGCAAAACTCGTGACTTGTTATCTTACGCGAAGCCCCTAGCATTCTGGGACATCGTCTGTCCTTGAGCAAGTGGGGCTTGCAGGTTAACCCCAGCCCTTCCACTGCTGCTAAAAGCTACCCTTCTCCTCTGCTTCCACGCCAAGAAAGGTAAAAAGAAAACATGAATGTTTTTCCATGATAGAGATTATCAACATCTTTTGGAATACTAGAGCCATCCTTTACCCATTATATAAAGTGTTCTTTTATAAGCTACTCACAAATTTCAATTTTATAAATTTATGTAAATAAATGTTTGTAATAAAATACGTGCATTTTAACTACTTCTAGAGGACAAGAATTTCTAAATTAGGAGATAAATATTTTAAAGCTTTTGAGGTGCACTGGTAAATGTAGTGAGCAGTATTAACAAAAAAACTGTAAATTATACAGGTTGTTTTAAGAATCAAGTAAAGTCTTATGAAAACATTTTGAGGTTTGAAGGTAAAGGCCATTTGTTAGCTGACATATGTAAAAACTTGGTAATTGGAACTAGTAAGAAAAGTCAGTTTGAATATGTGATTAATTCTCCTTTGTAGACTACTTTAAACCAATATGGTTTTACCATAAAGTTAAACCTAGACCAATGAAAAGTTGATGGCACTCAGTTCCAGGCTTTTGCCTGCAGGTTATGGCTTTCTGTTTCAGACTCAGTTCTAAAACAAAGACTATTTCCTATCACCTGACCTTGAGCAGATTTCTTAATTTCTTTGCTTTATTTGCTACATCTGTTAAATGAAGACAGTGACAGCTTTGGCTTGTTAAAGGCATGTGTACACACACACACACACACACACACACACGTATATAAAACTAAGTGAGGATAGCAGGCATGAGCTCTGACTGCTCTTCCAAAGGGCACAAGTTTGATTCCCAGCACCCACTTGGTAGCTTGACTGCCTGTAATTCCAAGTCTAGGGGATCTGAGGCCTCTGGCCTTGCCCGGGCTCTGCTCTCATGTGGACATGACCACACACAGGCACAGACACACAAACACCACAGACACATACATACGTATGCACATGATTAAAAATAAAAAGTCAATCTTTTTTAAAAGGCATATATAAAATAATATACCCAGGGAGCAGGTGTGTAAGTCAGTGGTAGAGCACTTACCTGGTATTCACAAGGCCCCAAGTTTAATCCTTGGTATCACAGTAAAAATTAAAAAAATGAAACAGTATATCCAGAGTGCCAACTATTGGGATGCTGCTTAATACATTCATCCAGTATTTAAACTGGATTTTATAAAACAGAATTACTGATCAGGTAGGATTTTTTGAATTAAGGGGCTGACAAGACATGCATCATTTAGGAGCATTTGTTGCTCTTCCAGAGGACTCAGGTTCCATTCCCAGCCCCACACGGTGGCTTGCAACCCTTTGTAACTCCATTCCAGGGAATCTGGCCGATGTGGGCACCAGGCATACCTGTGCTATGTGTTAGCATTTTGTCTAGGGTCCTCCCCACAGCTGCCTAGCAACAGCCATGTGTGCCTGACTCACTATAAAGGGTCTGCTTGCCCCCTCTGCTCTCTCTTGTCTTCTTACTCTCTCTCTGTCCCCTTTCTCCTGCCCCCCCTCCATTGCCCTCCCCCCTCTCTCTCTACGTGCTCATGGCTGGCCTCTACTCCTCAATTCTTTCTGTCTTTCTCTGTCTCTACTACCCTTTCAACTCCCCTCCCCATGCCCTGTATAAACTATTCTATACTATACTGTCCTGTGGCTGGTCCCTCAACATGGGCCTGCAGAGGCACCCCTTTACCCCACCCCTGACTGCATATCCACCACAAATATTCCTTCTATCTTTTTATAAAACACAACAATATGTATACATACATACAGGCAAAACACTCCTACACATAAGCATAAAAATAAATCTTAAAATAATCTGTATTAATTAATTGAATTGCATTTTAAAAAATGTAATAATAGAAAATAATTGAATTACATTTTAAAAAATAAACCAGTCATCGGAAAAGAATTTTTATGCAGATGAGCTAAACATTTCCCATGAAGTTGAGCTTATTTCTTCCCTCTGTAGAATGCTGTAAATTTATGGGCATGTATTTATGTACCTACATAAAACAATCTACAAGAAACCTCTTATCTAAATAGTACAGTGATAGTTTAAATTGAGATCTAGTTTTCTTTTTTTTTTCCTTTATTTTTTCTTTTTGGATACTTTATTTACATTTCTAATGTTTCCCCCTTTCCAGGTCTCCTCTTGGGAAACCCCCTATCCCCTCCCCCTCTCCAACCTCTATGAGGGAATTCTTCCTCCCACCCACCCGCCCACCCTCTACCATATTCCCACCTTGACATTCCCCTTTACTGGGGCCTCTAACACCCTCAGGCCCAAGGGCCTCTCCTCTCTCCCTGATGGCCAACGAGGCCATCCTCTGCACATATGTGGTCTGAACCGTGGGTCCATAGATGTGTATTCTTTGGTTGGTGGTCCAAACTCCAGGACTACCTGGGGGGGGGGGTCAGGCCTATTGACACTCTTGCTCCCTCCATGGGGCTGCAAATTCCCTCAGTTCCTTCAGACCTTTCTCCAACCCCTCCATCTGGGACCTCACTCTCAGTCCAGCGTTTACTGTTAAGTGAAACTTGGGCATTCTGAACTTTTGGGCTAATATCCACTTATCAGTGAGTACGTGCCATGTTCGTTCTTTTGTGACTGAGTTACCTCACTCAGGATGATATTTTCAAGTTCCATCCATTTGCCTTTGAATTTCATGAAGTCATTGTTTTAATAGCTAAGTAGTACTCCATTGTGTAAATGTACCACATTTTCTGTATCCATTCCTCAGTTGAGGGACATCTGGGTTGTTTTCAGCTTCTGGCTATTATAAATATGGCTGCTATGAACATAGTGGAACATGTGGCCTTATTACATGTTGGAGCATCTTCTGGGTATACGCCCAGGAGAGGTATAGCTTGGTCCTCAGGTAGTATTGTGTCCATTTTTCTGAGGGTCTGCCAAACTGTTATCCAATCTGTTTGTACCAACTTGCAATCCCACCAACAATGGAGGAGTGTTCCTCTTTCTCCACATCCTCAACAGCATCTGCTGTCATCAGAGTTTTTGATCTTAGCCATTCTGACTGGTGTGAGGAAGAATCTCAGAGTTGTTTTGATTTTCATTTCCCTGATGACTAAGGATGTTGAACATTTCTTTAGGTGTTTCTCAGCCCTGCGAATTTCCTCAGTTGAGAATTCTCTGTTTACCTCTGTTCCCCATTTTTTGATAGGGCTATTTGGTTCTCTGGAGTCTAACTTCTTGAGTTCCTTGTATATATTGGATAGTAGCCCCCTATCAGACGTAGGATTGGTTAAGATCTTTTCCCAATCTGTTGGTTGCCGTTTTGTCCTATTGACAGTGTCCTTTGCCTTACAGAAGCTTTGCAGTTTCATGAGGTTCCATTTGTCGATTCTTGATCTTAGAGCATAAGCCATTGGTGTTCTGTTCAGGAACTTTTCCCCTATACCCAGGTGTTCGAGACTTTTCCCCACTTTCTCTTCTATTAGATTCAGTGTAGCTGATTTTATGTGGAGGTCCTTGATCCACTTGGACTTGAGCTTTGTACAGGGAGATAGGAATGGATCAATTCACATTCTTTTACATGTAGACCGCCAGTTGAAGCAGCACCATTTGTTGAAAATGCTGTCTTTTTTTCCACTGAGTGGTTTTAGCTCCTTTGTCGAAAATCAAGTGACCATAAATGTGTGGGTTCATTTCTG
>CM052714.1:62213217-62293090 GCA_028551405.1 Uromys caudimaculatus
TGATTTTAAATCTGAGTCTTGCTTTTCTGGTGTGTTGGGGTATCCAGGGCTTGCTGTGGTGGGAGAGCTTGTTTCTGATGATGCCAAGTAGCCTTGGTTTCTGTTCCTTATGTTCTTGCCCTTGCCTTTTGCCATCTTGTTAACTCTGATGTTAGCTGATCTTACTGTCTGACTGTGGCTTGTCCCTCCTGCAGGCCTCTGTATCAATACTCCTTGAAGACCAGCTCTCTCTGAGAGGTATTTGGGTTTGGAGAGCTACGGCAGAGGGTCAGCTCTGGGGTGCAGACAGAAACCAGAAGGATCTTGTCCCTAGCAGTCCTTTGGTTCCTGTGTCCTGATGGCTCTGCAAGGGTCCCTCTTGATCCAGTGAGTTTTAACAGAAGTGGTAGTTTTGCCTGTGCTTGAAGGTGTGTCAGCACTCCTGGGCTACCAGTTCTTTCCTGGAGCCCTGTGGCCCAGGCTGAGGTCCCCAGGTCCTGGTGAGCAGTGGTGCTTGTCTTAACCCCACTCACGGCTTTTCCACGCTCCTGGGAGGGTAACTTTCTCCCGGTGCTAATTGGCTATGGAGCTCTGAGGCACAAGCTGAGGTTCCCAGCCACAGATGGAAACCGGAAGTTTCCTGTCCTCGACTTTTCCTCAGTCCCTGTGTCCCTCGGGTTCTGGGCAGTCCCGGTGAGCAGCGTTGCTTGTCTTAACCCCACTCACAGCTTTTCCACGCTCCTGGGAAGGCAATTTTCTCCCGCCACCACTTGGCTATGGAACCCTGGTGGCCCAGGCAGAGGTCTCCTGCCACAGATCGAGATCTAGTTTTCAAATCATTGTCTTCATATTTATTTTATATTATAAAGAAAATAGCTTGGTTTAATGCTCCTAATGTTTGGATTATAAAGAACAACAATAAAACTTCACAGCAAAATTAATGAATGCCCTTCAAACAAACTGCATATTGTATATAAATACATGACTAATTACAATATTTATAGTTTATCTGTAAGAAAAAGTATAGGTGGATCAAATAAAAATTCTGAGTCAAATATTAATATATATAATATTTTTCCAAGTGTCTCTGTAAGGAAGACACTCTGTAAGGAATTATATACACTGAACATTGTATCTTGGTGTTGAAGGGATCCTGTACTATTTTGATTTCTATTTCTAGTTTTAATACAAAAAAGTGCTAAACTGAAAAAGGATAAGAGGGTTATGTATGTATGTATGTATGTATCTATCTATCTATCTAGAGCCAAATTTGAGTCGTCATGACCCAGAAATACAGGTTTTTTTACTAACAGAACAAAAAAAGGCCTTAATCAAGGCAATTTCCAAGGACATTGATGGGAACATTAATTATGACGTTACAGCACAGTGGAGAAATCTCTCTATGAGCCTGAGTTGTTATCTGATGACTCTTAGGCCTTTTGGTTGGTGGAAAATTGGAGTATTTTAATTTATTCCATAGGTTTTAAATCTGTAGCCAGATGTTAGTCCCCATACAGAGGTGGCAGTCTGAGAATGGCTAAACTGTAGTTAGGATCTGGATCTGCAACATTGCAAATTCTCCACAGTCATATAAGGTTCAATCAAACAGTCATCAGGACCTGTGCCCAGGGGTGGCACTTCCTGCGGTGAGCTGGGTCCTCCGATAGCAATCAACAATCAAGAAATGCCACACAGCCATGCTTGCTGGCCAGTCTGACAGAGTCATTTTCCCAAGTGAAGTTCCCTTCTCCCAGATGACTCTAATTTGGGTCAAGTCGACAAAAACTAACCAGTGCAAACCCCATACTTGGCTTTTAAGCTGAAGCAGCTTTCTGCTTCCACAGGCCATTTAGGATGCAATTTGATTACTGTGGTTCATGGTTTTCTTCATGCACCTTGTCTCATGTATATATATATATTTTATGGGGGAGTCAGTATCTTTGTGAACTTCACTCTCAGGCCAACATGGTCAGTTCCTCACTGCTCAAAAAAGTTTCTTTTGGTTCCTATCAACCTCACAAGTAGAAGATAATCTACTAATACAATTCACACAATTGAGAACATTTCAATATGCTTTAAATTAAAGTGATCCAAAAGAATGGGAGGCAAGAAAATATCTCTCACATCTTAAGGCTTGACCACTCTCTACTGTCTTCCTGCCTCCAAGACTGATATTGCTGGCATTTCTAAGCCCAACTAGACTTAGAACAGGTACCTTGGTGACCTTTTACAGAGAATAGAGATGTCAGATGTGACAGAGTCAGTCTTCCCCGTGGGCCTGAGGAGTTTGGCGAAGCTTATAGATAGATAGCCTCAAAATTTGTAAAAATCACATCTGGTCTTTACCAGTATTTTTCTCTGCATAGTCAGACCAAGCCCTTCTCCCTATTGGAGGACTTGAACCTAGGTAGGGCTGTGTCTGTTTGAAGTGGATGCTCTGTAGTGCTATATCTCTGGCCCTGAGTTACACTGTATATTGAGTTTTTGGAGTATCTTAGTTGCCTATGACCTTTATGCATTGTTTTTTTTTTTTTTTTTTTTTTCAACATGTTTTCCCAACTCTTAAAACAGGCTTGTGATTCTGAGTTCACAAATTAGTCACACTTCCTGCCATAAATCTAGCTGTCTAATCAACTATGTAGAATGTTTAAAGTAACATACATAATGTTTGGGGGGATTTAGTTCTGGTAGTAGAGTAGTAGAATTAATGCTTAGTGGGTCTGGGGTCCAAGATTAAGTTCCTAGCACCCAAATAATAGAAAAATGATGTAGCAAGCTTGAATGTGGTAAATATTGAGAGTGATCTCCTAAGTTACCATTTAAATTACCATTTAAATGTCCAGAAGTTGTTCTGTGTTCATTCAGAAATGGATTCCAGGAAAAATGTAAAGTTTTGCCCAAACCTTCTATATTTTGTCTTATAAGAGAGAAAAAAAGAAAACTCTGATATCAAAAGTGAATTGTGAAAAATTATGTTAAGACAATAGACAATCTAAAATTCCCAAAACCCAGTCTACATTTTTATAGAAAGAATACAGGAGGTAGTGAAGCATTGACCACAGAAACCACCTTTCTTCCACTTGGCACATCCTCTGATTATCTGAAGCTTAAAGAGCAGCACAGCTGTCTCCGGTGGGCAGCACCACCCCACTGGGGTGCTCTGGGGACAAACTGTGGAAGATTTTGTCCTTGGACATGGGAATTCCATGCATTTTACCTGGTTTCAAGTCAGGGCTTTTCCACATTAGCAGTGTAGACAGCTTGGGCTTTTATTATCCTTGTTATGGGATATCATCCATATTGTAGACTAGTTAGCATCATCTCTAGCTAACTAATTCTCCTAGTTCAGATATTCAACAATATCTCCTGAAAGTTGCAGATGTCTCTTGGGGTAGTAGAGAATATAACACTGCTTAAAATCTAATAATTCTAGGTTAAACAGTTCTTAAACTCTTCCTAATTATTTGCTAATTGGTTTTCAGGAGAACAATGGGTCCAATGTTAGTAGAACCATAGAAAATAATTCTGTGGTGCTCCTGGCTATATATGACAGGAGCAGGGCATGGAGAAGGGCTCTCTCTATTTTATGCTTCCTGAATACAGGAACATGAATGTAAAGAAAAAAGTAGATGGTATTGCAAATACAGAGAAACACAAACAAAAGTCAGGTAAGTAAGCAAAACTAAAACTCAGGATTTGTACCTTCTACTTGATACCTACCAGTCTTCTGTTGTCACCTAAAATAATGCTTCTTAATCTTCTTAATGTTGTGACCTAATACAGTTCCTCATGTTGTGGTGACCCTAACCATAAAATTATTATTAGTTTTTGCTGCTTCACAACTTTAATTTTGCTACTGTTATGAGTCGTAATATAAATATGATATGCAGATGGTCTTAGGTGACACCTGTAAAAGGCTTGTTTAACTACCCCAAAAGGTCTCAGCCCCATAGGTTGAGAGCTATTTGACCTAGACTTTTAAAACAGAAATTGGGAGATTATAATATATAATGGATGGTCTTGATTGACAACCTGATGAGATTTACAATCATCATGTAACCCTAACCTTAACTCTAACCCTAACCCTAACCCTAACCCTAACCCTAACCCTAACCCTAACCCTAACCTAGACCTGTCTGTGAAGTATTATCTAGATTGGGTTAAGGTAGAAAGAGTCACCCAAATGTGTGCAGTTACTGCTTCATGAGATGAATAAAAAGGAGAAAGCGAGCAGAATCTAGGCACCCATCATTCCATACAGTCTGACTGGTGGAATATGCAACCTCCTCCTATTCATCTACCATGACAGACTGTGTACCTGGGAACTGTGAGACAAAATAAACTTCCTTAGTTTGCTTTGTTTGGTATTTTGTCACAGAAATCAGATTAGTAAGTAATACACAGCATTAATATGTACGACTCTGGGGAGCCTTAACTTCCTGGAGACCCCCTGAGTGAACACCATGGAGTCGGGGATTGAAGCAAAATGCAAGAGGAATTTATTGTTCCAGCATGCTGGGGTCTTTCTGCACACCAAGATTGGAGAGAATGACCTTGTGCAGCCCGTTCAGCGAGCTTTTATAGCTTTTAGAGCAGCAGCCATTAGGCACAATATGATTGGCAGAACAGTGTGACTTTTAAACTGATTGGTCTTTAGGGAATAAGCTAGTAGGGGCTTAATCAGCTCCTCCCCTCCAGCCTATGTGTTCTCTAACCTGTTTCTTCCAGGAGGGGTGGGGTGGTCATTTGCTTGGGGCCCTGGTAGAATTTTCCAAAGTTCCTGGGCTGACCTCTCTTCAGATAGACTGCTGAAGGTTATTAATATTACTCATTCCCCTTAGCCATGACTCATTTGCTCAAACTTTGTTCTTCAGCACAATAGGTAGATCACCTACAGCTCTCTGGTGTTTTTAAAAAATTAAGTTCACAAGCTTGAAAAAATTAACTGAGAGTCCTGATGGGCAAGTTCTTATCACTTAGAGTGATTCTTAAGTCTCCAGATGATTAGATGGATGGCTATGGGAATAAAGAGGTAAGTTCTCAATGAAAACTCAGAGACTGTCCACCATAGCAGCCGTTCTCTCCCTTCTGAGCCCTTTCCAGCACACGCTTTCATTTTCCAGAATCCCAATTGCTGAGAAGTTTGAATCTCTGGATTTTCTTCTGAGAAAAGAGAGGCCTCATCTCTTGTCTTGTTCTTTAATGAGCTGAGCAACTTGTGGCCCTTATAAAGTTGCTATATTTAGCAGTTTTGTTTATGAAAATGTCAAACACAAAATACGAGCTAGTGAGGTGTCAACAAGGAGTCTTGAAGTTTAGGCTAGCCCGTGGGGGGGAGGGGGGAGAGAGAGAGATTCCATTGCCATGCAACCTTCTGAAATATTGTCTCATCTTGTATATTTAGTGGACTGCTTACCTTGGAAGGGCACAGAATTACCTTGAATCTTAAAGAACTACCAGTGAATATATGTTTTCTAAAACTTCAGAATACGAGATTCAACTGTTGAGAAAAGAATTATATTTGGCTTTGACTGTGATGTAATTTTGATTCGAAATAGTCCCCACAGACCAACATGTTAAAGACTAGTCACCAATGTGTGATGCTATTGGTCTTGATGGAACATTTAGGAAGTGGGGACTAATGGGAGGGACATTAACTGTAGAGTGTCCTTGAAGGGGACATTGGGACCTTTCTGTCTTTACTCACCAGAGGTCTGAGGTGAGACAGCTATGATGTGCCATGTCCACAAGACTGAGCAACCATAAGCCTCTGCAACCATAGGCTGAAAGAAAGATTTCCTCCTCGCAAACTGCTTCTTTTAGGTATCTTCTCACAGCGACAGAAAACTGACATACACAGCCTATAACTCACTAATAGATGATATCTTTAAGAAGACCTCATGAGAATATATCCTGATGTGTCTGTCTCTTTCTGACAGAAGAACACGTTAAAAGCATACTCTGATGAGAATATGAAATGTTTGCTCTTGGGGTATTTATACCAGCTGCAGAGTTAGAAAAGAGAAATGAAATTTGTGCAAAGCCTTTTCGCTAATATTTTTTTTCTCATTGCTGTGATAAAACACTCCAAAGAAGCAACTTACATTCACAGTTTGAGGGGATACAGTCCATTATGGCTGAAAAAGGAGCAGTGGCAGAAGGCTCCACAGTGCTGTGAGCACGCAGCTTAAACACCTCATCCTCCTACATCTTGGTGTAGAAGGAACTGGGGATACATTACAGACCTTAGCCAACACTCTCCAGAGAATCTTTTCCTTTTCCAACGAGGTTCTATCTCCCAAATGTTCCACAACCTCCCAACCCAACATTTTCAGCTGTTCAAATACATGAGTATATGAAAGAAATTTTACATCCAAGTCATAACTCTACCACTTCCCCCTCCAGGCTCATGGCCGTCTCATAATGCAAAATATAGTCAGTCTAACTTCAATAATCCTGATAGTGTGACAGTTCCAACACTCTTCAAAAGTCCCAAGTCTGGTCTGTAACTAGACAGACTTCTAACTATGAACTCTTATGACACAAACAAACAAACAAACAACTCCCAACATATAATGGCCCAGAGTAAATGTTCCCATTACAAAGAGGAAGAATGGGAACCCAGCAAGGAAACATTGGGCCACTGCAGGAACAACAATGGCTCAGCAGGTAAGAGTATGTAAAGTTCGTGCAGAACACCCCACTTTGGCTCCCAGCACCCATGTCTGTAACTAGAGCTCCTTGGAGATCCAACTTCCTCTTCCGGCCTTTGCAGGCACTGCACTTGCATGAACATTCCCCCACCCAAACATGCACACTCATATGCATAGTTAAACATAAATCTTTAAAAAAGAGAAAGGTAAAAAAATTGGCCCAGAGAGTAGGACAAAACACAGCAGGGCAGGCAAAAAGCAGATGCATGTTCAGCATCTGGGTTTGTAACAGCATCATCTGGGCTCCACATGGCCTGGGCAACTACCCAGCTGCATTGCCTGTGGCACACATGGCCTCTCTTTTGAGCCAGCTCCACTCAGTGCCTAAGCAAGGATCTCATGTTCCTGTCATTGCTAATATCCTAGGGTCTCCACTACAATGTAGCTTCACTGTCACAGCTTGACAAACAGCTTGCTTGGGACCTTCATGTGGGGAATCTGACCCCGCTACAAATAACTTGACCACAGGGGACTCCTGGAGCCTGAGTACAAGTCTTGGTAAACTCCTCAATCTTTTATCTTGCTTGTCTAAAAAAACCTGCACCAGATGACAATGCCAACTTGCCACAGAGCCTGCCCCTGTGTTCCCTCAGACCATATCAGCAGCAGCTCTGAGTTCTGGAAAACTTATTGCCTAGGTCCCTTTTTCACCCTTAAGACTCTGGTTTCATTTGTTTGTTTTGTTTTATGTTGTTGTTGTTTTGGTGAGGTGTTTGTTGCTTTTTGGTTTTGTTTGCTTGTGTTTGTGAAAAACAAAAGTTTTCCAGGCATTTTCTTCTCTATGAATTTTCATGGTTAAACTCTGGAGCTCTAGACGGGTAAGATCTTGCCCTTACAACACCACCTTTCTTATTGTCCCAGAGCAAAGCTTGTATGTAGCTTCTCAGTGGGCCTCATCTCTTGAACAAACACAGATGCTTTGTCTGAATTTCAGACAAGCCTTGGTGTGCCTAAGTCTTTGAGGCTCCTCCCCTCCCAGAACCACACATCTCCTACACCCCATAATATCACTTGTAGCTCTTTCTCGGTACATACTTGCAAAGAGTTGTGGGTAACAGCCATGGTGCAGCCAGAATGCTGGGGTTTGTTTGTTTGTTTGTTTAGTTTTTGTTTTGTTTTGTTTTGTTTTTCTGCCACATCAACCCGGTCATTACTTGTGTTTTGAGAAGGTCTCCTGTAGGTAAGACTGGGCCTCACCTTGACCTTCTGAACTTCCTACCTCTGCCTCGAAAGTTCTGAGATCACCAGCATGTACTATTAAGCTCAGCTTAGTCTGTTATTTTTAAATCTTCATTTAAATATTCAGGACACAAACAGAACCTGGCCTTTTTATTTTGGTAAAATATAACATGAATGTCTTCTGGTCCAGTTCCTGGTCCTCTGAGAAACTGTCTGCATTTCTATTGGCTTCTATCTTCCATACTCCTTCTGAAATGGCCTATTAAACTCTAATTATAGGATTCTGAAGTTCTTTAGACTAACCTCTTTCTGCGAACTAGTTACTAAGGCTAAAGACCCAATAGTTGGGTTTCACATAACAATGTTCCAATTTCCAGTACTATCTTTAATATTATTTATTGCTGTAAATTGAAGTAAACAATGTATTTGGCTTGCAGTTCAGGGGAATACAGTCCACCATAGTGAAGAAGGCAAATTGGCAGGTGCCTCCATGGCAGTGAGAGTATACTCCAGGGACTCCACATCCTGGCAGAATAGGAAGCAAAAAACACAGGAAGTGGGGGCAGGCCATAAACTTCAAGTCTCACTCCTCGGTTAGGACATTGGCTTCTTCCTGCTAGGAGCCACTCCCAAAAGCTCCACAGTCTCCTCAGTCCTCATGACCAGATGAACACCACATGGTCAGACTTGATGTGTACCAGTCATATGTAAAGCTCAAAGGCCAATATAGGCAGGTGCACAATACACAAGAGATCCCATGAGATGGTATGTGCAGCTTTCTTACCAGTTTTGGAAGCATCATTGTCTTTCTCTTGAACTGTAACAGTGCCCAGTTTTCTTCAGTTCTCGTTCCCAGTGGGCCTATTTCTGGACATCAAAACACCTTTCATCTGAGACACTTCTCAGCACTCCCTGCGATGCCAGCCCTGTTTCCTCACACCCTTTCCTTGTCTGTGAACCCCACTCAGTTAAATTATGCTGCTCTACAGATTCAGGGATTAGTGTGCTTGGGGTGTGGGACAGGAAACCTTGGGAAGGGGTCCTTAGGTCCCCTAAAGGAACTTGAGTATGTTTACTCATGGCCATTGAGTCTCTTTATCAACATTATATAGTTAAGCATTAATGATGAGGTCCCGAACAGCCCCTTAACCTCTCCGTGCCTCAGTTTCCTTGTCAGTTACATAGAATAAAATCATACTTGCATACTAGATTAGGACTGAGCTAATTTAGGTTGAACCCTTCTAATGATGCAGACCCAGTAAGCCTTCGTAAGTCTATTACGTCTACAGAAATGAAAATGCAACAATGTTGTTATGTTTCATTTTATTGTTTCTTAATGCCTTTGAAACATGTAGTCATTTTAATTTTAACCTAATTTAATAAGAAGATTTACTCTCTATATGAGCAAGGTCTACCGTTTTCCTTATCAGCCTAATAGGCCAGGAAAAACATGAAATTCGTAGGGCGCAGGTTCGGTTCAGAAATTTTCTACGTGTGTGTGTGTGTGTGTGTGTGTGTGTGTGTGTGTGTGTGTGTATGTATATATGAGTATCTTGTAAGTGTATTTGTGTCTGTGAGTATGTATATACATATATATGTATATGTATCTGCCTGTCTCTGTGTTTGAGAGCATGTAAGTGTATGTATGTGCACTTGTGTGTATGTCTCTGTGTGCTATGTGTTGGTATGTACATGTGTATGTATCTGTGTCTATGTGTAATTTGTCTATGTGTGTGTGTGTTTGTGTATGCATGTGTGTGTGTCTATGTGCTATACATGTTAAAAACATGAGAGAGTGTCAGTGATGGATCCAGCTGATCTTCTCGCCCATTCCTCTTGTCATTCCTTGTGTAATGAAACCATGAGACCTCTTTCATTGTGTGCAACTGGTACTGCCTGGACTGACCTGCCCAGATGCCATGCCAAGAAAGGATGAAAAGCCTGGTGTTGTCCTAAGGAAAGCAATCCTCTGACTAAGCTGAGCCCTCACTGTGGCAGCAGGCTTAGAAAGAACATGACCTTTGTCTTGTTACATCTACTCTTTCTCATTGTATTACTCTTGACTTAATTTTATATTCTACAGTAGATTTTTTCTGTAGTTATGCTGGCTCTCTTGTGTAGACACAGATATAAGTTAGCTACAGATATAACCTAGCCAAATAATTTTGGCTCAACATACCCGGAACTAAAAGAGATTCGCCATAGCCTAAAGATATCAGAATACAGACTAAAGCTGTATATTGAAATTTTTTTGAACAGATTACTCTAGACAAGGAGCCTGGTGACTTTGGCCATCATGGGGGAGCTACAAGGAATGGAAACTGGTAGTGGAAATTCCTGTAGATTAAAAAAAATTTAGATTTATTTTATCTGTATGAATGTTTTGTCTGTGTGTACGTATGCAAATGCAGCACATGTGTGCTTACCTGTCGAAGTGAGAAGAGGGTGTCAAACCCTCTAGAATGGAAGTGATGGATGGTTGTGTGCCACCATGTGGGTGCTGGAAACCAAACCCAGGTTCTCTGCAAGAAACGCAAGCAAACTTAACCTCTGAGCTACTTCTCTAGTGCCTGCTGTGGGCTTTAAACCCTTATCTGCAAGGAAGGTCTTGAGATCTTCCTGCTTCTGATATAGGGAGCAGATTATTCTCAAGACAAGACAGAGAACACCCTCTGTGGCCCTCTTCTTTTGTTCCGTGTGTGAGTTCTTTTTCAGGGCTGGCGGAGAGAAAGCAGAGTAGAGGTTGCTCTATTCCGAGATGCTCGTGCCTGTAAGATCTGAAAAGGCAGGAGCTTACAGTGCCGGGGAATGAATGTGGCAACCCTAGGAAGCAAGAGAAGCCCCTCACGCTTTCAACCAATTGCCTTCATGCAGAGGTAGATACCCTCTGTCAGCAAGGAGCCATCTGTCCGTGGATATCTTTTGCTGTCTTAAAATCCTCTCTTGGTGTCATATACCTGCCTTGCCCAATATTACTGTGTATCTGTGACCTTTGTCAGTCCCCTATATAGTCTTTGTTCTTTTATTTGTCTCTGACTCTGTCTGAGGCCAACCAACCCACATAGCTAACTGAATCCAGTGGTATTTTATGGAGTTGGATGATGGGACGCCGGGCACTGGAGTAGGGGATGAAGGCACACGGCTTGAAGACATAGACTACCTGTGTAGACGTTTGTCCAGTTCTCCCTCCCAGCCCCATGCTCCTAGAAATAAGACCCAGACTCAAAATATATTTATAAATACCTTGGCCATACAGCTAGGGTCTACTCTGACTAGATATAACTTGAAATATCCCATTTATTTTAACCTACATTCTACCACTTGCTGGTTATTGCTCAGGTACCGTGCATCTGTCGCCTCACATCTTTTCAGGTGCGTGTCCCCCCCCCCCCCAGCTCTGTTTCAGAATTCTTTCTGCCTCCCACATGTCTCACCTTCCATTTCCTGTGTAAGCCAAGCTTTTTAATTGACAGGTGATGCATCTACAATATACAAGATATTCTCTCTACACACCTGAATATCCCATATCTTACTTGGGATTTCTGGAGACAGTTGCTAATAACCTTTGCAGACACATAACTGAACTTATAAATGACTACACTTTGTCTTTCTCTCTTTCTTTTTGACTTTCTACTGTGTGTGGTATATTCGTGTGTGTGTGTGTGTGTGTGTGTGTGTGCATGTGTGTGTGCGTGTGCGTGTGCGTGTGTGTGTGTGTGTGTGTGTGTGCATGACTGTAAAAGTATTACATGTGTCAAGAGAGGCATCAGGTATCCTGCTCTGTCACTTCCTTATAACATTGAAAGTAGTTTCTCATTGAATCTGGAGCTGTTGTGATGACCAGCTGGCTAGCAAGTTCCAGTGATGCTCTTGTCTTCATGCCTTCAGAGTGCTAGGGTCACAGACTCACATGGGGCCTCACCCTACTTTTTATGTGGGTGCTGGGGATTTGAACTCAGATCCTTATGCTGGTTCAGACAGTGATTTTACTCACTGACCATTGTCCAGTCCTCACTCTGGATCTTAAGGAAGCTTGTGCTGTCTCTGTGGTTGCGGAGACATTGGATCTTAGAGTCTGTAAACGATGTTTGCTCAGAAGATAGTGAACACATCTCACAGTTCTTCTTGAACAGGTCTGTCAGATAACTACAGCATCCGTGCATCTCTTTTAGGAAAACTGGAATTAAAATTCATGGGTAAAAACAAGATAATGTGAAAAACAAAGCAACGATACTTTAAAAATAAATATTACAGATTGTAGTCTTAGTTTATTTGTTTCATTGCCTTAATAAGGTTGTACCATGTCATTTGTAAAGGGACTAGCCTGTGAAGACTGTGACTTTGAAGAAGAAAATAGAGAAGGCCTTTGTTTGCAAAAATCCAAGTAAGAGCAGTTTTTGAAACTGCTGCTTAAGCAGTGTCCATAGCTGCGAAGCTGCTGGCACGTGACCTTGGTCATGTGGAATGACAATTTAAACCTTTATCCCTTCTTATCATGAACATTCTTACACCATTCCCCAAGGATCTCTAAAGCTGTTCTAGAAATGGTTGTATCATCCTAAACTTGCATCTGCTCAGCTCTTGATTGCCTCAGGAAAAAAAAAAAAAAAACTCTACTCTTTTATAGTGTTTTGCATAGCAACGTCCCAAACACAGCAAACACGATGACGTTTGGAAAACACAGAGTCTGGGAGAAATACAGCTATGCAGAGACCGGGCGTATGTTCCCAGAAACCACTTGGGGACCAAGTAGCTACTCTCCCATGACAGCTGCAAAGGGCCGAGTTGCTCCAGGTTCTCATTTCCTGAAACTCTTCCTTAGCAATTCTCACAAACAAAAGTTTTATTTTATTCTGAAATCATGTGGAAAAGATTAAAAAAAAAAAGAATGTTTCTTGAAAGGCAAAAAGCTCCTTCAAGATGATGTGTCCTCCCATAAGGACAGGCTGCATGCTTCAGAAGCATCGTCAGTATGTAAGTACACGCAGGTCTAGAACAGTTGCTATAGAAACAAAACGTTCCTCCATTGAATGAAAAGATAATCCTTGTAGTGAATTTCCATACCGATGTCTAAGCTACACAAATTGCACATTGGTTGGGAGTCAAATCTATCTGTATATTCCAACACTTTCTGAAATAAGCCGGCATTAGCTCTGGGAGAAGGGAAGATGCTTTCCTTCATAAAGTTCAAACCAGAGCTCACCTAATCCAGCACCAAAGAAACCTTGTGGTGTCTATGGATTGTTTTATCCAGTCTTAAGTTCCTGCCACCCCAGTTCTCAGAGCACCCTATCCACTCAACAGCATCAGAGGATTCTCCTACCATGGCTCATAGGACTTGCCCTGAAGAAGAGAGCACGGTGCAGTGCACTGCAGGCGTTGGGAACAAGTCAAGGTGTCAAATAGAGTTTCACTTTGGGAGGCTTCAGGGAGCTGGCTTTGAGCGAGGTGTTTTGCGTTGGTTTTGTATTTTTGAGGCAGGGTCTCATGAAGTAGATTGGCCTGGAACTTGTCCTGATCCCTCCTACATCAGCTTTGTGAATGCTGGGATCAAAGATGTGCCCCACCATGCCCGACCTTGAGTAAAGTTTCCATTTCTCTTAAGATGTGCAGTCTCAGCTGAGCCTGGTGGCACAGGCCTGGGGTCACAACTACTTGGGAGGCTTAGACCGGAAGGCCGCATGTAGTCCCAATTTTAGAATTTTGTTTTCTTGTAAAAAAAAGAAACCCAGAGAAATATTATAAGAAAATGTTTTTGTTTCAATCCCAGGTGTGGGGTTATGGGAGTGCTTCACAGCAGCTGACTACGATTTGCTTTCTGCTCTAGCCGAGAGGCATGGTTTTGCCAGATGCAGATAGTTTTCTGTGATTGTGTGACATTTGGAGTTCTGGGAACTTTTGAGAGAGTAAATGCCAGGACCCTGCCCGATAGGTGGGGTTGGTGGTTGGTGGCTCAGGGAGGTTGGTTGCAGTTTGTTAGCAGTCATGCTTAAAAAAGAAACAAAGAATTCAAATGCGAGGATCTCTCTCTCACTCTCTTCCTCTCTCTCTTTGTCTCTCTTCCTCTCTCTCTTTGTCTCTCTGTCTCTCTTTGTCTCTCTGTCTCTGTCTCTCTTTCTTTTCTGTCTCTGTCTCTCTTTCTCTGTGTCTCTGTCTCTCTGTCTCTTTCTCTCTCTGTATCTCTCTGTCTCTCTGTCTCTGTCTCTGTCTCTCTCTCTCTCTCCTCTCTCCTTCCTTCTCTCCTATCTAGTGATAGGGGATGACAGGAAGTAGGAGGAGAAAGGGTGGGAGAAAGAAGAACCCATAAAGCAGCAAAACCCAGCTACCTCCACAAGTTCAAGAAAAGGCTTAGTAAAGTCTGTCTCACAGTGAAAAGTACCAAATGTGGGGGAGGGGTGGAGGAAGAAAGAAAACTGGATATTAATCTTAGTGATATGATGCTCAATGTCTTGGGCTCAATCCTTACTCTCACTAAAATAAGTAAGTAAGTAAGTAAATAAATAAATAAATAAATACATAAATAAATACATAAATAAATCAGTAGAAAAGCCCAGATCTCTTACTTGAGCATGTATGAAGTGAGGCTAGTTTTGATTTGATCATGTCTCACAGTCCCTGTCAAGATGACAACTGTGATGTGTGTGACATTTGTTGCACGTGAGTGAACTTGGTCATTATTCCTTTGACTGTTTTGTCAATGACTGGCTCTATGCATACTGAATTTGACTGACATTTAACGTGTTATTCAAAAGGCTGTTTGACTACTAATTCTTGAGGTGAAATTTTCTCAGGGACAAAGTTTGATGTTAACTGAAGGAAATTGTTGTTGAGGGCAGAACCCCCGGTTATCAAATTGCAGAGGAGCTAAAGCAGCTTGGGAAGAAATCACAGAAATGATTGAGAGTCTTTCATGAGGCAAGCTGGGTCGCCAGCACACTGGCTGGCATGCAGCATGTGCTGAAAGACCGATACTGGTGGTTCTGAGGAGCGCAGGGACAGATTCAGCCCCTGTTGATGTAAAGATACTCACACAATAATATAGGAAGACAAGCTGTCTTAAGCTGAAAGGAGCATTTGCAACAAATATAAAGTAAAAACTGAAGAGCTAGGAAAGCATTGTGACGTTTTACTAGAACATTCTTCCTTTGTGGTATACAAAATAGCTGTGCTTTTTACTATATTGACGTTTCAGACTTAATGGTGTGCAGACATGCAAAGAAGACCAACCGACGGAGGAGGAGTACTTGGGACCCATGACAGAAAAGCAAGCAGGACACAATATAGCAGCTTGAAGAACTCAAATTCCTTATGATCCCCTCCAAATACTAGGAAATACACTACCTTTAAAACTCATTTTCTATGAACCGGATGAGCGAACCAGAACACCGGAATTCTGCTCTGAGCTTTAGAGTAAGACATTAGCACTTTAATAGTAGTTAAAACTTTTTAAAAAAGGAAATTAGCCTTGATGTGCGCACTATGAAGATCGTGTAATGAGCCGTTACAATGCATTCTACTTGCATGGAAAATGCTTTTATTTTTCTTGTTGCTGTGGTCCTGGGAATTGAACCTACAACCTTTTTTTTTTTTTTGGTTTTTCGAGACAGGGTTTCTCTGTGTAGCCCTGGCTGTCCTGGAACTCACTCTGTAAACCAGGCTGGCCTCGAACTCAGAAATCCACCTGCCTCTGCCTCCCGAGTGCTGGGATTAAAGACGTGCGCCACCACTGCCTGGCTGAAAATGCTTTTATTTTAAGAAAGAAAGAAAGTTAGGTGGGAGGAGAAGAAGGAAGGAGAGAGGAAGGAAGAATCGAAAGGAAGGAAGGAAAATGCTGTATGAAAACTCAGTAGCAGGTCCAACTCAAAGTCCTAAGATGACACTGGGACCATAGGAGGCTCACACAAGGTGCCTACTACAATTCAGATCAAGTTAAAAAAAAAAAAAAGCCTTGGATTATATTCTTATTTTTTTTCTGAATTTTTAAAAAAAATCTTCTTAAAAAAAAAAAAAAAGGTCAATTGCTGCTAGCTTACTTGGCTTATGCTGAAATAAGTAGAAAATTTGAAGACTCAGAATCTTGGCCCATTTTCCTCTGTAGTTTTTAAGTTATAAAATATATCTACGGGAAACAGAGCCTTTTAGGGTTTATTACTGTATTTTAATATCCAACAGGGTGTGTCGAAGCAATCAAAAATATCTTTGGGTGACTTACAGAAGACCAACTGTAGGGTAATGGTCCAGTGAAGTGGCTATCCAAAATCTGGGGGAGTAGTAATTCCAGGTTCAAGTCACCAGGCTTGTGGTTTATACCATCTATACACACAGGGATCCCACGTCAGCCAGCACTGGACAGCATCTTCCTATGTGGGTGGCAGCTGCCTGTCAGCTCCATAATCCTGAAGGAAAGCCAGGAATTTATTTCAAAGCATTTGTCCAGCGTAAACCACATGTGCTCTCCAGGGAACTCTGGGCCTGAAGCCTGCTGGCTTATCCGGAGGTGGGGGGTGGGGGTGGACTGTCTTCTCAAAGCCAATAAGATAAAAGAAACCTTCCATAGTCCAAAACAGCACAGCTCATGGGTGGGAATTGCACAAGATTAAAAGGTTTGTCCTTTTTGTTGGCCTCAGAAAAACAAAGAAATAGGAGGAAATGCAGTCTGCTGTGGGGGTCCTTTGTCTAATGCTGTTTGTTTGACTTGCTTAAAGGGAACACTGAATGAAGTGGTGACTGTGACTGTGCATTAGACAACTCCATTGGTCACTAGGAGGCCTTGAGCACTCAATAGCAGATTTCTATTATCCTGTCACTTCAGGACACATGCCCACTTCACATCATTGGAACAGAATCCTACCAAAGTCAAGATTTCTGTATCTTAGAAGAAGTCATTGACTGTAGTAGTACACAGGGAAGATCAGAGGGTAGACAAGAATGCTGCTAACCTTTGTTATTTCCTGCCAAAACTGCCACAGAAGGGCATCCATGTACCTGTCTACCCTTCCAAGGGAGCTGGTATACTGGAACATAGAACACTGTAGCAGGTCAGCTGCTTCTTGTTACTTTTAGCAAAATAATGTGAAAGAGAAGTGGAGCAGGTCTTTGCTGCTTTGTGGGTTCTTTTTCCCCTTATATCCCAACTCCTTTCATCCCATAACACTAGATAGGAAAAAAAACTAAAGATAGATAGGAGAGAGGAATTAGAAAAATCCCTGCATCTATTTTTTTCCTTTCCTTTCTTCTTTGACCACGGTTACTAACAAACTGCAAATAAACTCCCTAAATGACCAACAGCCACCCATTCTGCCTCTCGGAGCTCTAGTATTTATATACCTTTTGAAAAGTTCCCAAAATTCCAAATGTCACACAGTCACAGAAACTATCAGCAGCTGGCAAAAACACCCTTGTGCTAGAGCACGAGGCAAATCATACTCAGCTGCTATAGACAATCTGAGGCAGCTCTATATCCCCATACCTGGGCTTAAAGCAAAAGCATATTCTTATAATATGTATTTTTTTAAAGAAATCAAAATTTCAGAATTGTCACTAGAGAGAAGGGCTTAAACAAGGCGCATATAGTTTGCATGGAGAGATGAAAGTGAATAGATGAGATTCTATTCTATCTCTCTCTGCAGATGAGCTGAAATTTGAGAGAGAGAGAGAGAGAGAGAGAGAGAGAGAGAGAGAGAGAGAGAGAGAGAACACCCTAATATTGGCAAAGAAGATTGTGAGGGAGAAACAGGAGAAAGCAGTTGACAGGTTGATGCCCATCAGCAGGATGCAGAAACAAAATCCTAGATGGCTGCAAAAAATCTATATAGAAACATTCAACACAGTGTGATCAGGCAGTGCAGGTTTCCAAATCTACAGCTTCTCTTCTATCCAGAGTGAGAACATCTAATGTTCTCTGTGGAATCTAGTGCACAGTGAGATTTAATGAAACCATTGTTTGCTTCATAATGAGATACCTATGCATCTCTCTTATCTATTTATCATGTCATCTATCTACCCACAAACAATGGATCCATATATTCGCTATATGCTTATATATTAAATGAAATCCATCATATACAGTGGATAATGTATATACCATATATTATACATATACATAATAGAATATATTAAATGATATGACATATCAACTACAGCTCCTAAGGAATGAGAGAATGAATCCGTATCCCTAACAGGAATATTTAAACGAGATGATTCATCTCTTGGCAAGTCTTCTGATCCTTTAGAGCACTGGTTCTCAATTTTTCTAATGCTGTGATCCTTTAATACAGTTCCCCCTAACCATTGCTACTTCATAACTGTAATTTTGCTACTGTTATGAATTTTAATGTAAGAATCTGTGGTCTTAGGTGACCCCTGTGAAGTGGTTATTTGACTCCCAAAGAGGTTGTGACCTCTGGGTTGAGAATGTGCTCTAGATTGTAATGAAATATAACCACACACCTTTAATATAGAAATACTTCTGAATAGTTCTATAGAAACATATACAAGTTTTTGTATTATAAATCCATATACACAAAATATTATTTGGAAGCAAATATCAGACGTTGGTTCCAGTGGCTGCCTCTGGGAGGGGTTTTGTGGCTGCAGGAGCATGAGGAAGACTGACACTTCCTAGTTTTCTTTGCGTAGGTTGGAAATTTTGAATTGTGTACATCTACATCACCTAATGGCATACACATAGAAAAAGTATATTACCCAACAAGATTGTAAGTGTATACGCCTTTTGATTCAAATAATTCTACAAATGCATCCACAAGTGTGAAATGGTGTCCTAGAGTTGATTCACAGTGCACTGATTTTAATAACAAAGACTGAAGTACTTCAAGCATCTGCCAATAAGATACAGATAAAGTTAATCGGATACGCCTATGGAACGCAATAACGTGCATCCACAAAAGGAGTGCTGATAGCATGGTTTGACAGGAGATGAGTCCCACAATATTACTAACTGAAAAGGACAAATCATATACCATCGTTAGAGTTTAAAGACTCTATGGCCATATCTCCCTGAACACAGCTGATCGCTTCTGATCTTGGAAGCTACACAGAGTCAAGGCCTGTTAGTGCTTGGATGGGAGAATTCATCTCTATCTATCTATCTATCTATCTATCTATCTATCTATCTATCTATCATCTATCTATCTATTATCTATCTATCTATCTATCTATCTATCTATCTATCTATCTATCTATCTATCTATCTATCTAAATATCTATCATCTATCTATTATCTATCTATCTATCTATCATCTATCTATCTATCTATCTATCATCTATCTATCTATCTATCTATCTATCTATCTATCTATCTATCTATCTATCTATCTATCTATCTATCTACATGTTTGCTGTTACAAGATGAGAACACTGGATGTCTCAGGAAAGGAAGGAGAACTTGGCAGCAGGGTGTTAGGAGTGGGATGGAGCCATTTCTGTTAGATTGCCCAGTTGTTTCTCACCTCAGCAGTGTCATTTAGGTAAGTTTCATCTTCTTCCTTCATGGACCACACTCATTTAGTAATGATGTTACACCACTTAACAATTTTATTTTTTCATTTATTGTGTGGGCACATGTGTGCATGTGTAAGACTGTACATGTGGAAGTTCAAAGACACCTTGCAGGAGGTGAGTCTCTCCTTCCATCCCACTGACCCCAGGAACTTTTAACAAGACCTACTATAGTCATCACATTTCTATTGCTGTGACAAAACACCATGACCAAAGCAATTGGTCCCCGGCCTTCTCTACTGACAAATCAAGAACAAATTGGGTAACAGGACTTTAACATCATAAACGCCCCCTTCACACATAAACCTAGGGAGACTGTTCTCATTCTCTATTCTCATTCGCCACAGCATCTACACATGCACAGCCTGTCTTCTTTCTATTTTCATTTTCTTTCTTTTCTTTTTTTGTTTGTTGTTTGTTTGAGACAGGATTTCTCTGTATAGCCCTAATTGTCGTGGAGCTTTGCTCTGTAGACCAGGCTGGTCTCTGTAGTGACAATTTTTGAGTTTTGGTTTCTTTAAAAAACACAGAAATATTATGGGAATATGGTTTTGTTTTAATCCCAGTTGTGGGATATGGGCTGCTTCAGATTGTCCACAGTGACTGAGTATGATTTGCCTCATGCTCTAGCAGGGGCATGATTTTGCCAGCTACAGATAGTTTCTGCAATGGTGTGACATTTGGAATTCTGGAGACTTTTCAGAGGATACATAAATGTTAGGTCCCTAAGAGGCTGGGGTGGGTTGTTGGTTGATTTCTGTTGGTCACAGTTTGTTAAGTAGTGATGCACAAAGAAGAAAGAAGAAATTAGATATCCCGACAGTGAAGATTAAACTTGTCCAGAGGAACTCAACACCCCTAATCAGCAGGAAGTAGTCTAATGATAACATCGCCCTCTTTTCTCTCTTGCCCTTTCTCTCTCCTATCGAGTGTTTGGTGTTAAAGGATGGAGAAGGATGGAAGAAAGAAGAACCTGAAAATTAGTCAAAGTTACAGGCCTCAAGCTCAGAGATCTGTCTGCCTCTGCCTCCTGAGTGTTGGGGTTGAAAGCATGGGCCACCACCACTGGCACAGTCTCATTTCTTATGCAGGATGAATCTTTCAGAATAAAAAAAAATATGTATCTAAAGGACTATTTGCATATGTTGCTTAAAACAATCTATGTATGACTGCTTTATAACAACACAGTGAAAAAGCATTTCAGTTCTATGTCTACTCTATTGCTAGTTCCTTGTTCAATGTGTATTTAGTGTGTGGACGAAAATATTTTAAAAAACTACCTCCTTTGACCTTGCTCAGCAATTAAGTTTTAAATTAGTTGTGTGTGTGTGTGTGTGTGTGTATGTGTGTGTATACATGCTGTGGCACACCCATACAAATCAGAAGGCAACTTTTGGGAGTTGTTTTTCTCCTTTCATTATGTGGGTCCCAGGTATGAATGTGGGCTGTCAGACATTCATGGCAATTATTTTTGCCCATTGAATCAATCTTACTGTCCCCACCAATAATTTTTATAATTAAAAATTATTTAATTATTTTATGTGTATGGGTTTTGCCTGCCCCTATGTCTGAGTACCATGTGTGGGCCTAGTGGCCAAGGAGGCCAGGAGAGGGCATCGATTTCCTTGAACTTCAGTTACAGATAGATGTGAGCCACCATGTGGGTGCTGGGAATTGAACTTGGGTCCTCCAGAAGAGCAGCCAGTGCTCTTCACCTCTGAGCCATCTCTCCAGCCCCTCACTTGTACTTTGAGTTTTTCTTGTATGCCCATCTGGCCTCATGGGCTAGCCACTCAGAGTTCACTGGTGACCTGTCAGCAGTGACAGTCCTCGGGACAATGTCTTGCCTGCTGATGTACTGCTGGACTTACAGCTCTCCTAAGACCTCTTTCATGACTCATGTTCATGCCCCTCTTCCCTTCATCTGTGTGAGTCCGCCTCTCACTCCATCAGTCTAAATCTCCAAGTAGATGTCACAAAGTTGTCACAATGTTTAGCATCACGCCCTCCGTCTCTCTTCCATGGCGTCCTCCCATCTCTACTCCTCTTTCTTCTCAGTGCAGAAATTGTTACTCCAGTTGCCTGTCCTTCAGATCAGAATCTGATGGTTCTCTTGAGACCTCACTCTTCCTTCTCCTTTGAAGTCATAACTATACCTCTAAGCTGTCGAATACTCTCTGTCTCTGCTACCGAGACCTTGGCCTACGCCACTGTCTTCTCTACCTGGAGGCCCACAGAACTCACCATTATCTCAGAAGATCAGGCTTATCTGTAATTCTGCTCTACGACTATTGAGAAGAACCAAGATTGGTTGTAGTCAGATCCTTTACTTTAGACTTCAGCTTGAGTGCTTGAAATACTGCCAGTTTCATCCCGCTGTAATGGACAATCCTTGTAGTGGTTTGAATAAGAATGGCCCCCATAGGCTCATAGATTTGAGTGCTTGATCATCAGTGCACTACTTGACAGGGATGAGGAGATGTGGCTTCCTTGGAGGAACTGTGTCACTTGGGGTGGGCTTTTGGGCTTTAAAAGCTCAAGCAAGGCCCAGTGTCTCTCTCTTCCTGGTGCCTGTGGATCCAGATCCAAGTGTAGAACTCTCAGCTACTTCTCTGTGCCATGGCCATCTGCATGCTGCTAAGCTCCTGCCATGATGACAATGGACTAAACTTCTGAAACTTTAAGCCAGCCCCAGTTAAATGCTTTGATTTATAAGAGTTGCTGTGGTCATGGTGTCTCTTCACAGCAATAGAACGGTGACCAAGACAGTCCTCCTCTCAGATCTGCAAGTGTGGTCCCCTCTGCAGAACATGGCAATTTCCTTCTCATTGCCTATATAAGTTGATTTGTTAAATCTTTAGAACCCATGAAGGCATTGATCCTCCTGTATTCTAAGTATCTGGATATTTGCACATTGCCCATGAAAACAGAACCCTTTGCAGAGCAAGAGACTATGGCTTTTCATCTGCATTTTTTAGAATCTAAAGATAGTTACTAAATAGAAGATTCTCAAAATTCTTTATTGAAGACCAATGAGATGGTTCTGTTTAAAGGTGTGTGCAGTCAAGCCTGATGATTTGAGTTTGATCCCCAGAATCCACATGATGGAAGGGGATAACCAACTCTGATGCCTCCCTTTCAGAAACCCCCTACCTCATCCCCCCTTCCCCTGTCTCTATGAGGGTGCTCCCCCACCCACCCACTCCCATCCTCCCCCACCCTGGCATTTCCCTACACTGGGGCATGGAACATCCTCAGGCCCAAGGGCCTCTTTTCCCACTGATGTCCAACCAGGCCCTCCTCTGCCACATATGTGACCAGTGCCATGGGTCGCTCCATGTGTATTCTTTGGTTGGTGGTCCAGTTCACAAGAGATCCAGGGGGTCAGGCCAGTTGAGACTGTTGCTCCTTCCGTGGAGCTGCAACCCCCCTCCGCTCCTTCAGTTCCTTCTCCAACTCCTCTATCAGGGACCCACACTCAGTCCAAGGTTTGGCTGTGAGCTTCTGCCTCTGTATTTGTCAGGCTCTGGCAGAACCTCTCAGGAGACAGCCATATCAGGCTTCTATTAGCAAGCACTTCCCAGTATCCACAATAGTGTCTGGGTTTGGTGACTGTATATGGGATGGATCCCCAGGTGGGGCAGTCTCTGGATGGCCTTTCCTTCAGTCTCTGCTCCACACTTTGTCTCCATATTTCCTCCTGTGAGTATTTTGTTCACCTTTTTTCAAAAAAGATTTTTATTTATTATATATAAGTACACTGTAGCTGTCTTCAGACACACCAGAAGAGGGCTTCAGATCTTATTACAGATGGTTATGAGCCACCATGTGGTTGCTGAGATTTGAACTCAGGACCTCTGGAAGAGCAGTCAGTGCTCTTAACTGCTGAGCCATCTCTCCAGCCCTTGTTCACCCTTCTAAAAAGCACTGAAGCATCCACATTTTGGACTTCTTTCTTAGGCTTCATATGGTCTGTGAATTGAATCTTGGGTATTCTGAACCTTTGGCCTAATATCCACTTATCACTGAGTACATAACGTGTTTGTTCTTTTGTGACTGAGTTACCTCACTCAAGATGATATTTCTAAGTTCCATCCATTTGCCTGTGAATTTCATGAAGTCGTTTTTAATAGCTGAGTACTATTCCATTGTGTAAATATATCACATTTTCTGTATCCATTCCTCTGTTAAGCGACATCTGGGATGTTTCCAGCTTCTAGCTATTATAAATATGGCTGCTATGAACATAGTGGAGCATGTATCCTTGTTATATGTTAGAGCATCTTTTGGGTATATGCCCAGGAGTGGTATCGCTGGGTTGTCAGGTAGTATTATGTCCAATTTTCTGAAGAACCACAAGACTGATTTCCAGAGAGGTTGTACCAGCTTGCAATCCCACCAGCAAAGGAGGAGTGTTCCTCTTTCTCCACATCCTCACCAGCATCTGCTGTCACCTGAGTTTTTGGTCTTAGCCATTCTGACTGGTGTGAGGTGGAATCTCAGGGTTTTGATTTGCATTTCCCTGATGACTAAGGATGTTGAGCATTTCTTTAGGTGCTTCTCAGCCCTTCGAATTTCCTCAGTTGAGAATTCTCTATTTAGCTCTGTTCCCCATTTTTTTTTAATAGGGTTATTTGGTTCTCTGGAATCTAACTTCTTGAGTTCTTTGTATATATTGGATATTAGCCCTCTATCAGATGTAGAATTGGTAAAGATCTTTTCTCAATCTGTTGGTTGCCGTTTTGCCCTATATACAGTGTTCTATGCCTTACAGAAGCTTTGTAATTTTATGAGATCCCATTTGTCGATTCTTGATCTTGGAGCATAAGCCATTGGTGTTCTGTTCAGGAACTTTCCCCCTGTGCCTATGTGTTTGAGATTTTTCCCCACTTTCTCTTGTATTAGATTCAGTATATCTGGTTTTATGTGGAGGTCCTTGATCCACTTGGACTTGAGCTTTTTACAAGGAGATAAGAATGGATCAATTTGCATTCTTCTACATGTTGACCACCAGTTGAACCACCACCATTTGTTGAAAATGCTGTCTTTTTTCCACTGGATAGTTTTAGCTCCTTTGTCAAAGATCAAATGACCGTAGGTGTGTGGATTTACTTCTGGGTCTTCAATGCTATTCCATTGATCTACCTGCCTGTCACTGTACCAATACCATGCAGTTTTTATCACTACTGCTCTGTAGTACAGCTTAAGGTCAGGGATAGTGATTCCCCCAGAAGTACTTTTATTGTTGAGAGTAGTTTTTGCTATCCTGGGTTTTTTGTTATTTCAAATGAATTTGAAAATTGTTCTTTCTAAGTCTATGAAGAATTGATTTGGAATTATGATGGGGATTGCATTGAATCTGTAGATTACTTTTGGCGATATGGCCATTTTTACTATATTAGTCCTACCAATCCATGAGCATGGGAGATCTTTCCATCTTCTGAGGTCTTCTTCAATTTCTTTTTTCAGAGACTTGAAGTTCTTGTCATATAGATCTTTCACTTGTTTGGTTAGAGTCACACCAAGATACTTTATATTGTTTTTGACTATTGTGAAGGGTGTCATTTTCCTAATTTCTTTCTCAGCCTGTTTATCTTTTGAGTATAGGAAGGCTACTGATTTGTTCGAGTTAATTTTATATCCGGCCACTTTGCTGAAGTTGTTTATCAGTTGTAGGAGTTCTCTGTTGGAGTTTTTCGGGTCACTTAAGTACACGATTATATCATCAGCAAATAGTGATATTTTGACTTTTTCCTTTCCAATTTGTACCCCTTTGACCTTTTTTTGTTGTCTAATTGCTCTAGCTTGAACTTCAAGTACTATATTGAATAGGTAGGGAGAGAGTGGGCAGCCTTGTCTAGTCTCTGATTTTAGAGGGATTGCTTCAAGTTTCTCTCCATTTAGTTTGACGTTGGCTACTGGTTTGTTGTATATTGCTTCTACTATGTTTAGGTATAGGCCTTGAATTCCTGATCTTTCCAAGACTTTTATCATGAAGGGATGCTGAATTTTGTCAAATGCTTTTTTAGCATATAATGAAATGATCATTTGGTTTTTTTCTTTGAGTTTGTTTATGTAGTGGATTACTTTGATGGATTTCTGGGTATTGATCCATCCCTGCATCACTGGGATGAAGCCTACTTGATCATGGTGAATGATCGTTTTGAGGTTTTCTTGAATTTGGTTTGCAAGAATTTTCTTGAGTACTTTTTCATTGATATTCATAAGGGAAATTGGTCTGAAGTTCTCTTTCTTTGTTGGGTGTTTGTGAGGTTTTGATATCACCATAACTGTGGCTTCCTAGAACGAATTGGGTATTGTTCCTTCTGTTTCTATTTTGTAGAATAGTTTGAAGAGTATTGGTATTAGATCTTCTTAGAAGGTCTGATAGAATTCTGCACTAAACCCATCTAGTCCTGGGCTTTTTTTGGTTGGGAGAGTTTTAATGACTATTTCTATTTCTTTACTGGTTATGGGACTGTTTAGATGGTTTGTCTGATTGTGATTTAACTTTTGTATTTGGTATCTGTCTAGAAAATTGTTCATTTCATCCATATTTTCCAGTTGCGTTGAGTATAGGCTTTTGTAGTAGGATCTGATGACTTTTTAAATTTCCTCAATTTCTGTTGTCATATCTCCCTTTCATTTCTGATTTTGTTAATTTGGATACTGTCTCTGTACCCTCTGGTTAGTCTGGCTAAGGGTTGATCTATCTTGTTGATTTTCTCAAAGAACCAGCTCCTGGTTTTGTTGATTCTTTGTATAGTTCTTTTTGTTTCTACTTGGTTGATTTCAGCCCTGAATTTGATTTTTTCCTGCCATCTACTCCTCTTGGGTGTATTTGCTTCTTTTTGTTCAAGAGGTTTCAGATATGCTATTAAGTTGCTAGTGTATGCTCTCTCTAGTTTCTTTTTCGAAGCACTCAGAGCTATGAGTTTTCCTCTTAACACTGCTGTCATTGTGTCCCATAAGTTTGGGTATGTTGTACTTTCATTTTCATTAAATTCTAAAAAGTCTTTAATTTCTTTCTTCATTTCTTCCTCGATCAGGTTATCATTGAGTAGAGCATTGTTCAGCCTCCATGTTTATATGGGCTTTCTATTGTTTTTGTTGCTATTGAACACCAGCCTTAATCATTAATGGTCTGATAAGAGGCATGGGATTATTTCAATCTTCTTATATCTGTTGAGGTTTGTTTTGTGACAGATTATATGGTCAATTTTGGAGAAGGTACCATGAGGTGCTGAGAAGACGGTATATTCTTTTGATTTAGGATGAAATATTCTATAGATATCTGTTAAATCCATTTGGTCCATAACTTCTGTTAGTTTCACTGTGTCTCTGTTTAATTTGTGTTTCTATGATCTGTCCATTGATGAGAGTGGGGTGTTGAAGTCTCCCACTATTATTGTGTGAGGTACAATGTTTGAAAGTCGATTTTATTAGATATTAGAATGGCTACTCCAGCTTGTTTCTTGGGATAATTTTTCCATTTGCTTGGAAAATTGTCTTCCAGCCCTTTACTCTGAGGTAGTGTTTATGTTTGACACTGAGGTGCATTTCCTGTATACAGCAAAATGCTGGGTCCTGTTTATGTATCCAGTCTGTTAGTCTATGTGTTTTTATTGGGGGAATTAAGTCCATTGATGTTAAGAGATATTAAAGAATAGTTATTGTTGCTTCCTGCTGTTTTTATGTTTGTGTGGCTATCTTCTTTTCGGTTCATTGAAAGAAGATTACTTTATTGCTTTTTCTAGGGTGTAGTTTCCCCTCCTTATGTTGGCATTTTCCATCTATTATCCTCTGTAGGGCTGTATTTGTGGAAAGATATTGTGTAAATTTGGTTTTGTCATGGAATATCTTGGTTTCTCCATCTATGATAATTGAAAGTTTTGCTGGGTATTGTAGCCTGGACTGGCGTTTGTGTTCTCTTAGGGTCTGTATGACATCTGCCCAGGATCTTCTAACTTTCATACTCTCTGGTCAGAAGTCTGGTGTCATTTTCATAGGTATGACTTTATATGTTATTTGACCTTTTTGGCTTACTGCTTTTAATATTCTTTCTTTGTTTTGTGCATTTGGTGTTTTGACTATTATGTGTTGGGAGGAATTTCTTTTCTGGTCCAATCTATTTGGAGTTCAGTAGGCTTCTTTTCTTGTATGTTTATGTGCATCTCTTTCTTTAGGTTAGGGAAGTTTGCTTCTATAATTTTGTTGAAGATATTTACTGGCCCTTTAAGTTGGGAATCGTTTGGTCTTCTCATTGTGTCCTGAATTTCTTAGATGTTTTGGGTTAGGAGCTTTTTGCATTTTGCTTTTTGCATTTTCTTTGACTGTTGTGTCAATGTTTTCTATGGTATCTTCTGCACCTGAGATTCTCTCTTCTATCTCTTGTATTCTGTTGGTGATGCTTGCATCTATGATTCCTGATCTCTTTCCTAGGTTTTCTATCTCCAAAGTTATCTCCTTTTGTGATTTCTTTATTTTTCCTATTTCTGTTTTTAGATCCGGGATGGTTTTGTTCAATTCCTTTACCTGTTTGGTTATATTTTCCTGTAATTCCTTAAGAGGTTTTTGTGTTTCCTCTTTAAGGGCTTCTACCTGTTTACCTTTGTTCTTCTGTATTTCTTTAAGGGAGTTATTTATGTACTTCTTAAAGTCCTCTGTTATTATCATGAGATGTGATTTTAAATCAGAGTCTTGCTTTCCTGGTGTGTTGGGGTATCCGGAGGTCACTGTGGTAGGAGAACTGGGTTCTGATGATGTCAAGTAGCCTGGGTTTCTGTTGCTTATGTTCTTGCCCTTGCCTTTCGCCATCTGGTTATCTCTGGTGTTAGCTGGTCTTGCTGTCTCTGACTATGGCTTGTCCCTCCTGCAAGCTTCTGTGTCAGTAATCCTGGGAGACCAGCTCTTTCCGGGAGGAATTTGGGTATGGAGAGCTTTGGTATAGCGTCAGCTCTGTAGTGCAGACAGAAACCAGAAGAATCCTGTTCCCAGCTGTTCCTTGCTTCATGTATCCTGATGGCTCTGGGATGGTCCCTCTTGGGCCAGGAATTTGATCAGATGTGGTGGTCTTACCTGTGCTTGCAGGTGTGTTGGCACTCCTGGGAGACCAGCTTTCTCTTGGCACTATTTGTGTATGGAGTCCTGTGACAAAAGATCAGCTCTGGGTGCAGAAGGAAACTGGAAGGCTCTTGTCCCAGGCTGCTCTTTGGTTCCTGGGTCCTTAGGGTTCTGGGCGGGTCCCTCTGAGCAGCAGTACCTGCTCTCACAGGCTTGTCCGCAGTCCTGGGAGGCTAGCTCTCTTTTGTTGGTGCACACTTTCTCTTACACACAATAAATACATTTAATAAATTCTTTACTGAATAAATTAATGAGTAATATCACAACATGTATTTTAGTGACCAATTGGCTTTATTCCTATGGCCTGAATCTATCTTGGAGAATGAAGTTTTGTTGTTTGTTTGTTTTGCTAAGTAAACTAGTTGATATCCAAGCAGAGTTTCACATAGCGCTGAAGAGTCCAAGTCTTAGTATCTGGCAGACTTCTATCTGCAACTAAGTGCCCTCCCCTGAATGTACTCTGAAGCCCTTCAAAGCCATGTTTGCCTTCTTTGTAAAATGAGATCAGTAACCCAGACAAATAAACCACTCTGCTTTGTAGAGTGATAACTAGCATAAAGAAACAAAATGTTGCAGCTTGATTCCTGCCCAGTGGAAAGGTAGTTAATTACCACAGTGATTTCTTGGAACTGTCTGTCAATTCTGTGTTGCTATATCCAGTTGGTGCTGAGCCAATTCACATACCATCAGTAGACCTTCCCAGGGCAGGAGGAAGTGGTTTCAGTAAGAGGCCTGACTAGAGAGTTTAGAAGTCCAAAGATTAGTCCAGACTTGTTAATCTCCCAAGTGGCACATGTAGCTGATAATGGCTCTTTAATAACTGGCCAATGTTTGGCAAAATTTTCTATGTTGCTCGGTGCCGACAGTCCAAAAAGAAATGAAAGCATACGTCAGTAGTGGTGCCAAAGATAGTGGATTGGAACTGCAGGTTTGTCTGCAGGAGAAAGTCCGTCCCACAGGCAGGCAAGATGACTCAGTTGGCAAAGTCACTTCCTACAAGTACAGTTTCTGGGACCCACATGATAGGAGAGACCTGACTGCACAAATGGCATGAGTGCGTGTGCGCGTGCGTGCGCGTGCGTGTGCATACCCCCTTTCCCTACCCTTCCTTCTCCATCCAAGTTCTAGATTTCCCTCCCCCAGCCACCCTTCCCTATATAATCTAACCACATTGGTTACATGACCCTTTTGTGTCCTCTTTACCCTCCTGGCCTCCTGGTCTGGCTTCTTCCCTTCTTCACATGGCTCAGGGTCATGTTCACTCTGGACTCTCCCAGATGTCCCTGCTTCTAACTATGCTCTTCCTTTTTATGTACAATAAGCTTTCTCCTCCACAATACCTATGAACAGTCATGTCCTTTCCCTTTAAATTTATTTTTATTTTTTTCATTCAGTGTGGACATTTTAACAGGTGTGTCCTCCCCAGGAATCATGGTCTCTTGGTCTTAATTCACAATTAAAGGTGAAAATCTCACTACTCACTAGCCATCCAACCACCTGAGGAAGGTGTCTGCCCCCTCCTCTGGTTGATAAGGTGGATGGGAGTGATTGCATTTGGAGCCACCCAAAGTTGAGAGTCCATGGCAACAAGGCCCTTCCTGAGCATGATGGGGGGAGCCGTGTCTGTTGGAAGGCAGTACATGACAAGGTGACAAATTCATCTGAGACAGCATTCTGGGAAATGGAAAAATGTCTATAAGTTTTAAATGGACAATCACAAATGTTAAGCCAAACCCAAAACAAAACTCCTATCTGTTAAAAACCACAGTTTTTAATCTCTTCAACATTTAAGACCATCTCAATCATGACTGTCAGTTAAGATCACTTCCACTCATGACTCCGGAGCAGACCATTTCTAAGGCTGAATCATCAGATTTTATTTTGTATTGCTACTGATTTTTGAGATACTTGAAAAGGAATCTGCACCATAAGTAATTCATTAACAAAATACTAACCCAACCATCTTAACCTTAACCCTGGTTGAGAAGAACCTCTTCCTTCCTTCACACCAGTAGTGGTATAAATGAGAAACTTCTTTGTTTGATTATGATTGGTTTGTTAAAGAAGTTTGTCATTGGTGGCTCAGACAAGGTTGGGTGGAACGGTAGTCACTGTTTGTAGACTGTCTGGTTCATGGTCCTTTGGTCTCTGGCTAAGACGTAACCTGCCCACTCTGTAAGTCTGAGGTTCTGGATGTGACCTCCTTACAGCACAGCAGAACTGTAAGGTTGGGACTGGGGTTCTATCATGGTTAGTTAGTTCCTTCGTGGTCTACTGTTACAGCTTTTACCTGGACAAATGGGATTTTACCAGGTAACATCTTTTGTATTTGTCATGTACTGCCCTTAGTCTACATCTGCCCCTAATTAATGAAGAATTGAGTTCATAAACAACCCTTAAGTTGAATTTTCAAAAGTTGTGGCAGATAAACATTCTCCTCCAAGTATCCAAGCTTTTTAATGGTTCTGTACATGTAGAATGATTCGAAAGAACTGTTATAAAGCAGTGCGATAAAATCCCAGTGGAAATATCAAAAGCTGTATTTCTCTGGTAGTTTGCAGTACTAATGCCTAACCCTAACTTAAAATTTCATGAAAAAAAGTAACTTCTTTCCTAGGTATGTGTAGATTTGTTTCTTATTTTGAGTTGAAGGTACCTCTAGGTGCATAAATCTATTGATTAATAAGCTGTGTAATCTTACAAAAGATAACTTTGAGATTCATAAAATTGATACTTATACCAGACCCAGATGGAAACAGAGCCCAGCTTAGTGAAATATTCACAGCGAATCATGGAAGAGATCAGAGTATCACAGGCAGGATACTGGGATTTTGCTTTTTGTCTCGTTCTTGTTCGTTTCTGCTCCCTTTGAGTGGTGTGCTGGAAATCTGCATGTCGTCTCTGCCTCCCTCCCCTGTGTCCAGTCATTCTTCACCCTCATCCCTGGTGATCTTTCAGGTCCTGTAACTGAGCTACATCCAGGCTTTAAAGGGAGTCTTTCTCGAATTCTCTCTGGAGCCTTTCACAAATCGACTTTTTAAATGTTCTTCCTTTAAATCAACATTTTATCATGCATAGTGTTGTGGATACTGAAAGGATCTCGAGTTACCAATAATTACAGATAACACTGGACCCCTAAGAACACATGCTTCAAATCTCTGGAGTTTGGAAGCAACATAAAGGAAATGCTTCAGAGTATCAGGGAGTCAAATGCCCCAGTGTCTGACAGGCATGGTTTTCTGCACTGTATTCTTGCCACCCAGGGAAGAAAAAACAAAACAAAACAAACAAACAACAACAAAGCAAAACTCTGAAATGCTAAATAAATGTTTTTACTTTTCAAGGTTCAAAATTAATGTTCATGTGAAACGCGTCCATGGTGCTAGGGTGATTGACATGGAATACAGACCCAGTGTGCAGCTTCTGACTTTAATGGTTTATTTATAAGTAGAACTCTGACAATAAAGGAGAAAATTTTCTCTAGAATAAGCAAATAATTCAACTATTCTTTTAATACTGCCTACAATTTCCATGGAAACTTTATTCTCTTCATAGTCCTCTTTGAGAAGAGTGGGTTTAGTTTGGTGTCCGTGCGGTGTTTTGTCTTCTGTGTTTTTCCTTCCGTCCGCTCACTTGTTAGCGATGTAGATGATCTTGTGCTTCTCGATGACGCTGATGTCATGCTCCAGCTGCTTCATCTCTTTTTCCAGCTTCTGCTTGCGAATCTTCTTTGGTATGGAATCAATGAAGACCGAGAGGGACTGGAACTCTTTGTGCACCTCTTCCCAGTTCTTCTTCAGCCCCTGCAAACGGTAAAGAGACCTTGACGTAATAGGCACACTGCAAGAGGGACCGATAATGAAACTGCCGGTAACAAAGAGTGAGAAGAAGGTGCAGACTCCGTTGAAGGAACTTTGGAAACGATGAGTCCATCCTGGCTTGGCCACAGTAACAGCAAACGTACAGAAGCAGAGCCCTACCGCTTCTCGGCCTTTTGGCTAAGATCAAGTGCAGAAGCAGAGCCCTGCTGTCTGTTCCACCCCCCTGGGAGCATTCACTTGCTTCCTCAGTAGTGTGGCTGTAACTCGATTTTTAGCATCACATTTGTAAGTACAGCATTGTGGAGCCAAGCTTATAGCAAATGCTTTGGTAAAAATCAACTATCTGAAAATTGATAGTCCCAAGTAAAAGTTGGTTTTGGAAGTATTTTTCATATATTTATTAGAAAAGTTTTGTCTTTCTAATGTGTGTCTGTGTGTGTGTGTACATGTATATTTGTGAGTACTCATGGGCGTGTCAGTGGAAGCTAGAAGACAATCTCAGATATCATCTTCAGGACCATCATCCCACCTCTTTGCAGGCCTGGAACTCAGGAACTTAGGTTAGCTGCCAGCGGTCCCGCCCACCGCTGCCCCTCCCCCACTGCCCCTCCCCCACTGCCGGGCTCTACCTGTTTCTTCCATACTACTACTAAGATCACAGCACATGTCCTCACACCTGGCAGTCTTATACATGTTCTGGGGATCAAGCTTAGCTCCCCATGCTCACAAAGTAAACACTGGATACAACAAATCACCCCACCCCCCACCTTCACCTCCTCCCTGCTCAGAAGTTTCTGGTTTATCCTTATTCTTCAACATGGAAGTCACCTCTGAAGCCTGAATTTTGACTGGCATATTCCTAGTTTATTTGGTAAAATGTTATTGTAAGAAAAATACCAAATTTCAATTTTACAACGACATTTTTGTATATCTTTTCAACATATTACAAAGACTAAGTCATCTTCCATAGAGTCAAGAGGTCCATACTTCCCGTTAATGTATTCATGGTTGGAATGTCATGAAATGTAGATCACCTGCTAATTTAATAACATAGTTAATGTTTTATGGTCTCTGAAATCAACAAATTCAAAATTAAGGATCTCTTAGGAGCTATAAATGCCATTCCCATCTTTGCCTGGCTACATTTCTCATTACAGTGCACCAGGGGCTCCACTGACAATATGCTCTTAAACTGCTAATTGAATTCATTCAGTGACGTTTTACAAACTAGCACTTTTCATTCATTGTGAGATCATAGATCATTTTATTTACACACTTGTCTGTAACTAACTCCACTCTTGGGCATGACAGTGGAGACAAGAAGATATATCAGGAGCTTTCAGATCAGCCAGCCTAGCTGAACTGGTAAACTATAGGTTCAGGAAGAGATCCTTCCTCAAAAAATATAGTCGACAGTGACAGAAGAAGTCACCCCCACATTGACCCCTGACCTCCACGTATGAGTGCATGTGTACTCACACACACTTGCAGACACACAAAAAAGTAAATTGCATGTTAAGAGAGAAAGAGGGAGCTTTGGAAGTCCACAAAGGAAGCAAAAGGACACCCCAAAAGAGCAGATGCCACGTGAATAAGGAGAAAGCCAAGCTGGGTCATGTAGGCTGAGAAGAAACAGATGCCTTTCCTAAAAGTTAAACCACACAGGCAACAGGGAGTCTCACCATTAGGACAAGCCGAAAGCAGCACTCACAAGCTGCCATTCCAGCTGTGGATTTTGGGGAGAGAGTGAGGAATCCCACAGTGTCACTCTGGGTGACTCAGGGCAACTAGCGGGCATCATCTTGAGCAAGATCCTGTTAAAAACCAAGCTTCCTCGAGGCGTGAGAACAGGCCTAGGAGCTTCAGTTTGGCTTGCCACAGCGTCTGGGTGTGGAAAGTCTCTGGAGGCAGAAGTAGAGAGCAGCAGGCTGGATGCTGACAAGCCCAGGCTGTAGGCAACAGGAAGCTGGGCAGGGAAGTGCATGGGTAAGGATAATCTCACCTTGGAGGCCAGAAACACATCTCGTCAACAGAGAATAGCCTTTCAGTCAGATAGGTCTCAGTCTGATCAACCTCTGGACCACGATTACTGACCCGCACTGCTGTACAGCCCCAGAAACCTGATGCTCCAGGTGTGGTCTATATACCTAAGAGCTGCTTCCCTCCAACATGGCAGTTAGTACTCAAGAGTTCTTGCAAGGATAAAGAAGTTTCTGCTTGACCGGATCTCAGTGCTGTAGTTGCTTCTCACACTCTCAAGACATTTGGGAGAAATCTTCACATTTGGGAGACATCTCCAGCTAGCCATTAGCCACCACAGGAATGCAATACAGGATATATCTGAAGGATAAGACAGTTGTCCAGCCCATAGGCTGAAGAGTTACATGCAGCCAGCAGAGATTCCTAAGAAGAGTAAAGTCACCAAAGTGAAGACAGACCTGGCGAACATCTAGTTTCTCAGTATCGACTCAGGAATAGTGTAAAGCTGGGAGTCCACTAGTTCAACTGACCCTGCCTACACCTCTGAACATATATAAGTGTCAGTTTTCAATCTTCAAGGGCCTTGAATAGCCAAAAACAATCCTGATTGAAAGAGTGGTGCTGGAGGAATCTCAATACCTGATTTCAGACTATATTACAGAGCCACAGTAACAAAAACAGCATGGTACTGGCTCAAATGCAGATATGCAGACTGATGGCATAGATAGAGGACCCAGAAATAAATCCACAGAGATATAACCACCCAATTCTTGACAAAGGTGTCAAAAACGCACATTGAAAAAGAGAGAGTCTCGCCGGGCAGTGGTGGCGCACACCTTTAATCCCAGCACTTGGGAGGCAGAGGCAGGTGGATTTCTGAGTTCGAGGCCAGCCTGGTCTACAGAGTGAGTTCCAGGACAGCCAGGGCTACACAGAGAAACCCTGTCTCGAAAAACCAAAAAAAAAAAAAAAAAAAGAAAAGAAAAGAAAAGAAAGAAAGAAAGAAAGAAAGAAAGAAAGAAAGAAAGAAAGAAAGAAAGAAAGTCTCTTCTAAATATGGCGCTGTAGAATGAAATTACTCAGATCAGGTCAAAATGGATAGAAGGACTCTCAAGGTAAGTCCCAGAGCTTTGAAACGAAGATGCGTGGGAGATACTTGAGAACATCAGCACAGCATTGGAAACGAGCCCTAAGATTGGCAGACCGGATTACACGGAAGTAAAGGGTTTCTCAGGGTCTGCAGAGAGGGCTCAGAGGTTAAGAGCAGTGGCTGCTCTTCTAAAAGACCATGGTATGGTTCCCATCTCCCACACACAGCTCATAACTATCTGTAACTCAGTTGTAGGGGATCCAGCGCCCTCTCTGGCCTTCACAGGCACCAGGCATGTAGGTGGCATACACACATGCATGCAGGCAGTACACCGGCACATGTAAGGTAGAATTAAAATATATAATAGGCTTCTTCAGAGCAAAGGAAACAGTTGGTATAGTGGAGACACAGCTTTCAGAATAGAGAACAAAAACAAGTACAAAGCACCCAACCCAGCCCATTGGCTAAGAAACAGAACAAATAGTTCTCCAAGAAGAAACACAGAAGCTGCTAACAGATAGCTGAAAAAATGCTCAATATCCTCAGGCATCAATGAAATTCAAATTACAGCTGCTTGCGGTCCCTTGTCTCACCGCTGGCAGGATGGCTGTCTTGAGAAACATAAGTGACAGCAAATGCTGGTGAGGCTGTGAGGGAAAGAAACCATTATAAGCTGCTGGTAGGACTGTGAGCTGGAACAGCCACTACAGAAATCGCTAGAGAGGTTTCTCTCAAAGTAGAAATACCCAGGACCCAGCTCTGTCACTCCTGGTCAGGGACCAGGAGAACTCCTAGTCATCCTGCTCCAGAGATCCTTACAGGTCCATGCCTACTGCTGTAGTATTCACAGCAGCTAGGAAAGGGAACAAGCCCAAGTACCTGTCCGCACACCAATGGATAAGGAAGATGGCTATGTGTGCACAGCATATACACCTTCAGCCTTAAAGAAACAAGATCGTGAGAATGGCCGGAATGGATATCACTCAAAAATAGCTATATTAAGTGACACAAGGAGGCTTCTAAGGACAAATATCACATTTCCCTGATAAAGAGAACATAGACGTAAAATATGCATATGTGTGTGTGCATGCGTGTTGCATGTGTGTGCATGTGTCAGTGTGTGTGTGTGCAAGTGTGTGTGTGCGTGCATGTGTCTAAATCACAGAACCAGGGAGTAGTCTTGAGGGGGGAGAGGACAGGGGACGAGCAGATCTTAATCAAGGCAGTAAAAGGAGAGGGTAATGGACCAATGTGACAAGAGAGCAGAAAGGAGGCCCATTTGTGCAGAAAGGGACCAGCCAGAGCAGGTCAGGGAGTGTAGGAGAGGCCAGTGGGGGAGGGGAGCAAGCTTGCACAGAATAAAGCCACAGAGCACGAAGCGCATCATGATCCCCACCAGTCTGCATGCCAGCTTTAAACACTGGTAACAAACAGGGGAGGAAAGAAAAAGAAGCGGTCAGTAAAGGGGGAAGAGACGTGAAAAGGTCATGGGGGTGGACGTGATCAAAGCACGTTAAGTGTTAAGCGTATTTATGAAAAATGTTGCAATGATTACCAGTAATTTGTATCAGTATTTTGCTAAGCAAAATAACAAGTAAATAAATAAATAAAAAGGATTGGAAGTATCTTATATGATGATGACGTCACAGTAGGTAGAACCTGTGGAGAACAAAGAAGTGGCAGTGATTTACCTCTGTATTTCGGTAAAGCAATGAGAAGATAAGATGAGCTAAATAAGACACGCTGGTTAGGGAAATGGGACAGGTGACTTGGCCCCTTTTTCGAGTCAGATTGAAGCAAAGATCTGGGATGGTGAAAGGTAGAAGCCGTAATCATTGAGCTTTAACTCTCTCAAGAGGGAGTCGGGTCAGAGAAGCTTTTAATAGCACATGACACGTGTCCTGAAGGGAAGTCCTCAAAGAGACTCTGCTTCCCCCTGGTCCTTCATTATGAAACCTGAACATGTTTCCACAGTGCGCCACAGGGGCGCCTACCGCAGAGAGAAAATGTATACATTTATACACTTTCAAATATCAAAGCGGTTGCAAGCGAGTTGGGGAATATTTTCATATTACTTTTGGTTCCTGAAGCACATTTTTCCCCCTGTGGATTTCTTTTTGAAGGGTAGTTTGCTTTTAACTTCTAGAATGTACAACACTGTCTGGATCAAAGTCAACAGCTAAGGATGGAAACTCAATATAATTTTGTATTATGTTGACGCAGCCCCTTTGCTGTTTTTAAACCTTTTTTTTTGTTGTTGTTTACTTTATCTTACAAAATGGTCTTTTATCCATTGGAGCAATAGAAATTTGTCCATCTAATTTTTTTCATTTGTCTTTCTCCTGTTTTTGTACTCAAATAATATCGTTAGTGATGTAAAATTTCAAATAGCGAGCTGTGACCCATAAAAATTGCCTTCCACTTCCTGTTCTTGGGTCCACTGGCTCCCAAACACTGTCCACTTTCCTGCCCTGCCTTGTGATGCAGCTAGCGAGGGATTTCCTGCTTTTTGTCCTTCTGCTGTCTGAGTTTAAAGGATCTCTGGACGCAGGGAAGAGAGATGGAACCCCTACCCTTGCCTTCTACACTCTTAGACACACTTCCAGGTGTTCTGTACTGTGAGGTCTTTCCAGCTCATTATGTACTGAGAGCACTGCTGGTCCTTCATTCCTATCTCGAAGCCCTTATGTCTGTAGATGGTGCTGCACTTCCCTGTCCCTGGTCTTGGGGGTCTCAGGACCTCGGGGTTCCTTTCAATGGACTTCACTTCTGTCTACCGTTCCTTCCAAAATTCCCTTCAGAACCCCTAAGTCTGTCTTCTGTTTCCCCACTGGAGCCCAGACTCATACAACTTCCCTTTTACCCATCTTGTCTGTGGTGGGAAAAACACCAGCCCGGGGTTTGTTAGATGTGATTTTAGTCCTGACTCACAGACTTGACGATATGTGGCCAAAGGCAAGTGTACCAGTTCACTAGAGTAAGGGCTGTGTTTATTTTGTGTGTCAGACTCTTGCCCATAAACACATAGAGGTCCACAAATTAAGGAAGGGATGAATGTACAGATGAATCGGCTTATTATATTTGTATTTAATCTCCTCATCTGTACAATGAGGTGTTTGGAATCATTAGCTCAGATGGTCCCTTCCAGGTGCAATGGGACTGTTATATAGAAAAGGAGCTCAGGGTGTATGGATAACCATTGTGCCACAGAACTCTGCAGTTTTGAGTTGAGTGGGACGCAAGGCTTGTCAGTAGGGCTACGGTTAGCCTTATAACCGAGTAGCTATGCACCGGCTGGGGAGTGAGGCATTCCATGAAGGATTTACTGCACCACCAGTGAAGCATCTAAGGGAGGTCCTGGGGTGACCAGAAGAGGAAGACAAAGAATGTTTTTCCACTATAGCCAAAAGGCACAGGAGGGAGGGGCCTTTGCCCTCTGAGGAAGGCCTTCCTGTTCCCATTTGCCAGTCTCAATGCAGGCCTGCAGGCCTGATGATCTGGCTTTTGCAGAGGGGTGTGCTTCCTGAAGCCAAGTAATAATTGAAAGATAATGGGCTATGAGCCTTGCCTTCCTCCAAATGACCTGTAATTCCCCATTTCCTGCCTGCCATACCACAACTAACTCTCTCTCTCTCTCTCTCTCTCTCTCTCTCTCTCTCTCTCTCTCTCCTGCCTGGTGCATTATACAGATCATGTCTCACCAATCCAATTACAACCCTCTCTGTAGCAAAACTTGTGTTTTATACCATTTGTGGTATCTTCATGGCTCAGGCTAATACTGTGTAGAGAATGGACATTTAATAAATCTTTATTGGTTCTTATGATGACATCCATTAAATGTAAAGAATCATAATGGCATAAGGCCCAGTTGTAACAGTTATTAATAAGAGAAAGTTATGGTTTTCTGGTGTGTGTGCAGTGTTTATGATTAGCATGTGGGTGTTACGATGCTTATATGATGTGGGGAGATCAGAGACAACCTCAGCTATTGGTCCTTGCCTACCTTGTTTGAGATAGGTGGCCAGACTTACTGGCCCATGTGCTTCCAGGGACTTTCCTGTCAATCAGTGCCTTCCATGTTGGTGCAGGGGCCCCAGGATTACAAGCATGCACTACCACATTTTATGTTTTAGGTACCCACATTCGTCAGATGAGCTCCTTACTACTGAGCTATCTTCCCAAACAAATCCTCTTGTTTTATGAAGTCATTGGATGTTGTCTTGTAGAAAGTTTTCAAAATAAATGTAAAAAAAAGAATCATTATGCTACTTCTTTAAGGGTCAGCGTGGTGGCAGAAGAGGACAAGCAGGTGCTTAGCAACTGCTCTGTGCAATTGACAGTGTCACGCCCTGCTCGTCTCTTGGTGCCTCACACTTCAGATAGACCTCATCCTCTAAACTACAACAACAGGTCATACAGGCCATTTGTTCAAAATAGAGGAAACATGTGTGAAACCTAATACCCACTCACTTAATAATCTGTGTAGCCGAATCTACTTGGAATGAAAAAAACATAGCTTGGGGATAGCTTCAATTATTCTAGAGCTCCATCTAGTGAAAAATAGCTCCTCTATGAGGATTTTAAAAAATAAATTTAGCGAATGGAAGTAACTATTTTCTCACTCTTTTGAAATACCAGTTTGTTGTAGGAGAAAGCGGGCATCCTTACAACCTGTACTCACCAAATTAGAAACAAAATAGTTTTTGAATCTCTGTATTATGCCTTTTTCCCTTCCTCTTTCCAAAGAGTAACTTTACTCTGAGCACTTTTGCTGGAGCCCAGAGAGGCTGTTCTGAGGCAGTGGAGGCCCTGGCTTCAGAAGCTGGGCAGAGGCTCACCTGCAGGACCGCCTCCCTCTCTTCGTCAGAGAGCCTCTTCATGGCTGCTTTCCTAAGGTTCTCCTGGATGTAGCTGTCATACTCCTGCTGTGCTTTCTTCATGTCCTCATTTCGCTTGCATATGTATTCAGGTGTGATGCCGTAATCCTGCGAGGATTTCCAGGGGAAAAACCAGTCAGTTTCCCGCCAGCAGTCTTCTGTGTGTGAGCATAGCAAATGGGGACTAGAGAACAAGCAAGTGTATTGTCTTAAATACTGAAGACAAAAGAAAGACCCAACCACTTCCAAGAGTTAGAGATAGTTCATCCCGATTTCTTAAAATAAGATGCTGGACCAGAAAGTTGACTCACTGGGTAAAGGTGCTTGCCACCAAGTCTAGTGATCTGAATTCAGTCCGCTGAACTCACATGATGGAAGCTGAGAACTGACTTCTACGAGTTGTCTTCTGACCTTCACATATGTGTATACACTTGCACACACACACACACACACACACACACACACACGCGAGATCTTGTAGCAATTTGTTTTCTCCTATCACCAGTGTCTACTCTTATGCTCTAGACTTTTTTTTTTTTTTTTTTAGACAGAGTAGCCCAGGCTGGCCTTGAACTCCCTATGTAGACCAGACTGGCCACAAATTTATAAAGATCCACTTGCCTCTGATTTCCTGAGTACTGAGACTAACATCACCACACCCAGAAACTTTTACTTTTAGGGGTTGGCTTTTCTGGGGCTATGGAGAAGGCTCAGTGCTTAGGAACCCTTGCTGCCTTTGCTGAAGACCTGAGTTCAGTTCCCAGAACCCACTCAGGTGGCTCAGAGCCATCAGTATCTCCAGGTCCAAGGGACCTGATGTCCTCTTCTTGTAGGTACCTGCATTGGCATATACAGGACGAGAGTGCAGATACACAGCTGAAAAACATAAAACAAGTCTTTTAAAAAAGAGCTGGGTTTTCTTGCCTGTATTTTATGTAATTTAGTTTTTACTTGAAATCTCTTGCGTATCTCTGAGCGCTCTCTCTCTCTCTCTCTCTCTCTCTCTCTCTCTCTCTTACAATCTGGTTAAATAAAAAAGACAAATCTGTAAAATCAAGCCCTTAATGGGCACCTGGTACAAGAACTTCAAGGGAAGCCTGGCTCTAGTCTCTAAGGTTGATTTGGAAGGACAAGCTGCCTCTTCTGACTCCTGGGATGCTCAGGGACTGACAATGAGGCCATTGGCTGGACTTTTTTCAGATTAGTGAATATAGTGTCACTGTCTAGAGGAACACAATTGCTCTGTCTTCAGTTTTCAAAACAGTAATTTGAGAACATATTGAGTGCTAAGAATAATAGTGAACAGAAAAGTAAGGTTTCTTTCCTCATGGGTTTCTTATTCTTGGGTAGAGAGATGTGTTAAGTCAACCTCAAAAGAGGGAAACATTGAGCACCTGTAATCTGGGGCTGGTGAGATGGCGCAGAAGTTAAAGAGCACCGGCTGCATTTGCAGAGGACCTGGGTTCGGTTCCCAGCACTCACACTGTGGCTTACAACCATCTGTAATTCCAGTTTCAGGGATCTAACGTCCTTCTCTGGCTTTCACAGGCTCTACTCAAACCCTTGGTGGACAGAGATACATACAGGCAAAACATTCAATAAAATGCTCAGGCAAAATACACATCAGAATAAATAAACCTAAAAAAATTAAACTACATCTGTATTGAATACTTACAGACTCCTCCCTCCCCTTGTTTATTCTTCCCTAAGCAGCCTGGTATACCAATGTTGTACATTATATTTGCCCTATATTGGTTATGTTAAGAAATCTAGAGATTAAATAAAGCCCATAACAGGCTATGTATGTTACACACAGCCACTGAGCCATTCATATGAAGGCCATGAGCATTTGTGGATTTTGGTATCCACCAGGTGCCCCTGCAATATCGAGGAAGAAAAGTATATTATAACATGCACACGTGCTCTGATGTAAACAAGGGCTAAGAAGGGCAATAAAAGAGAAGCAATTGAAGATAAAGAACCCAGGGAAGTTATCTCTGAGGAAGCAGCTGTGAGGGATCTCGTAGTCATGGAAACAACTCACAGTTATTCTCACCAAGTCATCCCCTGACTTCTGCATGTGAGCTGTGGCACATGCACAGCGCTCTGCTCCATAATAATTTTTTTTTTTTAAAGGTTAGATTATGTTTGGCATGTTATGTTCAGGAAAGGGACTGGTGAAATACATTGTAGGAAAAAAAAATCTGGCAAATGAGCAAAAGCTTTAGTGATCTTATGTGTTCCAAAAGCTAAGTGGCTGGAGGCTGCTGAATCTTGTCACTAATTGTTCTATTACAACGTTTATCTGCTCTGGGTCTTTTATTAGGTGCCAGACATTGTCAGATACTTAGTACATTTAATGTCATTTAATGCCCACTATACCCCTGTGGTTGGTTCCGTGGCATGTCATGGATCCCTGAGTTAGCAAGCAGCGAGTCAGGATTTGAAATGCTAGCTCGCTGTTACTGTGACACACCTCATATGCTCATTCGTCTTTCAGCTGGTCTCCACATTCCTAAGGCACAGATGACATATAATTCATTTAGAACCAATGAGAGAGAGGAGGGGGTTTCTATTTGGTTTTCCTCAAATTGTATTCCCTTTACCATCTGATACTGGTTGTTGTTGTTGTTGTTGTTATTGTTAACTTGATATAAGCTAGGGTCATCTGGAAGGATAGAAGCTCAATTGATAAAATGCCTTCATCAAATTGGCTTCTAAAACAAGTCTATTTGGGCATTTTCTTGATTCATGGTTGATGTGGGAGGGCCCAGTTCACTCGGGGTGGTGTCATCCCTGTGCTGGTGGCCCTGAGTTTTATGTAAAAGCAGGCTGAGCAAACCATGGGGAGCAAGCTAGTCAGCAGCACCCCTCCATGGCCTCTGCATCAGCTCCTGCCTCCTCATTCCTGTGCTGAGTTCCTACTCTGAGTTCCTTCTGTGATGGACTATAAGCTGTAAGATTGAATAAACCCTTTCCTCCCAATGTTGGTTTTGGTCTAGCGCATAGAATTGCAATAGAAAGCAGACTGAGACGCGGCGACCTCCATTACTTATCAAGGGTCTTTTTCTATTTAATTTTTTAAGAGTTAACTCTCAATAGTGAAAAGTTGAACAAATAAGTCTGTGAAGAGAGACAGCAAGAGAACAGTAAGTGTGTGCTGCCTTCATGGCTTGATAAACACACACAAGTAGTAGGTGGGTCTGCAAGCTTCATGTTTCCGTGATGGATACATAACAGTTTTTCTGTTCAAAAAGGAAGTGTATTGACATGGGCAGCATAAACAGGGACTGCGCAGAGGAGAGGCAACGTGTGCAGCCCTTGCTGTCGGAACAGATCAAGAGTGGGTTGGAAGTGACTTGAAGGAGCCATCACTTTTGCCAGTGATGGGACAAGAACCATGGAAGAAGTATCCCGAGAAGCCTTCGTAATGTTCTCAGCACACAGCCAGTGACTGGTAACAGCTGAGTTCTTCCAGAGGTGATCTTACACTGCTGGGTGAGAGGAATTTTCCCAGAGAATGGGTACTGCGCTCTGAACGTGGCCTGGAGCCGGTTTTCATTTCTACACTCGTGGGTGGTATGCAGTACGTCACAGGACCACCTAGACTCCTTCCTCACTGGAGTCCACCTTTCCCTCCCTTCCCCTCCTCCCTTCCTCCCCTCCCCTTCCCTCCTCCCTTCCCCCTCCCCTCTCCTCTCCTGTCTCCCTCCCCTCCTCCTTCCTTCCCCTCCTCCCTTCCCCTTCCCCTCCCTTTCTCCTCTCATCTGTTTTCCTTTCTCTTCTTTTCTTTCCCTCCTCCCTTTCCTCTCTCCCTCTGCCCCTCCATTCCTTGAGTGCTCTCTCTCTCTCTCTCTCTCTCTCTTTCCTTCTTCCTTCCTTCTATTTTCTACTCCTTTTCTATTTCTGGCCACAACTATTATTTGTTATACATATTTAGGACCTTGCAGCTGATTTTAGTATGTGTTCACATATACACTTTTTACTCTATAAAGTATATAATATAGGGTAAGATTTGTGTATTTCTCTTGTCAGTTTTTTTTTTAATCTAAAACCCTTCTTTTTACTAATTGTAAGCTACTAATTTACTAATTTTACTAATTTACTTTTTACATAACGTCTAGCAAATAAAATACTGTTCCTCTCTGATGAACACCTTTTCAGGAAGTAATCAATGACCCAAGTCATTAATCCCTTTACAGTGCTTTCCCCAAACTCAAATCACATAAATTGGCTTTCACGAAAATAGTAACATGGGTTATTTCAGAGAGATTGACGTGGTGGGTGGCTCCAAAGCTTCAAGGGCTCAGTTTCCACCCTGTTCCCATGGTGATGTGGGTGAATGGCTACATCTCAAGACCTCCTGGAAGATCTGTTCCTCCAGATTTACAGTAGTGACTGCCTTTAGTGACATTTTTACCACACTGAGAGTTAATCTTTTTTTAGAGACTGCTGTAGTTATCAAGTACATTAGTAACTAAAATTGAGGAAGACGGCATTCATACAGAGGCACACACAGACTACTAAGCGATGGGAGCGACCAGATTCTGTTCTCTGTCCAGGGAGCACACTGTATATCTAGCTCATAGAGACAACTAGGAGCTCTCTGCAGGACTTTGGAATCTCATATCTCTTACTGATAAATAAAGGGCTACCTTTTTGTTGATGTACTTGGGAAATAGTCCTGAAGTTTCAAGATCATGCTTATCTCCAGTTCTTTTGTCAACATAAACTGGCTTAGGCTTTTTGGCCACGCCCATGATGACGTCAGCTGCATTTGTGTTTATGAAGTTTTTTCCACTCTGTATTCCCATGACTGGGTGATCGGTCCTCAAGGGCACTGCAGGCTTCTTGGAAGGGTACCTATTAAACTTTTTTTCTGTTAAACATAACATTTCCTTATTAATGTTCAAAAGAAAACATTATTGCTAGCCACTGTTTAGAATATCCAAATATGTACCACTGGTATTGAGGTTTCATTACAACATATATAAATACTTAAGGTGAAAAAATTCTATGTATCCAAAAGTTGATTGGTTTGTCTATATCAAATATGCATTGCTTTTCATTTGTCAATAGTTCTTCTATAAAAGTACTTAAACAGAAAAAAATGTAATTAATCAAAATATAAAATTAAGTGCAATGTTAACTGATTTGATGTTGAGCAACAGCATAAAAGGTAAGAGGGTCATAACAATAGATCTCTACTACATTTTTTTCCCTCCCGCTCTGGCCCTGCTCACTCCGGCCCAAAGATTTATTTATTTATTATATGTAAGTACAGCACTCCAGAAGAGGACATCAGATCCCATTACAGATGGTTGTAAGGCACCATGTGGTTGCTGGGATTTGAACTCAGGACCTTTGGAAGAGCAGTCAGTGTTCTTAACCGCTGAGCCATCTCCCCAGCCCCTCTACTACAGTTTTGATGGCTACTGTAAAGGCTACGGCAACCCATATTCAGTTTTACCACTTAAAATACATTTATACAAAACCACAGATATTTTCAGTGCTCTTTCAGTATTAACCAGAGTTATTTTTTAAGAGAAAATTATAACAAAGTCCTTGAATAAATTAATAAAACTTTACATTGGAAGCACAATGATCTCTGGCTATGTTCATGGCCACTATTATTATTACAATGAAAAATTACTATGCACTCAATGCAAGTAACAGGTTACCAATATGACCAAAATTCCCTATTCCTTCCTTCCTAGTGTGTCCCACCATTCTAAGGGAGCAACCACCAGGCCTTTCCTTCTATCTCTGTTCCACACACTCTTCCTGAAAGCAGATGAAATTGTTTTGTCTAACAGTCTTTCCCGTTCAACAATTCCAGCCAGCATTTTTATATAGTCACATTAACATGGCTTGCCTATTCTAAAATATGAAACAATTAAAGTTCGTTTCTAAGAACGAGTACAAATACTCATGGTCTTGCTCCAATCTCAACTGTACCATCATTTCTATGGTCTGAGTTTATTCACTTCTGCACTAGGTGACTCTGTTTGTGTAGTGATATTCTGAGGTGTTCACTAGACTGCTCAGACATGGTTTAACCAATGGAATGTCTTTATAGCTGGCTGGTGATAACACGGGGTGTTCCGGATCCCAGTGTAGCCCCACGCCTTTCTTAGAGTGACCTTTTAATCATAAAAATCATGTTCTAGGTTGACAGTTAACAAGAACAGTTAGGCAGAAGCAGAACCACAGAAGCCAAAAAGCAAGGTGAGCACATTTAGAGACTTTCCAAGAACTATGGACACTGATGGATCAGGCCTTTGTTTTAGTTTTGGCAGGTGGTACTATCTACATGCTGAGTTGTACGGCCTGAATGGAAGGTTTATCATGGAGTCAGTCATACTAAGGTCTGGAGACCTGTTACAAATGAGACTATAGTACTTATATTTTCAGGGGAAAAAACCCATAATTATTGTTAAAGTCTATGGGTTGGATTACCCTCTTGGGGCTGACTTATGTCCCTCCAGAATTCACATATTAAATCTATAGATCTAGTACCTTAGAATGTGAACATTATTTGAGGGTGAGATCTTTTAAGGTAATTTAGATAAATACAAGTTATTAGAATAGTTGCTAATCCAAGTTATTGAATTATTGGTTATATATTGGTCCAACTGGTAATAACCACTGTAATTTTTACGTCTTAGGAAAAAAAAAAGTCTGGAGACAAAATGAGCGGTAACATGGCCCATCAATTAAACACTATACCTGGGGTGCTAACCCTTTTTGTCAATGCTTAGTATTAAAGACACACGCCAGGGGATGGATGCTGGAGCATGTGGTGTTGGAGGTGGGGCCTCTTTGGATAGGTCGAGCAGTACCTCAAGATGCTTGCCCACCAAGAGTCTGTATGGAACCAAGTTACCACCGTCCACTGTACCCCCCCCCCCCATTTCTACTTCTTTCTCCTAGTCTCCCAAATCCCACTCACTATTAGGTAAAGTTGCTGTTGTCTGTGTATATTTAATATTCACTGATGGTAACCTAATGGTAACTAAGTTACCTGCCAACAATTCTAATATTTAAAAGAGTAAGTGATTTAACCTACTAGGTGGCAGCGCTTTTTCCTTGGAATGTTTCTTTAGAAAATCCTTTGGGGAAGGTACCTCGACTTTTGCAGGCCCCATGGTTTTCATTGCCGTTTTGAGTTTTTTCATGTCATCTTTTATAGTTGCTTGAAACAGTGATATATACCTGGAATTAAAAATTTAAAATGATAGCATTTCTATTTCTAGCGCAAAATACTTAAAGATTAAAAACAGCCACAAAATTCTGCTTTATATAAGTCTATATTGATAATGGAGAGTGGGCATAAAGATTAGCCATCTGATGGCATCCACTTACACACACTGGGCTAAAAGAGGGACCAAGGCAAAGATACTCATCTGTGTCCGTATCATCCTCTGGCTGTCACTAGCATCAGTTGGTATGTTTCCTGTCTCACCGCTGATCTTAGTGATGTGTGTGTCTCCCACCCGCAAGCCCCAGTCAGTTAGTTTTACTAGCAGTTTAATCATCTTCTCAATAAACCCAAATTTCATTGTTTTTCTCTAATGGTAACTTCTTGCTTCATTTCGACATTTTCCTCACTGGTCTTTAGTATTTATTCCCCTTCCTTAAGGTATGATTTGCTTTCTTAAAAAGCTTTTTTTGAGGTATAATTTTAACCAAATACACACACACACACACACACACACACACACACACACACACACACACACACACACACACACACGCACACGCGCACACACACACAAACCAGGGAAAGGGTTTAATCTTTTGTGACCTTCTGAGTGTTTAGAGTTACAGATTTTCCTTGAAGCAGTGCCTTGACTGCCTGTCAAATATTTTGGAAGGGGATCTTCCACTAGGTTTGGGGCACATACTCTTAATCCTAGGACTTGCAGGACAGAGGCAGGCAGATCTCTGAGTTCGAGGCTAGTCTGCTCTACAAAGTGAGTTCCAGGATGGCCGGGGCTACAGAGCAGCACTGTTTCCCAGGGGTGTAAGATACCTTTCATTTTCATGCAACCTTAAATACATTTTATATTGCCTTCATTTAGAAGTTTGCTTATGTTTGCTCAGTTTTCAGAAATTCAGAGTTCCCAATTATCTATTTTAACTGATTTCTAATTTATTTCCATTGTAGTTGGAGAATACACTTTGTATGACTTCAGTCCTTAAAAATAAATACTGATACTTCTGTGTATACTAGAGAGGTTGGCGCCTAGACACAGCACGGCTAGACTCTTGACTGAAGAATAGTCCTCCCTGTCTCAGGGAAAGGGTATTCTCTTTTCCCCAGCACATGGCTTTAGGAGGGACACATGTAGGTGGTAAGGAAGGGGGGAGCTGCCTGTGCTGGTCAGATCACTAATCAACCTGGTTTTGTACTTGATATCTTTATTTTTAGAGGGATTTTCTCATAGACTGCATAGAAATTTTAGGCAAGTACTAATCACTTTTAGTTTGTATGTTTGTGTCACTTAACTTGAATGTGCTTTTTGGGCTACATTTGTGGGTTGGTAGGATGGCTCAGCAGTTTGTCAGGAAGCCTGGGGACCTGTTTTTGATCCCTGGGACTACAGGCAGAGAGACAGAGAATGACTCCGGAGGATTAGAGAAAGGCATGCACCACCATACCTAATTTACATCCTTAGCTTGTCAATGCTGTATTCTCTTTTTCTGGTCTTCATTCTCCATGTTTCATTTTGTATTGTTGCTACTGTGTCTTCAGATTCCCCTTTGTTATTGTGTCTTCAGATTCCCCTTTTGCTGACTCCACCCAGTGTATTGTTTTCATTTCCGACATGGTCATCTTTGCATCTAGAAGACAGACTTGTATCTTCGTTCCCCTTTTATTTCTTTCCATATCTTAGTCTTACATCTTTCTACCTCTTTGAATGTGATATTTAAGATAGCTGTTTTAAATGCCATTGTCTGGCATTTTCTTATTTGTGCCATATTTAGCTATTTAGATTGGCCACTTTTCTTTAGGTTATAATTTATATTTTCCTGGTTCTTTGCATGCCTGTTCATTTCTGTTGTTTTGTTTTGATATTGAGACAGGGTTTCTCTCTGTAGTCCTGTCTGTCCTATAACGCACTTTGTAGACCAGGTTGGCCACTAATTCACAGAGATCCCCCTGCCTCTGTTTCTCAAGTATGGGGATTAAAGGCATGCATTACCATGCTTGACTTGCCTGTACATTTTTTATGGGATGCCAAGTATTGTGAATTTTATAGTTTTAATTCCTGACTTTTATCATTTATTTATTTATTTAGGTTTTTCACAACAGGGTTTCTCTGTACAGCCTTAGCTATCCTGGAACTCACTCTGTAGACCAGGCTGGCCTCGAACTCAGAAATTCACCTGCCTCTGCCTTCCAAGTGCTGGAATTAAAGGCATGCGCCACCACTGTCCATCTTGTTTTACTTTTTAAAAATTGTTTTAACATTTCTTTAGGTTAACTCTAGAATGCAGATATCATAGTCCAAAAAACTGGTCATTTTTAGGCTAGATGTGAAGCTTTCAAGCTTTGTCTTTGATTCTGCCTTGCTTCTGAAGAGATGTGTTTTGTGTTTAAGGAGACTTCAGCCCTCTGGCTAGTTAGCCAGTGAGGGGATGAACTTCACAGCATTGTTGCTTTCTGAGGTCATTTTCATGGCGTTACATTTCATCACACATATGCGCTATCAGTCAAGGAGTTTGAGGAGATCTCATGTAAGTTCTGTCGCTCTCTGGACAGTTCTGTCCTCTCTGGGCACTGTTCTGTAAATGCTGGCTGCTTTGTCTGTCTTTCCAGTTCCTAACTGTCTTCTTAATTCTTGGATAATCGAGGGCTTTGTTTCCTTTCTCTGGACTTTGGCCAGGCTGTTGTCCCTAGAGTGTCAGTTAGGGCAACTGCAACTGCATGCCTGCCTCAGTCCTTTCCCCTTGCTCAGGAAGGACTGACTGCTCTGTGCTGTCCCCTGTCCGGTGTTTGAAAACCTTTGCTCCGTGTGTCTTTTCCTGATGTCCTGGCTGTTTCTGATGAGAGAATAAATCCCATCCTTGCTTGGAAGCATACGTTCGGCTATCTAGCTATCCTTTTTTTTTTTTTTTTTTTTTTTTTGGTTTATAAAATATTTAAAAATAGATTTCTTTTTATAAAATACTCAATAGCTTTAGAAAATCCTCAGGACCTGATGCTGATGTTATTAAAATTCTATGCATAATATCTACCCAAATATAGATATATCAAAATGTTTGTACTAATGTCATTGGAAGGAAATGCATCAACATATAACTATCTTAGGGACGTGGAATTTGGGGCATTCTGTTTTCTTCCTGATCTGTTCCTAATTTGGGTTTTTAATTTTTGACAATCTCATATTTGTATAAATTCACTCTGCTCACACCGCTTTCCCACCCAGTCATCCTCCCTCGATCAGTTTGTATTATGTGGATACAGAGCCATGTATGCAAAACCACAGTTTCTGTGCTTTAGGGCCTTCCCTCGACCACGAACTCAGTAGCTGGGAACATTTTGGAAATGAATGAGTCACAGACAACTTTCGGAAGCCATCTTCAAGCCAAGGCTGTGCCTTAAAGCTTCTGCGGAAGTTGGTAGAGAAGGTGTGGCGTCCTTCGATGTAGAATAGAACGTGTTTGTTTATAGCCTCCTCCTCTTAGTTTGGAAGTTTGTGAGTCAGTACTTATCCTCGTCGGTTAGACAGAACTCTGATGTTTTAGTTGATAAGAAACAATTTTTGTTCCAAATCAATTACAAGTGAATAATGATCTCAGTTCCCTTCCCTTCATTTTCCCAGTCAGTTTTCCTGTATAAATCCAGGGAGTGCTTGTCTATACGAATTGCAACTCTAATTATTGTTGTGATCTTTCTTTTTTATTCTTTTCATCCTCTTAGTGCACCGTCATCAATATGCTTAACTTTGCTTATCTCCACATTTAACGATTTCTTTCATTTTTTTGAGATTTGTGACATCGTTTCTCCCTTGTGCCCTCTAACCATCTCATACTCCTCTTGTCCTTTTTCAAATTCATGGCCTCTTTTACGTTCCTTGTTGTTACGTAGATATGCGTACATGTATATGTGCAGCTTTATTTCTTAAATATAATAGAATGTGATGCTTTTTCGTGTCAGTATATAGAAAGCTTATTCTTTTAAATGGCTACATCTCATTGCATTTTTGAAATTGTGCAGCTTCATTATAAAAATGTGGCAGGTATAATTTTAAAAAAGATTTTATTTATTTATTTAATGTATATGAATACACTGTTGCTGTTTTCAGAACAGGGCATTGGATCCCATTACAGATGGTTGTGAGCCTCCATGTGGTTGCTGGGAATTGAACTCAGGACTTCTGGAAGAGCAGTCAGGGCTCTTAACCACTGAGCCATCTTTCCATCCCTGTGACAGGGAATTTTATCAGATAACTGGACCTATTTTCTACTTATTTTAAAGTGGGCTAGAGATAACTTATTTTGAAACTAAAGTTGTCATCTTCAATGAACATACTATAACTATTTTATTGCTAATGAACACATCGTAATCCATTTTATAACATATTAAAAGAATACAAAAAGAAGTAATACTGTTCAAATGTGCTGATAATTTGAAAGCACTTCAGATTTTCCTTGTAATGAATGAGAGATCTGAGAAACCACAGTGTGAGTGTGTGTGTGTATGTGTGTGTGTGTGTGTGTGTGTGTGTGTGTGTGTGTGAGAACTCGTGTGTGTGCTTTCAGTTTTAGATTAATATTGCCTCTGGAGCTTGAACTTGAAAGTACCTCTAAATTATATCTTGAGAATAATGTAAGTTCACTCACAGACACTGAAATGATTTTTTTCAATTCATCCTATTGACTACATAGGGTAATTAAGTTTTCAAAAATAGATGAAATTCCACTCCCAGAGTGGTTAGTTGTCACCGTTATGCCCTATACTTAATTTATAGCCAGTAATGCAGGTATATGTCATTGAGTGCAATCATGGTCTTTCTTAAGCTATTGCTAAAAAATATGGTAAATTTCAATGCTTTCAATATAATCATCTAGATTTCTGCTTGTGGATATTTGGTCTAGTGACAAATATTGAAATGATGGTAGTGTAGAGACGTTGGACTAAACCACATACCCCATTAAGGTTAATTTTGCTTTTGTTTTCTTTTTTCTTTTAAAAATGACTATTAGAAAATTTTTATCATATTTCATTTCTAATGGACAGTGCTGGCTTAAATACCAGAAAAATCTGTCCAATTAAACTAAAGAACAACATTTTCATTCAAACTGCTTTCTGTAAGCTATGCTGGCAATGGAGTAATGTTAGAGAAATGAAACCTGTCACATACCATGTGAGACTGATGCCGACTCCTGCTCTCACCCCACACTGTGTTCTCTCTCCAGGAGCCATGAGAAAGTATTAATGATTCCCTATAAAGAGCATCATACTTCTGCTCAGCTATGACTTAACTTTTGCCCATGACGTGCTGACTCAGACATTTCTTCCTTTGTGGATGACTGACTGCCTTCTGGTAGCTCTAAGTCAAATCTGAGTGAGACAGATTCAAGACTTGCGGGCACACAGTCATGTTCTATGTCGTTTGTAATGCCATCTTACTTTTCTGTCGCCATTTTCTTTTTCTCTGCTATTCCTGTCATAACATATCTTATTGCACGAAAAGAAAACAGCGTATGAATACTGAACAGTATCTGACACATAATAAGTTATCAGGAACCAAAGGTGAATGCTTTACTGAAGCCAAGGCACGCCTCTGGTTTCTTTCTGTTATTTGGGCAGTTGCAAGCTGATACCACATTGGGCCTTGCAGTCAGACTGCTGTCAGTCTCAGCTCTTGTCCTTCTTAACTGCCTAAACTAAAACAATGCTAATCCTCTGATAGAGTTCCCATGGGAATGAATAGGAATGGCGGAAATCGGTACAGTGCCCAGAACGCCAGACCTACTAGTAAGTTGGACATGACTCTGTGAGTAGTATCAGTTGCCGCTGTAACTGTTGGCTGTATATTGGGTCAACTTTTAAAACTAAATCTAACACTGTTTTTCCAGAGTTACAGGTAAAATAAAAATGCAGTTTTACGTCCTAAAAATTTGAATTCTGGTGAATCTAACAGACTGACCTAAGTTCCTAAGATCTTAAAATGGCTGCTCTTATTACAATACAGGGTCGTTTGCATAGAATGGCAAACCTTGTTCTGTAACGGAATAACGTTCTGAACAGGTTGATTTATCTACAGGTTTCCTTGGCAGCTAATTTTAACTGGTAGTGTTGGCACATTCCCTCTCCCCAGTGGTTTGCATGCGGAATACCAGTGAGGCATGCCAACAGTTCTGATGGTATGTTATCTACAGAAGTGTGGGTGAGAGTCAGCGATGTGGATGAAACATGGCAGCTGCTATTTTCTTTTCTGTCAAAACCCTGTTTGCATATCATGTCCTTCTCTTCATTTATAAGGTAGAAAACAAAAACTGATATTTTGAAGTACCTCTTCAACTCATTTATTTGAAACTTTCATTAGGGTTTTAAATAACATATTCCTTTGCAGTTAATCAACATTTTAATGTTTCTATTTCTGCTCAACAAGAAGACACTTTTTTACTGTGAGGTGTGGCACATCAGGGTTGGGATCAGTTATTGATCAGTCTCTGCCAGCCCTTCAAGGCTGCGGCAACCTCCCCAGGAACTCAGATTATAATTCAGTGATGCAAGCGGGACTTGTACATTTAAATATTTTCTTGTTATTAAGACTGAGGGGAGGAAGTCCGTAGTAGTGTGGTGAAGAAATATGCTGAACTGTTTTAGCTTGCTTAAATGAAACAACAAATCAGTAGCTTGCATGGGCAGCACCTTGTCAAAACCATAACAGGATCATTTAGGACCCCCCCCCCCTTTAGTCCTTCTTATCCTAAGTCCTTTTTGTAATTATTTCTTAGGAATAGACCAAGGAATTGATGTTGTCACTCTAGCATGTGCAAGAATACTGGGGCATGGTTAGACACAGAACAGGAGCCAAATGAATACCTTTTAAAACAAACTTCCCAGGTGCATTAAAGCACTTTACCAATGAACAGAACGGCTGAACTAATATCTTCACATCCAAACTCAGTACTCCATAGAAGGCAGGTTCTTTCAGTGTGCTACGGAGAGGAGGAAGTTTGTCTTCAACAGTACATAGGAATTCTGGACCAAGAGTTGATTCAGCCACGAGTAATGTGAGCACTGCAAACTCCACACCTATGTCAGCAGTTACATTCCGTCCCAAAGATGCCCAGCTGATAAGCAATGGAAGTATTATATCGCGATTGCTCTGATATAAGCTCCGTCTTCACTTAGGGTTAAAATGGAAGAAGCTACACTTTGCTGTTACCCCTCCAAGTCATATAAAATTGGCCATTACATTTGGAGGGAACCTCAGAATGTCTACTTCACTTATTTTCAAATCAGAAAACAGGTGCAAATTGATTGCATATCTCCACAATAAACAGCTGACAACTGGTAAATCTTGATTTTTTTTTTTTTAAGCTCAGGGGATTTTTTTTCTTGGTTGTTTAGTTTTAGACAGGGTCTGTCTTTGTGACCCCTGATAGCCTTGAACTCCGATTCTCCCCTCAGCATCCTGGGTGCCACAATCGGCACGTGCACCTGAGTGGTGGTTCTTTTAAAGTGGCTGTGACTTTCATAAGTCAAAAGACCAAGGTAAATAGCAGAAATCACCAACTCCTATGAGGCATGAGATGGCCCTCTTCTCCCAGATTTCAGTAGAGTTTACAAAATAGCTATATGGCTGAGTATCTGGGACATTTATTTTGTAGTTTCCTTTTTGAGATTTGGAGATTTTCAGAGGCCTAACAAACACATTAAAATTTCCTTCAATTATTTAGTTTGGAATCTCTGTCCATCCAACTGTATTTTTTCTATTAAACCATAAGATCTGAAAGAATCCTAGAAATACTCTCTAGTCCATCATCTTTGTTTAACCAATTGAGATACCAAGGCCTAGAAACAAATGAGAATTTAATTTAGACACAAAGGAGGTAAAGGAGTGCAGAAGTTAAATACATTAAATTTCTAAAATTAAACATTAGACTTCCTAAAACAGACTGATAACTTTTTCTCTTTTCAACGACATGGAATTTCACACTATACACACCACCTAAAACCGAATCAATAATTACATATTAGTAGGGGACTATGATCATAAAGTGGACATCTGACAGCACTAGCTCACCTTTTTTTTCCTGTGAAATATGAAACGCTATTTAGATTTGTCCACCTGTTCTTAAGAAGTTGACACCCAAGATTAAATTTAAAAGTCCTATGATATGCAAGCCCGGTAAGTCCTTAAAAGAGGTCATCAATCTTCCTTTGGGCTGAAGTCATCGCTTTTGCTTACCCACATACCTAGGATTCTGGGGCGGCTCCTTCAAGTCACTGGGTATGAGGTTATAAATACTCTCAGAAGTGCAGGGGTCCATGGCCACCAAGGAATTCCTTAACAACTACCCAGCTTAGGGCTCACGTTCTCACTGTCTCTACTCCTCTCTCCGCCTTTTCCTTTTCTTACTTTCTTATCAACGAACTAAAGTCTCTCTTTCATGTAATTTCCCTTTGACCCTTTCGTAGCAGACCCTTTTCAGGAAGAAAATAGTTCTCCTGGGACTGCTTAGCGTTGTTGACCGCGTGGTTACTAAGGAAACAGTTGCTAGGAGACAGGGCGGAGGCAAACTGGCTTTTTCTGATTCCTTTTTTTTCTGACCGCTTCTGTCTGAGAAAAACGTAAGGATACAGACGTTCCTGCGTCTTTGGAAAAGATGATATGAAAACAGTGCTCCCCCCGCACCCAAACATTTTGCTTTTTTCCTTGGTGCATCTGGAAAGAAAAATTCTACAATAGGGAGCATAGCAGACGCCCAGGCGTCACACAATAGTCTCCAACACGCAGGCCGCGCCCCTGCGGGGGTGGAGCGACCGACCGGGGAAGGAGAGGAGCCGCGGGGCAATGGGCGGGGCATCTGGGTTACGTGGCTGGCCTAGTGGTGCGGCGCGCAGTCGGCGCAGGCGCAGAAGCAGCAGCTCTGGGGCGGGCTTGCCGGCTCGGGGTACCAAGGCGGTGTCGAAGTCGCTTCCCTTTCCCTTTCCTCTCTCTACTCTTCTCTGGGTGGTTTTCTTGGTGAGTTAATGGTGGAGGAAGGGAAGGCCAGTGAGGGTTGTTTCCCTAGCATCCCTCCTTCCGTCGCGCCCCATCAGGCCCCGCTTCGCCATCCACCTGTCGCACCAGACCCCGCGGCGCGCCCTGCGCTCCGCTGTCTCCACGGCGCGTGCGCGAGCGCTAGCCTGTAGACCGGCCTTTGGAAGTGGGCCTCGTAGTTCGCCCAGGTTTCAGCTCTTGACCCCTTTTTGACATGTATTTTTTTTTTTTTTCTCTCGGAGAAGTGCTTTTATTTCGTTTTGAGCCGTGTTGATCTTACGTTCGTGCATATGCACTTGTAACTGCACGCTCATTTGAAAGCCTTGACCCCAGTCACATCCATTGGCCCTGGGATTTTGGGGTGGGGGTGGGGGTGGGGAGGTGAATCCGTGGATCTGAATCCACATGGCAGCTGCCCAACCAGGAAAGTCAAGTGCATCAGTTCTGCAATTCTCACTGCCTGGTGAATGGGTTAAATGGCCTGATGGTTTAGTGAACTTTTCAGTTCTCACTTGGAAGGCTTCACTCAATGCAAGCTATTGTGATTAGAGGCTTTTGCTAAATTTTATTCGATAAGAATAAAGCAATTTAGTTTCCTGTTTTTTAGTTTGATAGAATTTATTTTTTTCTGGGCAGCCCACAGTTTAGATGAATAATCCTTTTTGAGGGGGGTGACTCCTTATTTCACAACTGATTGGGTTTCCTTAAGAACATTTCATATAGATTTATATGTGGACAAGGAACACCCATTTTTGCTTTTGTAAAAAAAAAAAAAAAAAAAGATCTCTCTGCTTCTTTTTACTTAAGTAAAGAGAAAGCTTCCTTGCTGGGTATGTGCTCCTGTGCATGCTAACATTAGAATTGTGAATTCTTAGAATGCAACAGTATTGACCAACTTGATAGCCATTAGCCAAGGCATACCTTCCTGGCTTCAGGACAGAACCCAGAGATTCAGGTATTTGAGGCCAGTAGTCAACCGGATTGACATTCCCAAGGGGTGTTCTAATTAGAAGCAATTGGTATGTGAAAAAGGAAGTAAGAATGCAGTTTTCAATAAAGGGAAATGACATAAAGTTAACCGACATTATTCATGGATTCTATATATCAGTATCTCATTTGTTCAAGTGTCTCATTTATTCATAATTCCTCAGTATTTGGCCACGCATTATTACTCATTTATGGGCGTAGGTATAGCAGTGAAAACTTTGCAGTGAGGTATGTGCGTGTTCCCAGCTGAAGTGAGACCAGCTGTGTTTTATCTTGTTTGGGGTTTCAGTAACATATATCCTTTTTATATTCTGAAAACACGCCTCATGTTTTGCATTCTTATGGTTTCAGTGGCCACTTAAAGTGATTCCTAAACTGAGTACTCAGGTGCTCCGTAGTAGTCCAAAGTATGAAGAGACTGGTGTGTTTTACAGAGAAAGCAGGTATGTTAAGATGAGCTTCATTCAGGTATGAGTTGAGTGCTGCTGGCTTCATTCATATTAATTATATATACACACACATATATATATCTACATATATATGTGTGTGTATATATATATATGTTAATATAGTCATTCATTGGAAAAAGTATTGTGACTAAAGGCTCATGGGAACCCAACTCAGCATCTGACTTAGGAATTCATAGTGGCCATGCTCACCAGTTCAGGGATGGTGGGAATGTTATAGACCCTAACTACATGAATGAGAAGCATCCTAGTAAGACATAGATTATAGGTAAATGGTCAGCAGTGGAGAATTAGTCATCTTCTTCTGCCTTTTAATTAGCTCAACTAAGACTTGGGCAGAGAGGCTCCAAAGTTATTTTTATGGCTGAATATTACAAAACAAAATTTAGTATATAGTTTAAAACAGAATTAGGAAGGATACTCTTTTTTGTTTTGTTTTGGTTTTTTGAGACAGGGTTTCTCTGTATACCCTGGCTGTCCTGGAACTCACTCTGTAGACCAGGCTGGCCTCGAACTCAGAAATCCGCCTGTCTCTGCCTCCCAGGTGCTGGGATTAAAGGCGTGTGCCACCACTGCCCGGCGAAAGGATACTCTTTTATTTGCCACTTGTCATAACATTTGCCTACCATTTGCTAGTCTAATGAGACCTTTTACTATGAAATGATACGTATGCAGAATTTATAAGTTGAACTCCATAATAGTCTTGTTTTTACTTTGATCTGCCAATGTTGTTTGGAAAGAGGAAATGAGGTAACATTTTAAATGAGAACATGGGGTGGTAAGTCCAAGGAAGACGGGAGAAAGTAAGGAAAATTAGTATGTGTAGTGTTTGCTTTTCTACTGTCGGCTCTTTATGGAATGGATATTTAGCAACCCATGTAAAAAGTTCTATCAAACATGAAATAGTCATTGTCTGTGAGGACAATAAGAACAAACCAGCTACTCAGGTAATACACCATGTATTGTATGTGTGTGCATGTGTGCATCGTGAGTTGTTTCATGCATCTGTGTACCTGAGAGTGTTCCTATGCATGTGCATAAACAGAAGATTAATTATGTTGTTTTGAGGTGTCCTTAAAAGCAGGCAGTGCTAACACACACTACCAGAGTACAATTTTGTGAATTGCTAAGTGATTTAAGTTAAAATTTTCTCTAGACTTTGCTTTGCTTCAGAGAGTGTATCAGACTGCATGGCGAAGTTGTTTGTAATTTGGGGTAAGCATCACTGTTTTCTCTAAAATTTATACATGATATGCTTAGTCTTGTCCCTGGATAATTCGAATCCATCTGTAGATTCTTTGATATTTAACATTGACTGGGAATTATTAGTATTAATATTTGTGTGATACTAGAATATACACTTTGAATTTATCATAGATCCATTTCAGGAGCTAAGACCTGTGTGTGGGTAGCAGGGGCTTACAGGCTTTTCAGAGTGGTTTAGATGGACAGGAAAATCTGGAAGAACAGTTTAGTCATTGCATAGCTTTTAGTTCACTGATCTGCCCTCAGCATTAAACATACAGTTAAATAATTAAAGTCAGATGGCATAATGAAAGATTATGCAATTGCTACTATTTGGTTATGTTGCCATTTTTATTTAAACTATTTTATATGTATGAGTGTTTTGCTCACATGTATATCTGCACATCATGTGCCTGTCTGGTTCCCATAGAAGTTAGGAAAGGTGTCAGCTTCCCTGAAATTAGAGTTTGTAGATGGTTGTGAACCACTGTGTGGGCACTGATTAAATCCTGGCCCTCTGCAAGAGCAAGTGCTCTTAACTTCTGAGCCATCTCTCCAGCCCCAGTTATGATGTTTTTTATTGCCTAATGATAAAAATCACTTCAGTACTATTACTAAAATCCATTTATATGATAAATTTTGCCAGATAAAAGCCCAATATTTTAATCGTTCAATTATAGATTTTGTAATCAGGAAAATTTTTTTCCTTGTCATTTACAAATTTCAAGTGCCATTTTGAAATATTTGTGCATGAAATTTTAGGATACTATATGAAACTATTAACTTGAAGTTCTTTTTCATTGTAGACCCTACTTTTTGCAAAGATTGCCTTTGCCTCCGCCTCTCTACACTCTTCATCTGTGGTTCCTGTTAGATTGTGTTTCCACTTCAGTGAGTTAAGCATAGCACCAGACAAAGCAAAATAAGGAGATGAAGTTTTTCTCTTGACAGGTCAACTTACTTGTAAGTAAAATTCAGAGTTAGATTTAAAAAAATGGTCTAAAGATTTTAGTGTAAAACGGTTTAGGTAGTATCAAAAGCAGTGAACTATTGGGGATTTTTTGTGGTCAAATATACCACCTAGTTTTTTATATAGTTTAGTTGCATACTAGTTCTATCGGAGAGCATGTAAAAAGCCTCCTGTGTTCCTATAAAGCTACGTCAGTCAATTTAAGAAATGTTGCAAGTTATTAAATTGAATTTTAGTATAACACAATACTTGATACCTGGCACGTTTTGTTTTAAGAATGAATATATCTCCAAAGACAGGGGTTGGATCAATATTAGAAATTGTAGATCATCATGAGATGGCGAAAAAGTTTCCTTTCATCGTTGAGAACCTTTGTGGGTTTCTAGGCTGTTTGTCTGAAGTCTAGAATCTAAGTTCAACCACTAGTGACGCTGTAGGAACATAAACAAGTGAAGACTTTCCTAATTAATCTTTATTTATTTTTGCACATCATATGTTCCACTATGGCCTTTTAAAGGCATCCAATATGAAAATATGTAAAATAGTCCTCAGCAGTGTGCAGATTAAAGGCACATAGGAAAGGAAAGGGTACACTTTGACTCAGTGTAGAAAATTGTATCTTACAAGCAAGTGTGGTAATTTCTTCTACCTTTTTCTTGTAGATTTTATGAGAAATTGATAAATAATGATAGTCAATTAACATGATCATAATGATACATTGAATATTAAGACTACAGTTCAGCTTTTATGAATTGCAAATAAGTATTAGTATATGTCCACATATTCTCTGTGTTATAAGCCAACAAATTGTGAACCAGTATTTTCTAGAGTACTTTTTACAAGGAAAAGACATACTAATAGGACTTACTGTGTTCTTAAAAAGAGTCTGTGATAAGGTATTTTATGAATAATATTTCTGCTGCTAATATTTGCTCTTTGTAATAGTCATACACCTTTTTTGAATTTTATTTTATTGGTGTCTTGAAATTTGGAAAGATATTAACAAGTACTGTTTTTTCTCAAAGAACTAAATAGACATGACAGTAGAAGAGGAGCTTGGAGGGAGGAGACGGGAGAGGAGGGCGGGAGGCAGTGGAGGGAGGGTAGTCAGAACTTAGGAAGAGCAGGATGCGAAAGGCAGTGACGCTCACTGATTGTGGGATTAATGTCATAAGTATAATAGTTTATAAAGAAGAATAGTGTGCAGTATTCATTATAAAGCTTTTTAAGTATCCCGTCAATTTGAGCATCTGTGTATTGGGTGCTTGTATACAGTCAGTTCTATCAGGATGTTAGCAGTTTGTTGAAAAAGTAACCACATGCCTTTTTTTATGTCTTGAAAAGGGCTAAAGCCAACCTCTAGGTTGGCCTGGTCAGAAAAGTGAAGAGAAATGCTGAACTTTACCAGATGTCACCATCTGAAACAGATAACCCAGAAGTGTTTTTCTAGCGTGCCGGTTAAAGTGTGGACCCACACGCAGCTCTTGCTTCCACAAGCCTTTGTGCGTGCAGAGTCAGGGAAGTCATGGCACTCGACCCACTCTCTGGTTGGAGACAAAAATATTGTTCTGATGGGGCCTCCTGGTGCTGGGAAAACAACAGTTGGCAGAATATTAGGTGACAGACTAGGCTGTTGTGTCATCGATGTGGATGGGGATGTCCTTGAGAAAACCTGGAAAATGAGCGCGTCTGAAAAATTGCGGGATGTTGGTAATGAGCGATTTTTAGAAGAGGAAGGACAAGCAGTGTTAAACTTGTCTGCATCTGGAAGTGTGATTTCCCTCAGTGAGTCCAATCCCATGCATGACGCTAGCATGTGGCATCTGAAGAAAAATGGAATTGTTGTATACCTGGACGTGCCTCTAACAGATATAATTAGTCGTCTGAAATCAGTGAGAGTCGATAGGATTGTTGGCCAGAACGCTGGAGCATCTCTGAGAGACTTGCTGAGGCACGGAAGACTGTACTATAAGAAGTGGTATGATGCCCGAGTCTTTTGTGAGAGTGGGGCTTCAGCCGAGGAGGTTGCGGACAAGGTGCTTGATGTGGTTAAAAGATACCAAGACATGGATTCAGAGACATTCATTTCAACAAGGCATGTTTGTCTTAAAGACCATGACAAGAAGTTTCCGCCAAAATACTTCAGTGAAGCTGTGGTTGAGGGATTGGCTTCGGATGGTGGTCTCTTTGTCCCTGAGAAGGAGTTTCCAAGACTAAGCCGCGGAGAATGGACTAACCTAATAGGTGCAACCTACATAGAAAGAGCACAGGTACTTTTGGAAAGGTGCATTCACCCTGCGGACATACCTGCTGCCAAATTAGGAGAAATGATTGAAACTGCTTATGGGGAAAACTTTGCCTGCTCCAAAGTTGCCCCTGTCAGGCACCTTTCTGGCAATCAGTTCATCCTGGAGCTGTTCTATGGCCCAACGGGGTCCTTTAAAGACTTGTCTTTACAGCTTATGCCTCATATTTTTGCCTACTGTATCCCACCAGGTTGCAATTATGTGATACTTGTAGCTACGTCAGGAGACACTGGGAGTGCCGTCTTAAATGGGTTTAGCCATCTTAGTAAAAACGATAAGGAAAGGATAGCTGTGGTCACACTTTTCCCAGAGGATGGAGTCAGTGATTTTCAGAAAGCAGAGATAGTTGGCAGTCAGAGAGAAAATGGATGGGCAATAGGTGTCAGGTCAGATTTTGATTTTTGCCAGACAGCTATTAGAAAGATGTTCAATGATTCTGACTTTACTGGCTTTCTGACTGTGGAATATGGTACAATCTTAAGTTCAGCTAATTCTATAAATTGGGCTCGGCTACTTCCGCAGGTAGTTTATCACGCCTCCGCATACCTCGAGCTTGTTAGCCAAGGGTTTATTTCTTTTGGAAGCCCAGTAGATGTCTGTATTCCCACAGGAAACTTTGGGAACATATTAGCGGCAGTGTATGCCAAGATGATGGGAATTCCTATTCGAAAATTTATCTGTGCCTCTAATCAGAACCATGTTTTGACTGATTTCATAAAAACTGGACATTACGATCTAAGGAATAGGAAACTAGCACAGAGCTTTTCACCATCAATAGATATTCTCAAGTCTTCAAACCTGGAACGACATTTATACTTGATGGCTAACAAAGACGGACAGTTAATGGCGAATTTATATAATCAGTTAGAGAGCCAGCTTCACTTCCAGATTGAGAAGATACTAGTTGAGAAGCTGCAGCAGGATTTTGTTGCTGACTGGTGTTCTGAGGGAGAATGCCTAGCAGCCATCAGCACTACTTACAACGCATCAGGCTATATTTTGGATCCACATACCGCTGTTGCAAAAGTGGTTGCAGATAAGATGCAAGACAAAAGCTGCCCAGTGGTGATCGCATCCACAGCTCACTACTCCAAGTTTGCCCCTGCTATCCTGCAGGCACTGAGGATTAACGAGCTCAACCAGACGTCATCCAGCCAGCTTTACTTACTGAGCTCGTACAATGTGTTACCACCTCCTCATGAGGCTCTATTAGAGAGAATGAAACAGAAGGAGAAGATGGACTACCAGGTTTGTGTAGCTGACGTGGAAGTCCTGAAGAGTCATATGGAAAGACTCATCCAAAATTGGTTCATAAGGAAGTCTGAGTAGGGGGTTTTCTTGGTAAAGAGTAGTAATAAATCTTGGGAGTCGATTTGGATTACAATAGTGATTGTTTTGTGTAAATGTTTATGTGTGCATCTGATCTCTGAAGCTGACTATTACACCTCCTCAGGTCCTCCAGAAGAGAAAGAGGCCAGCATAGTACCTGGAACCTGTGCTATCATGCTTTATTCTCTGCTCATGTTGAGTATGACAGTTTCTCCTTCACCCCCCCCCCCCCCCCGCTTCTGAGTCGAACAAAATATCTGGTATTTAGTGTGGCATTTAAAAATATTTAAACACAGTTAGGTACTGCATCTACAGCCATTTAGTATTTATTGAACAATTTGCTGCTTGAGATAGTTAGCTAACATAGAGGAAGTAGTAAGCTTACTAAGATTAGAGTCATCGTTTTTAACCCCTTTCAAATTCTACTTTGGACAATAGTTGCTGACATGTACCCTACACTATCCAGTTAGAGAGTTGGTGGACCATTCACTGTTCTTTGAATTTCTGTAGTTAGAGCTGGTGATGTTTGAAAATCAGGCCAACATGTTACTCTAGGAGGTGGCAGTAGACAGAACTGTGGAGTAGTGGACACAGAAACACACCTACTTCAAGAGGGAGGCAATCCAAGATTAGTAATGTTTAAGATGCTTTAATAAAAGTTCAGTTACAGACAGCAGCTCTTCTGTATTATTTGTAGTCTGTTTCTATTTGTCTCACTTTTAGCAAACATTTTGGGGTACTTGAATCCACACAAATTGATACAAATGCTTCATTTCCATTGCTATGCCGTGACAGTGATCTTAACTGTGGTTTGTGTATTTCCTGAGTATTTACTTCTGAATTGAAGGGTGTGACTGACCGTTGAAGAAGTGCAGTGGGCTTCTTCTGACCACAAGATGGCATTCCTCACAGCTTTTGCTATTGCCGATGACTGTCTGCTTCTGGTTACCTTACAGAGAAGTGTTCAAAAGTGAAATGATGAAAAAAATTAATAGTTTTAATGGGCAAAAAGCAATTTGCTGTACAAGTTTTAAATTAAACCAATTCTATGTTAACATCAGCTCTCTGGCTTCGCTTCTAAAGTGTGGTTCTAGAGCCTATAATGGAGGCTGGGAATGTCCCTGCATGGTGCGCAATCCCTGGGTTCCATCCTTAGGACCTAGAGGCAGTAGTTAAAGGTCATGTTTAGCCACACAGTTCGAGGCCAGCCTGGGATACATGAGATCCTGTTTTTAAAAAGAAAGGAAGGAAATAAAGAAAGAATGAAAGAAAGATGGACACTTGAAGCACTTCTTGTTAATGGAGACTCAAAGCTCTGTATTTATGTACACAATCTGTCATTTCAGAATATTTGTTTCAGTAGATATACTTAGAAAATTATCTGTAAAAGGAAAAAATTATTCTAATGTTACTGTGTATGCATGATAATCTACTTTAAAAATAATGGGATAATGTTGAGCCTTGATTTTTGGACTCAGTGACTAATGGAAGAACGCATGAAGTCCAAATTATGTACAACACAAAATAATTACTGCAAAACAGTGTGGGAATACATAAAAAGCCAGTGGTGCAGCCAGGTAGGGTAGAGCTTAACAGAGAAAGGAATAAGGGTGATGGCACCCGCCTGAGCTCTCATCACCTGGGAAGCCGAGGCAGGAGGATTGTGAGCTTGAGACCAAGCCGTGCTACATAGGAAGACTGTCTAAATGAATAAGTGAGCTAACAGAAGGGAACTGCTGCTATAGAGTAATCAGGGTTCCATAGTGGATGTAGGTCCTGAGGGACAGCTTTTGGAAGTCAAGCAGGAGAGAGAGAGAAGACACTGTCTGCCTGCTTCCTTCATTGTTACATCATTGTTCTCTTACTATCTAGATGGTTACCTCATGCCTTCAAGTGGCCTTCGGGTCCCCATCACCCTCAGCTCCTCTTTCTTGTTTCTTTTGAGACAGTTTTTCTCTGTAGCCTTGGCTGTCCTAGAACTCACTCTGAGGACCAGGCTGGCTACAAACTCACAGAGATCCACCTGCCTCTGCCTCCCAAGTGCAGTGACTAAAGGTGTGGACCACCACACCCAGCTTCAGCTCACCCTTGTAAAGGGTAGAGATGCTCACTCTCCTCAAGTGTGGCTTAGGTGGTAGTCCTCCCTTCAAGAGCTAGCTAGTGTTCATGTGTGCCTTGTGTTCAGTTTCCTTCAACTCTGATAACATGCTTCGTTCTGATATCTTGCTTCCTTCCTTTCTTGTTCCTTCAGTGTCTCTAAGAGAGCCTGCCTTCCTGTGGTGGTTAGATGCTCTTTATATAGCTTAGCATTCCTAGCAAACCCTCTGCTAGCACCTGCACTTCTGCCTTCTGCATCCCTCCATGCTCTAACAAGACACAGTGCTGCAAAGGCTGTAGGACTGATTCCACTTCCTGTCTCCACTGTACAGTGAGTGTAGGTGGGTAGTAAATACTGAGCTGCTTGAGTCTCTGGAGTAAGAGCAGGGCACCACAGACATTTTCACCTTGGGCACCTTAAAAGCACATTTATTCCTCCCCTAGGAAGTAGCTATCCCAAATTCCATGGCTGAAGTCAGTTCCTTGTTTTTTCTTTAATACAGTTTTGCAGTCACATGGGAGGAGGGTGAGCATCTCTACCCTTTACAAGGGTGAGCTGAAGCTGGGTGTGGTGGTCCACACCTTTAGTCCCAGCACTTGGGAGACAGAGGCAGGTGGATATCTGTGAGTTTGTAGCCAGCCTGGTCCTCAGAGTGAATTCTAGGACATCCAGGGCTACACAGAGAAACTTTGTCTCAAAAGAAACAAGAAAGAGGAGCTGAGGGTGATGGGGACCCAAAGGCCACGTGAAGACATGAGGTAACCATCTGGATGCCAAGAGAACAAACAAGTGAAGCAAGCAGACACAGCATCGTCTATCTCCTGCTTGACTTCCAAACACGCTTGGCTTGCTTTTGGTTGTTAGCTGTCTTTAATTTGAGAATCTGGGGGCTGAAGAGATGGCTCAGCTGTCAAGTGTCCTGGCTACTCTTCCAAAGAATTGATTTGATTACCAGCACCTACATGGCAGCTTACAACCATCTGCACCTCCAGTTCCAGGAGATAGAGTGCTTTCTTCTGGCTAATGCATGTACCTGGCATGTGCACTGTGTACAGACATACATACAGGCAAAACACACACATAAAAAATTGAAAATAAATGTTCCAAGGAACAGGGTGACATACATGGGATCCAAAGCTTAAAATTGAAGTGAAAGTTAGGTAGGCAAACAGGGGCTGGAAGGAATTTGATAAGAGTGTGGTATGTTCAGTTTGTCTGAAACAAAGGATATCTGGAGATGAAGCAGGAAGTCAGGCAAGATCTACAGGTTTAAACATTTCTGAGAGCTATGTGATATGACTGAGTTTAAGTTGAATACCGTAGTCCTCTTTTAAAAGATTATTTTAGGAGTGTGAGTATTTTGCTCATATCCTTGGAGGTCAGGATGTATGTGTATATAAATCGAAAGAGATATCATGTTGGCACCTGGGTGGAGGTAGAGGAATTAAAACTTACAGGTCCACAGCCATTAGAAAGCCTGGGCCAAAGCTCACATCATTTCTTCTCTGCCTTTCTCCTCTCTACATATGCTATTCTGTCCTCCCAGACCTCTTCACTGGCCTCTTTACAGGGGGAATAACTTCTCTCTAGTTGCCATATTCCAAAAGTAGAAGTAGAAGTATAAAGCTATACCATAACATATCCCTGGGAGACATAGAACGTTCCTGAACATCATGTCCACTGCATTGCATGCTTAAAGCAGGTGGCAAGTCCAGTTAGATTCAACTTGTCCAGAAATAAGTTTCGTTTCCTTATGACTGGAGCAGCAAAGTCACACAATAAAAGAATTTGGACTTGGAGTCACCCATTGGGCCATATTATACACTACCAGTTATAATGGTCATTTCAAGAGGCGACCACACCAGGAGATAGTTTCTTAGTCATGATTTGAGAATTCTATCACTAATAATGTATAGACAATAATGAATTCTGTACCTCATGATATTTGATCATCTGGCCTTTCTTTTTTAAACAAAATTCTGTCTCTCCTTGGTGAAAACATGCTGGGCTTACATTCAGAATATACACGAGTTCATGCCATTTAATAACCTCTCTTTAAAACTTCACCAGATGGACTCTATGGCAAAGCCTTTGCTATGCAAGATGAGGACTTGAGTTTATTTCCAGAACCTGTGTTTAAAATGCCAGACATGGTGGTGCATGCTTATGAATCCGGGGAGGGGCTTGCTAGCCTGCCAGCCTAGTCTACTGGGTGAGCTTACAATCAGTAAGAGACCCTACCAAACAAATCAAGGTAGACTGCACCTAAGGAAACCTGCCCTTCATACATGCCCACCCATTTCCACACATAAACACACATGTGCACAGACAAATGAACAAGACTGTACAAATCTGTCAATAATTACGAACATGATTTTAAATAGCTCACAGATACACATCAATATTTAATCCCTCCTCTACCATTTAAATCTACTTATATCATTTTGATCATTCATGGCAAACTTGTTGAAGTGGAATTCTTAAAGGTATAGACATTTAAAATGTGCAGTCTTTGATGAGTAATAGTGTTTACCTAGGCCTTGGTCTCCTTGTGTGGAACATGGCTTTTTCCTATCTAAGTTTTTCTTTTCTCTCTATTGCTTCCTTTCAACACTTACACTGTGTATCTAACTATGGCTTTCTTTGAGTGTAATTAATGCCAATCAAATGAACATGGGGCGGAGCCATCTAATGGAATGTGGGCACCATATCCCAGGTCATACTCTGGAAGAAAAAGGGCTCTTCTCCCAGGAGACTTCACAGCCTCAGCCCATCTATGCTGGGGCGTTGGCTGGCTCCATCTTTTGCCGACAGTCACAGCAGCACAAGGTCATCATCGCAGCAGTCTGTCATATTCAGAAGACACTTATTTTGCAGCCGTCCTCCCTACCCTTAGAATCTTACAAGTCCTCTGGCTCTTACCGTTTTTCCGCTTCCTCCTCTTGGATGTTTTCTGAGCCTTGTGGGGCAGGGTATGACACAGATGTCCCATTTATGGCTGGGCAATCTACAGTCACTTATTCTCTGTGCTTTGACAAATTGTTAATCTCTGCAATTGCCTGCCATCCACTGCAGAAAAGCTGTTCTGATGAGACGTGAGAGCACTACTAATCTATTTGTCTAAGAATAGATATTTAAAAGCAGTTTGATGCTATGTCCATTCATTAAAATAATAACAGTTTCTCCCCTGGGCCTATGACCTCCCCAGTCACAGGATCTCCTATCTTATCCCATAAGCTCACTTTCCCCCCACCAATGGCCCCTTTCTAGTTTCCCAGCTTTAAGCTTATTTTAAGTTAGACACACAAACCCAAAGATGCAAAACTAGACTGGGTTATTCCTCTCAGCTCTATTCATTTACTGGAATTATTTCTTTTTCTTGTACTCTAGGATTTTTCAAAAATGACTGAAATGTAGTTTAAAAAAATTTTTTTTGAGACAGGGTCTTATTATGTTACCTTAGCTAGCCTGAAGTTTTCTGTGTGGACCAGGCTGGCCCCAAACTCACAGAGATCCCCCTGTCTCTCGCTCCTGCTTGCAGGGATCAAAGGCATGCACCACCATTTCTGGCTCTGTAGTCAATTATGAAAACACCATTATCTATTATATTTTGTGTCACTGTGCAACTTGTTCTGCCCTGGAGTTTTAAATGGGATAAGATTTCTGTTCTTTACTTCTTTATTGGAAGTAAAGGGGGAAGTTTATGTTGACATGTTTTTAAAAATATATTTTAAAGATGGTGAGATGGCTCCAAAGGTGAAGGTGCTTGCTGCTAAGACTATTGACCCAAGCTTGATTGCTAGGACTTACTTGGTGGAAGAGTGAGAACTAACTCCTGCAAGCTGTCCTATGACCTCCGCATGTGTATGAGAGTGTGAGAGCTCACGCAGAAATGCACAAATGAATAAATGTTATAAAATTTGTTTTAAATATTTTAGTTCCTAAAAATGATACAAATAATTTTGAAAAAAAGAATTCTTTAAGGAACCAGACCAGTTCAAATAGTTTGTAAAATATAGTACATTACCATAGAAGTACAGGTATATTGACAGATGGTTTTGCCTAAGGATTCCACTAAAAGGTTGCTGTACTCAAAATTTAATTCTTGTGTGTTAGTATCCACCTTTAGAAGTCTAAGAGTAATAGAAGCTGTTATATTTGGGTGAAAAAAATTGACAATTTGCCAACTGCAAGCTAATCTGAGTTTTGAGCCAAGACAGTAGACTCTTGCTGAGTTTTTCAACAAATTAAAACAAAGTGTTTGGTTGGTTTTTTTTTGGTTTTTTTTTGTTTTTGTTTTTTCCCAAAAACCTCAAAGTAGTTGTCTCTGGGACTGTGGGCAGTTTAAGTACCTTCTATGCAAATTCTTATACCTTAGGAAACATGAATCCCAGTTTTTCCTTTTACAAATTTATCCTGATGTGAACATAGACTTTGAAGGTTTATTCACAGATGCCAATTACTTTTGTTTCCAGTTCTTTTTATGTCAGGGGTATTGTTATATGTCAGCAGCAGGATTAGATTCCAGGTGACTACTAGGTGATGCTGGCCTCTCATTCTGTCTGGTCACTCATATTTGATCACTCAGAGGAATCATGGATGGAGAAAGCACACGTAATTAAATTGACAAACTCTTGTACCTTCTTTTGACTTCATGTCAGACCTTTGTGCTGCAGTAACAAGCAGGGTGGTTGGCATCACAGCTTTCTAACCTTGTTCTTCCCTCTGTCCTTTCAAAGAAGTATTGACAACCAATGAGACACCCTTCCGCCACGCCCCATTCCTCTGCCATTAGAAAAGGGACCAGCAAGGAGAGGAGAGCTAAGGTAATAAGTCCCTTCATTTAGGAACAGACTTAACTTTTCTAGTCTTTTTGGTTATAAAAGGGAAGAGAGATCTTGAAATTCAGATTTGAACTGTGGTTTTTCCTTTTCTTGAACACTTTCTAGTAATCTTTTAAAAAGTTTTTTTGGGGGGATTTATTTGTGTGTATTAGTGTTTTGCTCATAGATATGTCTGTGTACCACATGCATGCCTGTGGAAATCAGAAGGTGGTGCTGGATCCCTGGTACTGAAGTACAGACAGTTGTTAGCCACCATGTAGGTGCTGGGAATTGACCCCAGTTCTCTGCAAGAGCAATAGGTGCTCTTAACTGCTGAGCCATCTCTCCAGCCCCAGTTTCTGTCAATCTTAAAGACTACTTTTTCATGGTAGGTTTTTGTTGTTGTTGTTGTTGGTTTGATTTGGGTGCCTGAAAAGAAGCAAGGGAAGCAGATATTTAAGATGGTCTCTGCAGCATCTCTAGCACAAAGGAGAGTATACACAGTGGGGTTGGTTAGGCCTTATTTAATTGCTTCATATCCCACAGAATACTCTCCTGGCCAAAATATTTGCTTTAGTTTCTTTTATCTCTGGATTGCCTTAATATAATTTCTGAAGCATTCTTCAAAGTCAAGGCCTTGTAGCCTCTGCACCTCAACCCCACACCACAACAAAAATTGTATAATAGTGTTGGCACAAATGGCATCTCCACAGTTCCCCTGCAAATCTTCTGTGGGAACAATTAGGGAAGTCCCACAGCTACATCTGGCTCTCCCATGAAACCACAGGTCACAGAGGTGGTAGTAAAGTAAAGCAACATTAGCAAGAAAAGGAGGAACAAAGTGGAGAGAGGATGCTGAGAACTTTTAAATTGGAAAGTGGAGAAATATGCACAGAGGTGAAAATGGCTGAGGTTTTAGAGGTGGCCAGAGGAGGACTGCTGGAGACCCTCTCCATCCTGCCTGCAGATACCACATCACGTCAAGGCCCACACATTTACTAACATGAAAAGGGCAAAGAAGCTTATTAAAAGTGAATGGGAGAGAGCTCCGAATCTGAACAGTCCATGAGAAATGACGGCCACAAGGCCAGTGGGCCTAGGTCCATGTGAGGAAGGACAAGCCCAGAAACAGAGAAGCTCAAATCCTAGCCAGGGTCTTGACACCAAGCAGACATGGCTGATGAGAAGCAGAGCCCTGTACAGGCCATGACCCAAACCAACAGTCAAACCAGATTGGATTCCATCTGTGAGCCAAGGGGGAGTCAGGGGGACACAATGAGCTCTTCCCAATCCATTCTTAGATGTTGGTCTCTAGTGGTAAAAGGAATTTTTATATGGCTTGCCACAATGACTTTTTGTTGTTGTTGTTGTTTTGTTTTTCGAGGGTCTTACTATGTAGCCCTGGCTGTCCTGGAACTTACTGTGCAGACCAAGCTGGCCTTGAAGTTAGTGATCCATCTGCCCCTGCCTCCCAAGCACTGGGATTAAAGGTGTGCTCCACACCCAGTGCAACACCCACATGATTTTGAGTAAAGATCAAACTACATTTCTTTCTGTTTCGGTTTTTTGTTTATGTGTCTGCATGTGTCTGCATGTGTGTATGCACATATTCATTTGATGGTCCAAGGAGGCCAGAAGAGGTCTCCTGAGCCAGAAGAGGGCTCCTAATCCCCTACAGCTAAAGCTGTAGGTGGTTGTGAGCCGCCCAACGTAAGGGAGTGCTAATCAAACTATTTCTCTACAAATCTTCATTTTTAACTTGACTAGATTTAGAATCCCTCAGGAGATTGGTGAGTCAAAGCTCTGGATGAGTGTGGAGGACTGAGTCAGAGAAGACGATTCACCTGAAGTGTAGGAGGCACCATCCTGTGGACAGGGAACAGGAGAGATGAAAAGAGAAAAGCAGAGCCAGCATCCCTTTCTCTCTGCATCCTGAAATGCTCTGCCATACACTCCCACTGTAGACTGATACCTCTGAAACTGTGAGCCAAAATAAGTACATCCTCATTCAACTTTGTTTTCCTCAGGAATTTGGTCATAGCAATGAGAAAAGTAATGAATATGCTAACAGGGTAAATTATGAAATATTTTTATGTCTCATCTATAAAATGAAGATAATAAAGTCAAAAGGTTGTTGGGAAGATTATTGTAAATCATTAGAAGACACTCCATGCACTATTGGTTGAGCTGTGTGTTTTCTGGGGGACTCTTGCAGGTAGCTGTCAGTCACCAGCAAGGAACTCAGACTTGTTAGGTGCTGAGGAAAACTGGAGAAACAAAGTACACATAGTTCCAGGAGATGACAAGAGAACTGGATTTGGAAATCTGGGTGAGTACCCATAGGTCAAACCCAAATGATAAGAATGAATGAGAAAGATAAAAAAGCAAGTGAAACAAGATATCAGAGGAAAACAATTCTAACAGCTAAGGTGTGGAAACAGAGTGAGAAGTATCTTGGAGAGACCAGCAAGGGAAACCATGTCATCAGAAGAATCATGTGATAGAATGACAGGAGCCAGCAGAGATAGGCTGTGCAGAGGAGACAATGAAACCCAGGATCAGATACCTGGAGTGGTGGAGAATGTCTCAAGATGACATAGTGGTGTCAAAAATAACAAAGGGGACTCTATAAACCCAACCCTTGACATCTGGATACAGTAGTAACATGTGTGTGATTGCAGAGCTGCCCCAACAGTAAGGATTTGCTGGGCCAAGGTCCAAGAGGAGCCCTGAAGAGACACACTCACTGTATCATAGTTGTCCTTTAAGGTGTTCTGATTTTGGAAGCCAAGCTGAGAGGCCAAGTAGAGATGTGTCAGGTTCACAGAATGGCGTAAGAAAATGAAAGGAAACAGAGCTATGAGGTAGAGTTTAGGGCTCCAAGGGATAGAGTGTCTGCAAAATACCCTGCTTTCAATTGGAGCCTCAAAGTAGCTTGAGCTAACCACAACCCTTAGTACTTTCACAGAAATTTCAGTCAGTTTTAGATACTTTATTTGTGTGTGTGTGTGTGTGTGTGTGTGTGTGTGTGTGTGTGTGTGTGTGTAGGGAGGGAATAGGAGAGGGTTTATTTGGTTTATACTGTCACAGTATAGTTCATCATCAAACTCAGGACAGGAGCTCAAGCAGGGCAGGAACCTGGAGGCAGGAGCTGATGCAGAGGCCATGGTGGGCGCTGCTTCCTGCCTTGCCCAGCCTGCTTCCTTATAGAACCCAGGACCACCCGCTCAGGACTGGCACCACTCACAATGTGCTGGGCCCTCCTCCATCAATCGCTAATTAATTTGTGGCAAAATGACAGGAAGCTAGTTACATTTTTTTTTTATTCTGTGAAAAAAATAATTTGAGGAAAAAGTGACTTTTTGTAATAATTGCCCTTCTCAATAACACGGGAGATAGTCCACTTGTTCAGAAAATCCCAGAAGGCAGTTCTGCAGTGTAACAATTTCTTCCCTGACATTGTGTCTGCAGTTCTTCTGTTACTTTTACAGAATATCTGAGGTAATTCAACAACAAAAAGAGTCTATTTTGGCTCCTGGTTTTGGAGTGTCCAGACTATGATCTAACCCCATCTTTCATATTACACCATGGTGATGTGAGAGGGCAGTAGTAGACATAGTTTACCTCCTGACTCAAAGCAAAGCAGCAGGACCAGTCCTGCAGCTCCCTGTGAGAGCAAGGCCTCAAGGACCTGAAACTATGTCCCCCCCCATCAGAAAATACTGCCACTGGCCAGCATCATTGAGGGCTCAGGGTTAAGCCTTTGGCATTGGGGGTGGGTAGGTGGTGTAGGGTGTGGGGGTGCACTGGGAATGAAGCCTTTGGCATGGGGGATGGGTAGGGTGGGAGTAGGGGGTGGAGAAGAAGAGAGTGGGAGGCTGTGGGGTGTGAGGCTGCACTGGGGAAGAAGCCTTTCACACACAGACCACACAGATATCTTGATGTTGTATGTCAGGCTCATCTCTAGATATTTCACAATTCACACTGCCATTGTCAGTGGTCGCTTGGATATAAGAAGTTATGTGATTGTAAGTGGCATAGACAAAAGCATAGCTTCGTAATTTGATATCCAGCACCGTTGTTACGTTTCCATATCTTTTGGGTTATTTTTCTAGATTGATAATTATATGAGCTCCAAATTGTAGCTTTGTGTTTTCTTTCTGAGCTGATAGCGCTCCTGTGAACATGGTGAACGTTCCTAAGACCCGCTGGATATTCTGCAAGAAATGTGGGAAGCACCGACCCCACAAGGTGACCCAGTACGAGAAGGGCAAGGATTCTTTGCATGCCCAGGGAAAGCAGCGTTATGACAGGAAACGGAGTGGCTATGGTGGGCAGACTAAGCCTGTTTTCCGAAAAAAGGCTAAAAGTACACAGAAGACTGTGCTGAGACTGGAGTGCGTGGAGCCCAACTGCAGATCTAAGAGGATGCTGGCTAGTAAGACTTGCATTTTGAACTGGGAGGCGACAAGAAGAGAAAGGGCCACGTGATCCAGTTCTAAGCCGATTTTGTTATGAAGACAATAAAATCTTGACCTTTCACTCCCCACCCCCAAAATTGTAGCTTTGTATCTTTCTTTCCTTTTGTTCCTCCAAATGTTGGCCAGAACCTCTAGGACTGTGTGAGACACTGATATTAGGTGTCCTTGTTTGTGATCGGAATTGGATCCCTGCGAACCAGTGGGACACACACACACACACATACACACACACACACACACGCACACACACACGCACACACACACGCACGCGCACACACACGCACACACAATGAAATTTTAAAAGTTTAAGACATTAAAGCTCCAGATGATGGATAGTGAAGACCTTCCCTTCCTGATGTTCCTTCTGACCTCACACTCTCCTGGGTCCTGTGAGAGACCAGCTGACGTGACCAGATTGGATGGATAAGTCACTAGGATCCTTTTCCTGATTTCAGTGTGCCTATATATAATCAATATTGACTAAATAGATATTCTCTTCTTGTATCTGTACGTCAGAGAACTTAAAATCAGGGTTTAAAAAGGAGAAGGCTGGGTCTGAAGCTCAGGCCCCCAGTTCAGTCCCCAGCACTACATACACTGGATATGGTGGCACACACCTGTGATCCCAGCACCCGAGAGGCAGAAGCAGGAAGATCAGAAGCCTAAGGTCATATTTGGCCACAGAGTTCAGTGCTAACCTGGGATACTTGAGACTCTGTCTTACAAAAACCAAAACAAAACCACATGAGATTAAACATTTTAAATTTGTAAAAAAAAAAAAAATTCTGTGCTTGTGTTTTTATTGGGGTGTGTGATGGACCACCTTAAGGTGTGCTCCTCCCATCAGACATGTCCATCCATTCTAATCTTCTAGGGATGCATTCTGGGAGTGTGTGTGTGTGCTGGTCTTTTGTAGCTAGCCCCAATTTTAGGCTCCTCCTTGGAAGAAAATTTCCTTTTCTTCCTGGGGATGCTGGATCTTGCTACCTCCCCTGGTTCAGCGGCCATTTCCCCCTTTAGTTAAGATTTTTCTTTCTCTTAGGAAGACTTATAGAAATAGTTGTGACGGTTTGTATATACTCAGCCCAGGGAGTGGCACCATTAGGAGGTGTGGCCCTGTTGGAGTATGTGTGTCACTGTGGGTGTGAGCTTTAAGACCCTCATCCTAGCTGCCTGGAAGACAGTATTCTGCTAGCAGCCTTCAGATGAAGATGTAGAACTCTCAGCTCCTCCTGCACCATGCCTGCCTGGATGCTGCCATGTTTCCGCCTAATGAGAATAGACTGAATCTGTAAGCTAGCTCCAATTACATGTCATCCTTATAAAAGTTGCCTTAGTCTTGGTGTCTGTTCACAGCAGTAAAACCCTAACTAAGACAATAGTAAGTAGTCCTTGTGTTTTTGAAATTAGATGGGCTATTCTATTAGCTTATTGATGCAATGACATCCTGTAAGCCACAGAGAGGTGACAGCATAGTCAGACTCATGCTGTGTACTACAGAATAAGACAGAGCTGGCAAAAATTCTTGAACTCTCTTATTTTTACTGTCTTTCCAAGTGAAACAGGAAATTCAATAGTTATTTAATATAGAACAGAACTGATTATAAAAAACCCTTCAAATCCCAGATGATAGAGATGTACCCTATGTTTATAAAAGGTTGAAATGCATTTTATAAACAGGGGGAGTCATTAAAGTTAACACGAGTCATCTTCGCACTGGTCAATTGTGGCAAAAAACCTAATTCAGTTCAAATTTCTTACTGTTTACTGATAGCATAGTCTTGCTCATGTCTAATACGAACAGACTGTGGCATTTTGTTTATGAATGGAACCAACAAACTTCTACACTAACAATGTTGAAAATAAACAGACGTGCAAACTGAGTGTAGTGCTAAGTTCTGAACAAAGGACGAACGGTCGTAGGGTTATTAATGTTCTGATTTCTGAAGTCTATCTTCTCTCTTGTTTCCATACTTGAGATCCCACAAAGCTGCGCTGGGTCCTTTCATGAATGCTGGGGACAGAAATCACCAAACCTCAGAAGCAAACAAGGCTAGGATGGCTGGAGGGAAAGTCAGTTTCCCTAGCTCATGAGCTTACATCTTTCTTTTGATCTTTGAAGTTATTCTACAACCCACTGTTTTTACAGAGAATGTCTTGTGTATTGTCAATTACGGCCTATGGCTTAGGAAGGCAATTGAAGGTGGGACATCTGGGAGGAGAAAGAATTTGGGATAGAGCCAGGCAGGAGATTGCCCGGAAGATGTGATAAGATGAACACAAGGTACCTGAGCACATGCAACCAGCCACGTGACAGAATGTAGATTAGAATAAATAAGTGGGTTAATTTAAGGTATGATTCTAGTTAGAGTAGAGCCCAGCAATATGGCCAAGGTATTTGTAAATATATTTTGAGTCTGAGTCTTATTTCTGGAAGCATGGGGTTGGAGGAAAAACTGGACCAAACTTTGACAACTGTTACAATACTCACACTACATAGACACAGTCAGATAGGCATCAGCAACCAGCATAATTCATATATTATAAAATAATTACTTTTAAAATGTAAAAATATTACATTGAATTACAAAATTCCAGTATCGGCCTCCAAAGAACATAACAGAAAGCTAGTTTGCCATTCATTTGAAAGCAGTGTTCCTTAGAACTCTTGGGTGGGATGTTCAGAGACATGGACTAGAAAGCCGTCTTACTGCATGACATCCTGGTGGATGAGAAATGACCGCCCGAGTCTAACGGCTTGATAAGAAAAATAAGAAACCAAAAGTAAACTTAACTGAAGACATAGGAGGTGATGCACTTCATTTGGGCCTGACAATAGTTTTCTTCTTCATATCTTCTTTTAAACTTTTTATTTGGGTGCCACTCGGAGGCAGGGCAGAGCACTCCCGAGATGATGTCTGCCCAGTGCCACTAGGAGACACCTTCAGATGAGCAAGGAAGTGGAGGACAGAAGAGCAAGAGAACCGGAGTGCTGTGTGCACTAAGAAGAGAGGCAGACTGGCGACTCGAGGGTGGTGAGGAACAGCCTGATGTGACTTGTCTGCACTGCCACTTGAGGCCATGGTGAGGTCCTCATTGGTGCTGCTACCACCCAGAGCCATGTCTGGGTCTGTGGCCTTGCAGCAGTGGGTTTGTGTGGGTGTCCGTGACCAATGTTACCACCATGGTAAGGTGATACTGACATCCATAGTCTGGGCTGCTGCCTGGGGCAATGTTGATATCTGAGGGCTGTGCAGGGCTGGCCAGGTCCCTCACTGGCTACAGAACTGTCCCTGAGGACATGAACGAGGGAGAGCTGGCCCCACCCAACATGGGCTGCAGCACTCAGGAGAGTGGGCCCTGGTCCTCACCTGAGCAGTAAAATAGAGTTGGCCCTGGTGGTGTGGCATGAGAAAGCCAGCCTAGACAATATGAGAGCCAGTGAGTTGGCCCTACCCCCTGCCTGGGCAGCGCTGGAGAGCTGGCCCAGGTGGTGAACTCAGTTACTATCCAGGCCTAGATTCAGGGCTTTGAGTTGGCCCTCACAAACATCTACCCCTCATCTATGAATTGCTGGAGTGCGACATGAAGAGGCTGGTCCTTCAGAACCAAAACTGCCTACTACAGAGGGCAACAACAGGGTATCTGAGAGGAGTCCCAGTGAGGATCCAGTATTGGTAGCATAACAGAAGCCAGAGGCTTCAAACCAGACCAGTGACTCACAGCAATGAATATTTGCAAGAAAAGCTATTTGGCCAAAAGGTATATACTGTGTGACACTGCAGGTCCCACAGCAAGATGTTTGTTTGTTTGCTTTTCTTTGGGGTGTAGGTTGCAAAGGCAGAGGGTAGATATGGAGGAATGGGGAGATGAGTGGGATTGGGGCGCATGATGTGAAATTCACAAAGAATCAATAAAAAGTTAAAAAAATGTATTCGTGTTTTATATGTATGAATATTTTGCCTGCATGTATGTCTGTTTACCACATGGACCTAGTGCCCACAGAGGCCAGAAGAAGGCATTAGATTCTCTGGAACTGGACTTAAAGATGATTGTTGGCCATTATTTGAGTGCTGGGAACTGGACTCTGGTTCTTTGGAAGATCAACATTGAACCATCTTCATCTTCTGAGCAAGCATTACATATCTTCATCTAATATGGGATGTGTCAACTAAACTTATTCTGAATCCATGGAAATTCTTACCTGGTAAACATGTGTTACCAGTCATGGGATTACAAAAACAATGGAGAACATGGAAGCAGACTCTCAGCTAAGGGCCACTTCCTTTTTAAGATTTTTGCTGTAAATTGGTACCTTAAAATTGAGTATGACTACATATATTGACAGATTATAAATATAATTGTACAAATGCCTCCCTCAAATACTTATCTTGTTTGTGTGGAGTAAAAATATTTACAATTTATTCTTTTAGTAATTTGAAATATGAATAATTACCAACTGTAGTCACTATGTCATGTAATAGACACACAAAACAGAACAGAACAAAAAAAAAATCCTTATTTTTTTCTACTCAGTTCTCTTTGTCTTTTTTTTTTTTTTTTACAATATAGAAATACCATTTTTTTCCTCCTTTTTTATTTTTGATACTTTATATACATTTCCAATGTTTCCCCTTTTCTGAGTCTCCTCTTTGT
>CM052714.1:62299159-62331601 GCA_028551405.1 Uromys caudimaculatus
CAAGTGGGTGTAATATAGGCAACCCTTTGATCTGCCCTGGCTCCTCTACCTGTGGAGGTGGGGCTCCTGAGAAGCCCTTTGAGCAGACCTGCCTGTACAAGGAAGCCAAGGTAACAGGATGCTGTGAGGTTTAATCCAACCTGATACCAGAAAGAACTCAAGGGTGACTCAGAGTCTAAAAATGTGTTGTGCAAACAGACTGGGTGCCAGGCTCCTGGGTAATTTGGCTGGGTGGGAACAGGCTTCTGGATGAGGAAAGCGAGTCTCCATTCTCATAATACAGGCTCCAACAAAGAGCCAAAGAACACCTCAACTGCCCGATGTTCTCAACCAGAGCATAGAAGACACTTCTCATTTTAACAAGGAAAGTCCAGAGAGAAAACATAATTCACCGAAGCCTCATATTTACCCCAAACTGGAAACAGACCTTACGTGCTTCCTCAGTCTCCAGGACAAATATACATTCACTACATCAAGGCAGAGGGATTTTCCAGAAGGAACTTCCCCAGTGTCTGTCACTTTACATCATAAAACTTCAGTCATGATTGGATCAGAACTGGTAGACAGTTCGTTCTGGACACAGGACAAGTAGAGCCCACCACAGCCATGTACCCAGAAAGATAAGGCCAATCTCTCCTATTTCTTTAGATGAGGTGTACCCTTCTTGTTTCTCGTTTCTCTCTCTGTCTCTCTCTGCCTCTCTGTGTCTGTCTGTCTGTCTCTCTGTCTTTCTGTCTGTCTCTGTCTGTCTCTCTGTTGTCTCTCTCTGTCTCTGTCTCTCTCTCTCTCTCTTCTGTCCTCCACTTTACTATGAAGCACAGGCTAGCTTTGAACTCAAAACCCTCCTTCCCCAGCCTCCTGAGTGCCAGGATTACAAGTTCCATTTACCTCTTTCATGAATCTTTAGATGAAGTAAGATCTCTAAGTCCCCTGCTGAACTAGCTGTCCAGATGTTAAAACTTTGAGCAGGACAGTTTCAGTGCTCCATGGCAACAGGTCTCCATGAGAAGATTCCCAGGTACCAGACACATGTGGCAAGGTGCTAGTCTCGGAGATGTGTGCAGATACAAGGCAGGCTCCGAAACACACCCAGACAAGAGAACAGGAGTTTATTGCAGGCTCAGCACTTAGATCAGCTTCAAGACCACTCAACCCATGCTCCGACCCTGTCACCATCCCACATTACACAGATACACCCACAGACAGACAGACAGACAGACACACCACACACACACACACACACACACACACACACACACACACACACACACACACACACACACACACACAGAGTAAAATCAGTAATACTCAGTAAGTTTATCATCAGAATCCTAACCAGCGGATTCTCTTTTCTAGCCACACGTTTCTCTGCTCCATCTGCTGCAGAAATGTGGATTTACCAAGAGCCCCAGCAGCTGGCCTTCTCTCTGGGGATGTTTGTGCAGAGGGAAACCAACAATAACCACTACAGGCAAGGAGAAGAAGTATACAATGCCACAACACCCCTGCTAGTTAAAACTGTAGCTTACAAGTCATTTCATACAGTTAAGAATAGGATTTTGGCATTTCCATCAGCTTGGTAGTGTGTTTTCTGCGTATAGAGACCTCCCTGGTTCCCACAATGGACACCACTCTGAGAGTCACCGTCCCTGCTAACAAATAACCTCGATCCCACCCACAGAATAGGTCTTCCTTAATCAGCTTTTCCTGACATTTGCACCAATGTTCTTTTAATGAAAGACAGAAAAGTTAAATGCATTTGCTTTGAAAAGTTGTATACATACTTGCAAATGTGTGTGTGTGTGTATGTGTGTGTGTGTGTGTGTGTGTGTGTGTGCACACATGTCAAGGAGGAAAGATAGAGGCAGAAGATGGCAGAGAAGATTCAGGAAGAATGGAGGTCCGGAAGAGCCACTCCCTGTCTGGGACATCTCTACTTAGCCTCTAGCGTATCCCTTTTGCTTTTCCTCTGTGTCCCTCCAGAGTGACTATCTGCCTTCCTCAGGCAGGAGCTGTCTGCAGGCCTGGCTAAGCTCTCAGCCAGTTGACCATCTGGGGCTAGCTTTCTGGCAGCCAGTGACACTGCAAGTCTGGCCTTATCCATTAATAATCACCGAAATTGTGTGAGGATAGCTGTGTTTAGACAGCACACACCTCACTAAGCCAGGCTTGGGGCTAGACAGGGAATACAGGCAGTGACTCACTTGTGGGGAGAGAGCCCGGTCAGCTAGGCTGCCGGGAAGTGACAGGGAAGCAGAGCTGAGAGCGGAAGCTCCGCCCCCTCCTGTCACTCCCCAGCCACCCTTTTCACATCATCCATCCTGTCTGTCTTTCAGTTGCCCTGTTCGATTCACTCTCCTGTATCGCCACAGTTCTAGGTACACGGGATGACCTCCCTCTTGCCTGATGTCACTTGCTTTTCCCTGCAGGCTTTTACACATTCTCTCCTATGCTTATCACACGCTCCCCTCTGTTCCACTTTCATGCTTCTAAGCCCAACCAAGCTGTTCCTCCTCTGTGAAATGTCCCTGTGTTCCTTTCCTACAGGGAAGACCTTTATATAAACTGGACTCAAAAGGTAGATTTTACATCACGGTGGCTCTCAAGAGTCCCCAGTAGATTTGGAACGCTTGAAGGCCAGAAGGGTAGTTTGCTCATTTGTGTGTCTTCTTTGCCCACTGAGGGACTGGCATGTATGTGACACAGGATAGGAGAAGAAGGAGACATGTTGCCATGGTCAGCACCGGGTCAGCAGAACCAGCTTGAGCTGGAGGTGAGGCTGTGATGCTTTGTCCAGTTTCTAGCCCCTTGGAGTCTGAAAGGATCCCGTGCCCAGTACGTGCTGTAGAGTGGCTCGCAAGCACCGAGGTTAATGTTTGGAGGGGCCCCACCGTTGGGAGAGTGATGGATCCCTTGTTTAAAGCACTTGGGCATGTCAGCTGGAATTTCCCTAGCTCTTTGGATAAAAAGTTGTTTGTCTTAGAAATAGTTTGATGGAAAAACAAACAAAATACAAAACAACAACAACAACAACAACAACAACAACAACAACAACCCCCCAAAATCCACAACAAAAGCAATCTAGTACTTGTTTGCAGCTAACCTTATATTTCAGTTCCAGTATTGGATCTTGAGGAGAGCAAAAGCTGAGGATGACAAGCCTGGTTTGGGCAGGTGGGAAGGGTGAAGTGGAGGTGGGGGATGTAGCAGATTTTTGTCTTTCATGCATGAGGTGGCAAGGGGTGGGGTGGAGGATGGAGTGGGCGGGGCTAGCTGACGACTATTTGAGAGGAATTGAGATGGTGCTCAAACAGCTCATCCCCAGTCTCTCGGGCACTAGTGGAGGAGAAAGAAAGCTAGCATAGAGCATGGAGCTGGGAGAACAAGTGTGCTACTCACCAACCCCCAGCTCAGAGAAGCTTTTCTCTCACAGAGACCTATTATGATATTTGAAAGCATGTCAGTGCTTGGATTGCTTAGATTCTCCACAGCAAAATTCAATTTCCTTAATAAGTTTAATTGATGCACTTATCGCTCATATTTTGTGCAGTTGAGAATGCTATCAAGTATGCAAGGAAACTCAGAGTCCCTACATCTCAGAATGAATCTGGCCTTGGGTTATTATACCAACCTTACATCTAAAACCTACCACCCACTTAATAAATAACTAATAAAAAATTGAAAAACCTATCATTTTATGGTCAAATAAGAATTTCTAATAAAATATTGATGGTATTTTGTTTATTCTAATCATATATGCTTACTGAATAAAATGTGGCTGATAAATGCTAAAAAGAATTATACAATAATTACTTTTTTTTTTTTTTATCCTGGTTCCCTTTTGTCTGGGGCTGAAGCTACATGAAGAAGAATGGGGGGCGGGCAGGTTCACAGGAAAATTGAACTTCTATTCTAGATGTCAGCTGCCCAGGATGTAGGTCTACTTCTTAGTCAAGGAAGGGATTTTATTGCTAGGTCTTTCCGTTCTCCCAGCAGCTCAGCTTGTGGCACTGTTGGTGTGGGGAGACCTTTAGTATTATGTCTGTTGGTATGTAAATGTGTGGTGTTTTGGTGAAGGGGACTCATGACCTTCCTGAGATTACATGCAAAATCACATGTGTGGGGTGAGGAGACAACTTAGTAAATAAAGAGTCTGCTGTGTAAACACAAGCTTCTGAGAACTTGTAAAAAAAAGCCACACAGGATGGGGCAGGGTAAATGCATGTAACCCCAGCCCTGAGTGCAGGGGAGACAGGTTGACACTGAAGCCAACTTTGGCCAAGCAGTCTAGTAAAGTTGATGAAAAAAAAAGGTGGAAAATGATTGAATAAAGATACCCACTATCTTCTTCCACTAACAAATACATATACTACTCCATACAGCCTGCAGTCCCCCATGTCATATATGTGTATACAGGTACTTCCTTTGTCATTTTTTGTTGCTTGTTTTTGAGACTTAAGGCCAGAGCTCTTAATTTAGAGTGGGGTCCTCTACGAGTTCCGACTGGTGGTACCTTGACTTCCCTGAAGAACCTTGTTGAGCAGAGGGTGTCTGGTTTAAATAAGATAGGCAGAGTCTTACTGAAAAAGGAGGTAAATGTGCCTCTCTGCCCTTAGCTTGTCCAGGGTGCCAGAGCTTTCTTTTGCCCTGAAGTCTCTGAGCTCAGCCAGCGCAGAGAGTGTTTCCGGTGTAGCCACACTGAAACGTGTAGCGGGCTTTTCTCTCCGCGGTTGCTCTTCTTTCCCAGGAGTGTCAACCACATTTCTACTTCTCCAAGTCAGCCTCTGTCCAGCTGTGGCAAAAACCTGGGGGATGATGGTGGAGTCTGGAGAGCAGAGTGTGTCATTCTGGTTTATAGACAAAGGGACGTAGAGCTCATGCATGACTAAAGCTTCCTGGTCAGGAAGAGGAAATGACTGGACTCATCACTCAAAGATGGCTTCTCTTCCTGGAAGTGAGTGCTTAGAAACATTGACAAAGGGACACTTTCCCCTTTGGTTGTGGGTAATGAGCAGTGACTTCATCTGTGTGCTGATTTACCTGGAGATATCACATTGTATAATTGCCACCCTGGGAGTGCGGAGGCATTTGAAATATCCTAATCAGGCATCCACATTCCAAGAGTGGCTAGGTAGCATTCGAAATGCCCTAATTAGGGATCAACCCTTTAGAGAGTGTTGCTTAGCGCCTCAAATATTATTGCTAAAATGTACACCACAAAGTGTGTATTCATCTGCATAAGACCAGACAGAAGTGAAACTTTCCTTCTGGGAATGGATAGTATTCAGGGTATGCAGTTAGCTGGAAAGATTTGTTTCCCTGCCCCCCTGGCCTGACCAAGGTTTAAAGACTAAGACAGTGGATAGCTCCAAGGATAGATCAGAGGTCCAGAGCACATGCCTCAGGGAACTCTGAATTCCCCCTGACCTCTACTTTCCAGAGACTCTGGAGTCATAGCTTTTGATACAGTGATTTTTTTTTCTACCACAACTTGAGTTTTTAGTAAAAGGTGCTTATCAGATGTCTGAGGACAAAGTGAACTAAACCCTGACAGGCGGAATGACCGTTCCTGGCCTTCTCTAAAGCTTGCTTGGCTACTGAGGTGCAGAGGGCAGTGGTGGAAGTGTAGACCCTCACTCATTACTGTTTGTATTCCCCCTTCCATTCAAATCAGGGCTTAAAGAAATGTAGGATAAACTGAGGCCTCAGCAGATGAATGACTTCAGTTTCGCCTGTTCTGTTTAGAATCCATGAGGAGTTTTCATAGCTATGGCACAGGCATTTTAATGTGGAAGACCTGCGTCACATGAGCAGAGCCACCAGAGCCCGTCAGCAGGCTTCGCTCTAACCCTCTGTGCTCTGTTGTGCTGCTGCTGCCTACGCACAGTCCCACAGGTGCAGAGCACACATGCCATTCTCATGTCTTTCTTTACACCCTTCATATACACTGTTTTCTTGGCTGGAAGCATTCTCCCAAATTGTGTTCTGCTACTTGATGATTGTGTGAACTTGAGAAGGCACTTACTATTCCAAAACTTTCAAATCTCCATTTTTCTTATCTATAAAATGGGAAGAAATGAATGCATACAGAATTCCCTTTAGATTACTCATGCTTTTTTTTTTCTATTCTTTTCTTTCTTATTTATTTATTTTGATTTATTGACAGGGACTCATGTAACCTAGACTGGCCTTGAGTTCATCTGCAATTCAGGATGCCCTTGAACTTCCCTTATCTTCCTGTATCTGTCTCTGCAGTGCTGGCATGCTGGGATTACAGGCATGTATCACCAAGTCCAGTTGATGTGGTGATGGGGATCAAACCCAGAACTTTGTACATGCTAGGCAAGTATTCTACCAACTGAGCTACATCCCCAAGTCTGGATTACTGAGATTCTACTATGAGGATAATGTGCCTGCACATGAGAAATTCAATTATTGTTGTAAGCTTATATTTTTCAAAACCTACCTTAATAATGGTTCTTAAATGCTTTAACCTCCCTTCTAGCCCACCATCCACCAGAGGTGGTGGGAAAGAAAGGTTAATAGGGCAACAGGGGATGTGGACCTGTTTAGAAATAGTTCTTCAGGGAGATTCCAACTTTCATTGTCAGGATAGCAGCCGTTCAGTTATATCAATCAACAGTGTAGTTTGAACCACTCGCAAACACCATTCATGGATCCACAATGGCGGTTTGATCAGCAAAGAGTGGCAAGGCGAACCAATGCCACAGAGTTGTCTGCTGTCTGTTGGGTTTTACTTATACCCGTTCTAAACACATGTCCTCTCAAGCATCTGCTCTAGCAGCACATCCCATGCCCTTTTCTCAAGCTGCTTTCAGAAAAACACCATGTGTCTGTTCTCAGCAAAACATCTTCCCAAGTGTCTGCTTCAGCAAAAACTTCCTTTCATAAGACAGTTTCCAGAAAAACATCACAACGCAACTGAGTCTCCAAAGAAACCAGAGATTTACATGTCATATTGTTTTCATAGTTTTTAGTGTGTATTTAATCTAATTTGACCATGAAAATTTATTTTAAGAACCTTTGTTTTACTCTCCAATCTTCCAAATCAAAACAAAGTTTCCTGTTCTTACTATGTGTTCTCATAAAATCTGGACAACTTGTGTGGAAACACCATCCTCCAAGGTCAGCTCCTTTCTCTGTGTTAATCTCTACCTAAATCCAATTAGCTGTCTAAGGGAAAGACTATGCCTTGTCTCCTTTTCCTAACACCCATTATACAGTAGACATTTAGTAAGTATTTAGTATGTGCGTAAACACATATGTGAACTCATTGGGGATGTATGGCTTCATGAAGTGACAACTCAGAGGGAGTTTTTAGGGTTGCCAAATGGCAGTCAGATTGCAAGGAGAGGCAAGAAGAGTAAGCCAGTGTGATCAGGAAATTAAAGCTAGGTCAACAGATGTTAATACTATAACAAACCTCTTCATCCACTGGTAAAAAGGTATCTATCTCTAACACTCCTTGAGGATTCTGCAGGAGAAATAACATTTTGTGAAATAGAGTCTCATGTGTACATTTGGACTTTGTTGCATATTGATTCTGTATTTTAATATCCGCACACACTTCTTCTAAGTATACATTTTAGTTTTCTAAAAATGATTTATATCTCTCCTGATCAATTTTATATAAACGCTTATGTTTTTGTAGCTAATATCCAACACAGTTTTATTGATAAGATGATATATTCTGTGAGACTTGTGCTTGGCTATTGGGAAAGCAGATAGAGTGTAAAGTATTCATACCAAATTGTCTGATATTAGTTCTACTAGCTAAAAGCACATGGATTGCTGGGGTGGGTACTTTGGTTTTAAAATCAGAATATCCTTAAGCCCCAAAGACTAAAAATGAGGTAATGGCTGAACTAAACTTTAAGTTCTCAGTATCATTAAACACTGGAAAATCCAAAAGTTCTCGAGAGAATAGTCAAACTCAAAATGAATTCATTTCCCAAATGTAGTAATCCATCAATTGTTGGAAAGAGATGCTCTCAGGCTTCGACTGGATGCAGGGCATGTGACCAGAAATGGCTATGCCGCTTCTGGGGTAAGTCTCTTTACTTACTGAGGGACACAGCAGGGGCACCGGACTACAATGAAAGGCTTTAACATCGTTAAGACTTTTTGTTCATGTGATATATTTTGATCATATTATTTCCCCTCTTCCGACTCCTCCCTGATCCTCCCTAGATCCTTACCCACCTAACTTTGTGTTGTCTTTCTCAAAACCAAGACAAAAACCCATGAAAATCAAAACAACAACAAAAACCCAGTAAGACAAAAATTACCAAAACAAAACAAAAAGGTTCCCATCCCATCCCAGACAAGCACAGGATTTCAGGAGATCCAGTGCTCTCTCCTGGCTTGTTCTGGAGTATGGTTGATATACCAAGTTGGTACACCATAGAAGAGCACTGATTTTCTTTTCCTCAGCAGGTATCAATTGCAAATAGCTTCTTGGTTAGGGCTAGTACTTTGTGTCCACTTTTTCTTCTCAGTGTTGGGATTTTGTCTGGTTTGAACCTGTGCAGATCCTGTGTGTGCTGTTACACCCTCTGTGAGTTTACACGTGCACCGATTCTGTTGTGTCTGGAAGATACTGTTTTCTTGGAGTCACCCACCCACCACTGCCTCTTAAAATGTTTCCACCTCCTCTTCTGCATAGATTGATGAGCCTTGAGGGGCTCAGTGACATTCCATTTAGGACTGAGTGCTCCAGAGTCTCTCACTCTTGGCACATTGCTCAGTTGTGGGTCTCTGTGTTAATCACCACCTATTGCAAGAAGAAGCTCTGAGAGAGATTTTTGGTTTCATGACTATATAGCAAATAGATTTAACTCATCAGCAATATTTTTCTTATTTTTATGATCAAAATCAGATAATGGCCTCATGGGATTAAGCACTCAGCAACTTTGGTTCTAAGCTTCTTTGGAAAAGCAAGACAGCTTTTAACACAAGGAGAAGAGCTGGATTCTTCCCATATTTATGTCCCAGATACTCTTTATTTTATTTGTTCCTGGGCTTTCTTGTTCATCAGCTGATACAGATATGGTGACCGTCTAAGATAGGGTAGAAAGCATTCCTTCTGATGGCTGAAGCCCAAGCCTCTTTTTGGCACATGTAGATTATAGAATGCATAACAAATTAGCCTGCTGAAATGTGACCTTTGAGGGAAACAGATCTGACAATTACCCAACTGCCTCCTTGTCTCGTTTACATGAGAAAAGTGTTGACTCTATCTGGACTCCACTTGAAGCCATGGAGACAAAGTCTACTGACATTCAGCCCTAAAAACTTTCTTGACTTTTACAAAAGCTAAGTGTGCCATTGCTCTTCAGGATAAATGTGAAAAAGAGCCACACTGAGATTGCATTAAGACATTAATGAATAATCAAGAGGCTTCATAGCCTTTACTTCAGCAGCTCTCAACCTGTGGGCTGCGCAGGGGCTGAATATCAGGTATTTACGTTATGATTCATAACTGTAGCAAAGTTGTAGTGATTTGCATACTCTTCCCCCATCTCTGCCTCTTGAAAGATGGTCCTGAGGTCATGAGAGTGGGAGAGCTGGCTCTGCCCCTCACTGGCTGCAGCACTGGGGAGAACAGGTCCTGTGCCTCACCTGGGCAACACAGTAGAGCTGACCCCTGGTGGTGAGAGCCTGAGTGTTGGCAGAGCCAGCCCTGCAACTTGTCTGCTGAGCAGTTGTGTAGACAAGGGAGAGAGATGCTCTTCCTTGCCTCCTTGCCACCTATGGCAGACAGAAGAATAGACCCCAGGGTTATGATAGTGGGAGAGCTGGCCCTGCCCTTCATCTGCTGCAATACTCAGGAAAGCTGTCCCTGCACCTTGCCTGGGCAGCACAGTAGATGAACTGCCAGAGGGCCTGAAGGAGCCAGTCCTACAGTTCCAAAGCTGCAGGATTTCCATGATACAGGACAACATCAGGGTATCTGAGAAGAATCCCAGTGAGGATCCAGTATTGATAGTGTAGCAGAATTTGGAGGCCTTGAACCAGACCAGTGACTCATTGCAATAAACACGTGCACGTGAGTGAGTGTGGATAGAAGGGTCTACTGTGGAACTCACGGTGACACACTACAGCTTCCACAATGAAATGTTCTTTTCTTTTGGGAGGTAAGTTGCAATGGTGGAGGGAGAGCATGATGGGATGGGAGATGAGCAGGATTGGGGTGAACAATGTGAAATTCACAGATAATTAACAAAAGTTAAATCAAAAAGAAATTAATGAACAGCCAAGATGTTTCATAGTCATCGCATCAGTGGTTCTCAATCTGTGGGTCGTGACCCCTATTGGAGTTGAATATTAGATATTTACATTATGATTCATAACAGTAGTAAAATTGCAATCGTGAAGTAGCAATGAGAATAATTTTAAGGTTGGGGGTCACCATAACATGAGGAACTGCCCTAAAGGTTCACTGCATTAGGAAGGTTGAGAATCACTGCATTGTATAGCATTTTGTCATCTGAAACTGTTACCCATAGTACTTAAGACAAGCTCATGATACCTTCCATTAGTGTTTCTAAATGATTTCACATTGTACAAAGTTGGTAAGGAACAATATTCGTAGTCTTGCTTTTCTGGGATTCCTTTGTTTTCTTCTATGGTGCCATGTCAACAACAGAGGAAGTAACAGCAAGCACTTCAACAGTTGGAGGGTGACATTACTGTGACAAAGGCTCCCTACTCACAGCTGTACATCATTGTATTAGTCATGGTTCTCTAGAGTCACAGAACTTATGGGCAGTCTCTATATAGTAAGAGAATTTGTTGATGACTTACAGTCTGTAGTCCAACTGCCCAACAATGGTCAGCAGCAGCTGTGAATGAAAGTCCAAGGATCTAGGAGTTGCTCCGTCCCACAAGGCATGAAGGCGAAGAAGAGCAAATTTTCCTTCTTCCAATGTCTTTATGTAGGTCTCCAGCAGAAGGTGTGGCCCAGATTAAAGGTGTGTACCACCATGCCTGGATCTGGGACTTGCTTTGTCCCAGATGACCTTGACCTCAGAGATCTCCTTGCTCAGTCTCCTGGGATTAAGGGCATGTACTATTTTGCCTGGGCCTAAGCTTTTCATGGCCACTATGCCTCAAGATCTCCATGCCAAGATCCAAGTCAGAAACTTGTGTCTCCCAGACTCAAGATCTGGATCACAGGTGAGCTTTCTAATTTTGGATTGTAATTCACTCCAGAAATGGTCAAGTTGACAGCCAGGAATAGCCACTACACCCATCATGATTTTTTAAATTAGAAAAATCTAAAGAATCAAGGAAACATCACAGAGAAAAAGTTCTGGACCTTGACCTTTAAGAATCAAGGGAACAAACACACAAAACTTCTATAGGCTTTTCTTTTTAAGTATTGGATAGACTTAAGTTTTAATTTTCTATTAAAAGGTATTTATGTGACATCAATTGAAACACAGAGGCTATAGATTTGAGAGGGAAAGGGGAAGCTGTGCTCGTGGGAGGGATTGGAGGAAGAAGGAAAGGGAGTGAATGATATAATTGCACTTTTAAAAATATTTATTTACTTTATGCTTATGAGTACACTGAAGCTGACTTCAGACACACCAGAAGAGGGCATTGGATTCCATTACAGATGACTGTGAACCACCATGTGGTTGCTGGGAATTGAACACAGGACCTCTGAAAGAGTGGTCAGTGCCCTTAAGCTCTGAAGCCATCTCTCTAGCCCGATGCAGTTGTATTTTAATTTCAAAGAAAAATTTAAAAACGATTCTCCAGTTGGAGCCATGACTCGGCAGGTAAGCACCAAGAGCTGAGCACACCTCATGGCCCCAGTTTGATCCACAGAACCCATTGTAAAAAGCTGGACATGCAGCACACACCTCTTACCTAGAATTGGGAGGCAGAAAGAGAAAAATTCACCTGAAATGGAGAGGCAGTTAGCCTGGAGTCCGATGAACGGTAGAAACAACAAGGGAGATCCTACCAAAACAAGGTCAACCAATTGTCAAAATGGGCCAGTAAATTTGTCTAAAAATCCTATTAATGTTTAAAGGATAAATGTCATGTCTTTGAACATATAACAAAGTGTCCTGAAAATAATTGCCAAGACTCTGGGAGTTAGTGTCCTGAAAATAATTGCCAAGACTCTGGGAGTTAGATTAAGCAATCCTGAGAAGATAAAATACTGTGAAACATGAGAAAGTCGAATATCTGAATTGCTTCTACCTTACTCTAAATACTGAGCCTAAAACATCCGTGAGCTTCAAGAATATATTGCTAGTAGTGCAATGTTTTCCGGAAGATATACACCAGTTTCACTTTAAGCAGAGACACAACCGAATAAGCCAGCACTATCTGGCTATGGTCTTATGGGCATGGGCTGCCTGCTCTGCCCATTCAGAAGCAAGAACAGTGACCACACAGGCCACCACCATTCTGTCACTGCATTCTGGGTTTCAAAGGCATCTTCGGTTGAATACAACATACGGAGTCTCATCCCACGACTAAGAAACAGGAGTTATTCTCTGGCTTTTCTGACCGACTCCCACAATGGCTCTATAGAACTCTACTTGGTTTGCTTCTTTTTTCTTAACTGTGTTTATCTATATTTATGTGGTGTCTTAATGTTTAAAGTAGAAACCTAATCATTTCTTCCCATGGAATAACTTCACTCCTAAAACCAGTAACATTTGGGAAGCTAAGGAGAGCAGATAGCCAAAATACCTCTCTGTAATTATAGAAACCATAATGGCCTCCTGAGGTAACTTGTGTGGTTACACGTTTAAACAGAATTGGGAGGGGTGGGAAAAAGGAGGCTGGCATAAAGAGAACTGAATCTTTGACAATGGTCTGGAGACTTCAGCAGACATATATAACTCTTATAAAATTCCCTACCAGAGCAGCAGTAGTTTGTGTATTCACATTTATTTTCTGTCCTTAACTATCCGACTTCTCTTTCAGTAAGAGAGTTGCTGGGTTATGTGGGCTTAGAATTTTTTTTTCCAAAATTTAGTTTACTTAGGGTTCTTAAATGCTTCAACCTCCCTTCTAGCACACCAACAAGAGGTAGGGGAAAAAGAAGGGTTCCTTGGGCCAATTCTGCTCTTTGTGGTCAGGATATCAGCAGTCCAGTTCAATAGCAAACATCGAACGCGAATCAGTAGCAGCAGCACGATCCAGCAGAAACAGCAAGGCTCCGCAGAATCAGAGTCAGCAGAAGTGGACAGAATCAGCCGAAATACCACAAGAAGGTCTTTGGCACAATTCACTCTACAAAGTGAAGACCGACAAAGACCAGGGAGGACCAACAAAGCGTGGCACAGCATAGCAACCCAAGAACATCCTTTCACTGTTTGTGGGGTTCCATTTATGTTCTTTCTAACCACCACATACCCTCTCAAGTATCTGTTTTGAGCAGAATATCACATGCCCTCTAACAGACAGCTTTCAGAAAAACATCATGTGACACAACTGAGTAGTTAAAGAAACCAGAAATTTCCACTCCAGGGTAAGAAAGCAGCTAGGTATCCAGCACACACACCATTTGGCATACAACTCTAGCTCCAGAGGATCCAACACCTACTTCTGGCCTGCATGTGCACCTGCGCTCACATTTGCACACACACACACACACACACACACACACACACACACACACACACACACACACACACATTAAATAAATGCAAGAAGAAAACCCAATGAATATGAGGGGAGAGAAAACATGATAAGCTGCCAGCTACAAAGTGGTGATGGTGGGTGGGGTCAAAAAGCATGTGAAGGGCTGGAGAGATGGCTCAGTGGTTAAAAGCATCACTGTTCTGGCAGAGGACCCAAGTTCAGATCCCAGCCCCTATGTCAGGTAACTCACAAGGGCATATAACTCTAGTTCCGGGGGTGGGACTCAATGCCTCTGGCTTCTACAGGCACCCGCACTCACATGCATACACCTCCTCCCAGACACATGCACATACAGATAATTTAAAAAATAATACAGGTAAATATATATTTTAAAAAATGATTGTTATTATAAATAAAAGTTTAGTCTTATTTCTGCAATCCTGAGACAGTATCCAGTAAAGGAGTAAGGCTATGCTTAAAGGCATGATTCACTGTGATTAAAAACAAATGTGTGTGTGTGTGTGTGTGTGACTCTGTGTGTCACATAAACATGTGTGTATATTATATATATGACATGTATACTGCATATTATATATATTAGTTTATGGTTGTATATATAATCAGATTTAAAATAGAAATTATATATATAAAAAAACCAACAACAGTCTCACTATATAGGTTAGATTGGTCTTAAACTCATCACCCTCTTACCTTAACCTCATGAATGCTGGGGTTACAAGCATGGGCCACTATCTCTAGCTCAAAAGTAGATTTTTAGTAACCCATTGTTTGGTTACAAAGGCACTTGCAGGGACTATTTTAAGTGCAAGGTGTTTTCCCTGACTCTCATTTTAATGAAAGAATGGGGAATTAAAAACATGAGGATACCATGGATTCTGATATATCTCTATCTTTATGTATCTATGTATTTATTTATGTATCTCTAAATCTATCTATATCTAAAGCTATCTCTAAATCTATATATCTATGTGTCTATGCATCTATTCATCTATCTATCTATCTATCTACCTATCTATCTATCTATCTATCTATCTATCTATCTATCTATCTATCTATCTATCTTGCTAAATTTACCTCGGAAGTCTTCATTCCTTTCAAAACTTGGGCCATGGATCAAGGACAGGGTTTTCAGGGCATGGACCTCACCTTCTCTGTACGCCTTGAGTGTGCTGCTTGGGTATTCCAGGCTAGGGGTGAGCACCGTAGGCTGCTGTTAGATGCTATTAAAGCTACTTACATTCCCTCTATATGGTGCCTCTTCACCATTCCCATTCTTACATCTCAGGTCTTTTCCTCTCCTTCCTTTCTTCCTTGGTGAATATATCATATGTGGCCCAGGCTAGCCTCAAAGTCAAAATCCCTTTGCCTCATTCTCTTCTGTGCTACAATTCTGATAATGTTTGATATTATTACAAATATTGCTTTCCTGCTTAATTATGATGGATTCACTACTACAAAGCCTTACTATGTGCCAGGAGCTGGGCTATGCTCATTAAAATGCAAGTTCTTTGATGTCCCACACTAGGGCAATTTTTATTATCTCTAATAATGGTCTATGGCTATGTTACTTTAAACTAGCTCAGCTTTGTCTAATAATAAAAAATACATATTAATTTGTAAACAAGAAAACTGGGGTTTATCGAAAGTAAATATTGTATTATATGCTATTGTAAATACGATTCTGTATTCACAGACTGAACCAGCTGCAGACCAAAATTATGTTTTAAGAAGTGACTTACTAAATGTGTATAGGTCTCTCACCTATGTCGACAACTATTTCCACACCATTTATATTGCAGGAGTGTTACAACTAATCAAGAGATGGTGGATGGGAAGGCATAGCACGCCATTTTATACCAGGACGCTGATCATCTGGGGATGTTATTATTTTAAGAAGAGAGCCTGGAGAAACCAATCCCTATGGATACAAAGGGATAGTCCATGTTATAAAGCCTGAACAAACTGAACTGGAACCTGTCCCACATCTGTCTGACTCACACCACCCAAGATTACTCCTGTTGCTTTAACTTCATCTCCTGAACTTCTGAAAAAGAAGGCCTTTCATTCTGCTGGGGCAGAAATAGATCTTAGTAAATGTTCACAGTAGCATCCTTCCATTTTCAGCCACAGCTTTGGCTGGCTAGGGTCGTGCTCTGGGCCTCCGGCATGGACTGATGCTTTTCTTATGGTTACCTCACCTGTTAGATACCGCCAGCATCCTGCCCGGTGCCTCCTAAGGCAGCAGTGTACCCATTTTTGTATTAGTAGTGATTCTCAGTTGCATTCTTGGTGGAAAATTCCTCCTCTGCCACAGCTTCTCTAAGATCCTCAGAGCCTATCTGTCTACCCATCTGCCCTACCCAATTGTGGCTAAAGCTATCTGGGTCTAAGCCATAAACCAGAACTTAATCCTGGTGTAGTTTGTGGGTAACAAGGGTGTCTGTTGGGCCCTGGACTTGGTATTTGTTTTGTTGTTTTACAGGCAGGGTCTTCCCCATGTAGTTCTGGTTGGCCTGGAACTCATTACATAGTCCAGGCTGGCCTTGAACTTATAGATATCTACCTGCCTTTGCCTTTTGAGTGCTGGGATTAAATATGTATGTCACCATGGCCATCAGCTTCCCTAACTACAGATCTACCTTTCCTCTTATTTTCCAGTCCCAAGAGTACAGGCTAATAAGTCATTTGGATAAGAATTATCATTTTTGGCTCCTCTCTCAGAAAACCTGAATTGAACCAGTTGGGTTTAGTTGAGAGATTTTTGAATAGAGCAATGCTTAAAACTCTATACTAACTACTTCTGTGTCACCAGCTATGAAATTCTGGACAGAAACAACCTAAGGAAGGAAATTTTTATTTTGGTTCATGTTTTTGTACTGTCATGATGTCTGGGAAGATATGGTTTCAGGAGGGGCCGTGTCTATAGAGATAGAAGCCGGAGGTAGTCATTCACATGATTGGTGGGTTAGTAAACTAAAAATCCATTATAGTCTGGAGGCAGGAATAGGTAGAACCTTCCAAGACAGGCATGTCCCTACTGACTCCTTCTGCTAGCCAGGTCCCAGAGCTTTCAAAATCACACAAGCTGGGACCATGCCTTCAAAATATAAGTGCAGAGGCCCAAAACATGTCAGCCACTAAAAGTGTGTGCTGTTCTTTCAGAGGACTTGAAATCAGGTTCTCATCATCCATGTTGAGTGGCTCACAACCTCCTATTATTCCAACTCCAGAGGATCCAACGCTTCTGGCCTCTACCAGTGCCTTCGCCCCTCACCCTTTACCCCGTTTTAAATAAGCCCTTAAAAAATAGCATGAGCCTGGGGGTTGGTGGATCTCAGATTCAAACTATAACCCTCACAGTCAAAGATTTCTTTTTTAAAAAGTCTACTTAGTTTATATGTATGAATGTTTATATGTTTGAATACATTGTTATTTTATAGTGTGATGTCTGTGGATTGTATGTGGGCCTAGTCAAAAGAATGAATCAGATACTCTGGAACTGGAATTATAGATGATTGTGAGCCAGCATGTGGATACTGAGAATCGAAACCCCGGTCATCTGCAAGAGCAACAAGTGCTCTAAACTGCTGAGCTGTCTCTTCGACTCCAAATTCAGTGCTTTTAAAAGCCTTGTTTATATATTTATATACAATTCTCTCACAGGGTTTATTTATACTGTTTTTGTTTGTCTGTGACTTATGTTGTCTTATTCCCTTTGATTAGAGGAAAAGTTGATATTAAAACTTGCTCTAGTCCAGCAATGTATTCTAAAAGGCTACCCCTCTTTAACTGCTGACATAGTAATAGTGCTTTCTGTTTGAGACTCTGATTCTGGTTGTACACTCAGAAACCCTGAGGTATCTTTTCAGAGAACTTGCCTGTAGGACCTATGTGGCATGCAATGGTCACTATAGCTCTCTTCCTACAATGTCAGGCTGTGTTTCTCCCTCTCATACTTTCAGAAATGTTGTCCCTTTTCTTTCCCAAGGGAGAAGCAGAATCACAGTGTGGTTTTCGCTTTGGCTGGGCTCCATGCTGGTCCCCAAATCGGGCTGCATAGGAGACTCGAGATAGTGTGACATTCCGTGACTTCCTCATTTTGTTTCACCTTGGAGCAATGACACAGCAATTCTCTGAGAGCTAAAGAAATGATAACAGAAATACTTGCTCCAGATGGAGCAATATTCCAGATTGCTTCTCCAAAATACCAGCTGTGGAGGGAAAGTATTTGTTTGAGAGGAATGACCACAAGCCTTAGGAGTTCCTTTCCAGTTAATCATTCACAGTGTCCAGTCGAGGCAGGTCAGTGAGAGTTACAGAAAGACAGGAGGGAGAAAGAGCAACATTTACCTGGCCAAAGTCTAGAGATTCTTCCTGCAGCCTCCGTGGTCTGTTCCACGGTCTCCTCATCCTCCCACCGCTGGCTGAAGTTGGAGAGCAAGGGAAGGCCGGTGGAGAGGGGTTTCAAGATTCACCTTAATGAGCTGAAGACAGAAATCTTGCCTCGACTCCTGCTTTTTCCTGGGTTCAGGTGCTTTTTAATTTCATCATTCCTACTTCGGTCATTTAATTTCTTTAGCGTTACAAGTCTGTCCATGGAGAATGCCTGCCTGTGTTCTCCACATTACTTCAGACCCCAGCAAGCCACTATCGGTCCTTCCCATAGAACCTTTCATAGGTGAGCTACAAGTAACTGATAACTGAAATTGTGGAGACTCTGGGCCTTGACCAAAATTCTATATGCTCATTTGCATGTCTGCAGGTATTTTAACCATTCTACTTAAATTAAATAAAACCATCGTCCAAGTCTTCAGACATCACATTTTACCGAGTTCCTCTACTTCTGGTCTTAGAAAGAACAGTAGCTCAGTGAGGGACAGTCCCCTCCAGGTTTTCTTTCAAACACTCATGCATGCTTGCCTCATCTGGGTAGTTATTTCTTGCTAATTCCACTTTATGAATGCCACACGTCTATTTTAAAATGCAAGTGTTTTCCTGTATACATAAAATACATCCATTCACTGACTCGGGCAAATGCCCAAATGAATTTTATGCAGTAAAGAACACTATTTAGGAGTTAATTAAAATTATTTGGGTCATTTATAATTACTGTGAATTGAACTGAGCAGAATCAAAATAAAACTTGCCAGAATGGTAACTGTTTCTCTCTGCCTTGCAAAGCCCTCCAAGGAAAGGTTTCAACACTCACTCTTTGATCGGCCTGTTATCCAAAGGGCTTGTGTTCTGTAGGCAGTGTAGTCTGAAAGGTTGTCATCTGCTCCCCTCCCCCAGCCACTCTGAGTTCCTATAATGGAGACTGATGCCTGGCTAGACACTGTGCAGGGAAGCAGGTGAGGTGAGCACGCATTAACTCCCCCCCCCCCACTCCTCATCCTTCCTGTTAGAGCACTTTCTTAGTAAGCATCCTTTCTTCTCACTGGTTACAATCCCCTTTATAGTCCTTCACAAAATGGGAGCAACCTCTTTTTCCCTAAAAGTGGTTTATTCCACTTTTTGACTATAAAATGAATATCTATTTTAACATAAAAAATTAAGAAAGAAGAGGTAAGTTCAGCTCTTAGGGATATTTCTCTTAGGTTTTGAGCCTTTTTTTTTTTTTAAGATTATTTTATTTTATGTGCATGGTGCTTTGTCTAAAAGCATGTGTGTGTACTACCTGCATGCCTGGTCTCCAAGCAGGCCAGAAGACAGGTTCAGTGAAGTACCATGTGGGTGCTGGGAATTGAACCTGGTCCCTCTGAAAGAGCAGCCAGTGCTCCTGGAGATATGGCTCAGTCATATCTCCAGCCCCATTGAGCTTTACTTAAAAAAATTAAATTAATTACAGTCAGCCAGCTATAGTGGTGCAGAGCGAGGAGGGCGCTGAGTTTGGGTCAGCTTGACTAGACAGTAAGATCCTGTTTCAAAAAACAAAAAGTGACCAAGCTCAATCTGTTCACTAGCTTTCCAATGTGTTATTTTTCGTTTTGAAAATTAATTGTAATTGTGTGTATGTGTGCGTGTGGAGCCAGTGTCGCAGCATACATGTGGAGATCGGAGGATGGCGTGGTTCTCGCCTGCTGATGGATTTGGGGATTAGACTCAAACCATCAGGCTTGTGTGGCCAGTGCTTTTGCTAGCTGAAAAGTGCTTTTAGTAGCTGGCCCATCGAGTCATTAAGTTTACAATTAGAGTGTGATGATAAAGGATTCCTCATCACACATCCTGGAGCATCATCAGGGCGTATGAACTGTTCCTTCCTTGGTAGAGGGCATCTGGTCTCCCTCCAGTAGTTAATACCACGTGAACACTTTTCCATATACCCGCGGGGCATTTTGGTAGATGACAACCCAAGAGATGTCTCCTTTACGTTAATTGAGGGAACTGGCTACCTATAGCAGATACAATTTTGAAAGGAAAGGAGCTTTTGCTTCATTAGTTTGAGTGTGGCCAGAGCCAGGCAGCAGATGAAGCGGATGCTGCCGGCCTGTCCTCAAGTCGTCAGTCAGGTGAGACAAGAGCTGGCATGTTTTCAGATAGCACATTTGCTTTGTAAGCTTCCTGGCGTCTCTCTATACCATTCCAAATGCAAGACCAGCCCTACTGTGTGTACAGATTCACTGTCCCTCACTGTCTAATGTGAACACACAGAGGTCCTTCAATGACCACTGAAGAGAAGAATCAATCTAGGAATTAAACGGTCTCCAAAGACAGATGAAGTGAAACTTCTTCCACTCTGTAGGCAAGCCCTATTGCTGTGGAAGTTCAGGTCCCTGCCTCCCTCTAGCGGTTGACCTGCACACTGGACCAGCACGATGGTTCTGCCCTGCACAGACCAGAAGCCAAGATCGGTGGTGTCCTTAAATGCCCTTTGGAAATAATAGGAGCTGTGTTTTTGAAAGTGTCTTCCTCACTCCACAGAAGTTTCTGTCTTAAGCAGGCCATCTGTGTCTGCTCCTGCCATGAGGCATCAGGCAGGATTTTCTCCTTCAGGGCAGCACCTCAACTTCTTTTTAAAAATGAATTCAATAACTCACAGTGGGGTGTGTGTGTGTGTGTGTGTGTGTGTGTGTGTGTGTGTGTGTGTGTGTGTGACTTACATTTTTTCACTAGGTTTTGCAACTTGTTATTTCCTTGCTGACTTTATGTCATGGACAATGTCTGTAGCTAACATGGGCCAAGCACAGAATAAAACAGCCGTGGAGTTGACAATGCTCACATAAACTATGGAGGAACACACATTCACACACATACACACACACACACACACACACACACACACACACACACACACACACACACACACACACACACCACACTAAAAATTGCTTTTGCTTTTCATAAATTTGAAAGCATTAGGAAAACAATGAAAACCTGAAGAGATTATAGGCTTCACCAGCAAGCCAGCTGCTTGCTCGGGGCTATGTCCACAGTCTCTGTGAGAGTCTTTTCTCATAGTTTAGCCAGTTGCCTCAGTTAGCCACACTGCCATTTTATCTTTTTATTGTCTTTTATTGAGTTCCTCATGTGCTTGACATGTCTATAGCCAGGTGAGGTGGCTTGGATAGATGGAGTAACTATCGTCTCCTCTGCAGCCTCCCTCCCACCTACTTCCTGTCCACCCACCTTTTCCTTCCTTACCTGTACTTCTTTCCCACTTCCCTTATTCCCTCCTATCTATTTCCCTCCTGATTATTCCTTTCTAATTCCCTCCTTATCTAAGGCAAACAACTGGAAATATTGGTGCGGATTTTCATATGTTTCTCCTTAGCGGACTCAATTCACTGACACCTAACTTGGATTGCAGTCCTAGGCATGCAAGCAAAGCAGCCGCTTCTTAGAAGAGCTACAGAGGAAAGATGGCTTCCTCTCAGTTAGCTGCCACCATGGTGCTTGGGTAATGATTTACAGAAAGTGCTATCTGTAAAGCGGGAAACATTTCCCTCTTGTGACTCTTGGTTCACCTGTCCAGTAAATGTTCTCTTGCAGTTCCAGCCACCGCCCCCCCCCCCTTTGCTTTGGGATGGAAGCTGGCTGTGTGTGTGTGTGTGTGTGTGTGTGTGTGTGTGTGTGAGAGAGAGAGAGAGAGAGAGAGAGAGAGAGAGAGAGAGAGAGAGAGAGAGAGAGAGAAATGCATCTACCTCACCAGAATCTTCACAATGAGGCCCTACATTCAGGCTCCACTCTCGATTTCAACTGATGTCACAGTGGACAAGGAAGGCTGTGACCTGTATGAGTGGTGTTTTTACTTCAGCCCAGAAACTGTTTTCCCTTTTAAAAAAATGAGGTTAGGCTCTCAATACTTGTTTGGAAGAGGGCTCTTTGTGGGCTTGCAAACAAAGTGCTGGAGCAAAGGATGCTTTAGCAAAGGATGCTCTTAGCCAAGCTGGGATGTGGGGTTATTCCAAGAGGCCAAACTATGCACTATACCCTCACCTCCCAAGACACAGCAGCCACTGGTCCTGAGATACTGAGGCCCTGGAGAGATGGGCTATTAGGTGCTGGAGGGCTTTGCTTGGGAGACATTGAAGAGGCTCCTTCCTCAGCATGCTGGCTCCTGCTCTAGCTGATGCTGAGCAACCAAGGAAAAGAGAAGAGAAAAGGGAGGTGAGATAGACCTTCAGGGTGGCCTGGGACTCACTGATTTTCACTAGGTGATCTGCATTTTATTTAAGACTTGTTGGCCTCAATGGAGAGGATGTGCCTAGTCCTTTGGTGACTTGGTGTGCCAGGTACCCAAGGGGTGCTTCCTCCTCCTCAGAGAACGGGAGTGGGAGGTGGGCGAGGGACTGTGTGAGGGGACACTTGGAGGTGACGGGGCTTCGATCAGGATGGAAAGTAAATAAATCAATAAGTTAATGAAAAAAAAAAAAAAAAAAGACTTGCCAGTTTTCAGCCCTGCTGGAAGGTTGTGTGGGCTACTCTTGAGATACAGCAGGGAACTACCATATCGGCTTGCCCTGTGTAAAAGAAAACGATAGTATTAGGTTTTAAAATAACAACAAATGGTTGAGTAAAAGTTGAGTCAGTCAAAGTTCAGAACTACCCCTTGCCTCCTCAGGTGCAGATGTTGAACACAGAAGCCACGGACCACCGGGTTTTAATTCTGTATTACTGTTCCTGTCTTAGCCTTTGACATCCCTTAAGCCTGGGTAGGGAAAGGGATGTCTTGGCTTTAAACCACAGTTTACCTCTTTAAATTTTGATGAAGAAGAAAGTAACCTAACTTTCTCTTAGATTGGAGCAGTACCCCAGTACCCTAATACTTATAACATGTGATGTTAATAAATGGTGCTCTCGGAGGTTTTGTTCTCAGTGAGAACAAAGCAAGCCCTGTTTTCACTGCAGACTTGGCTGACCCTGCTGCTGTCTTGCCCCGTGACTGCTGATGGAAGGAACCAGAGGAGCCTTGTGCCCTCTGGCACTTGGCATTGCTTGGAGTAACATTGCTGGTCGCTTGGTGGGGATGTCTTGCCGAATGACTGAAGGGCAGGGTTAAAGAAGGACAGCGTTGACTGGCACCAGCCCCTGCATCTCCCAGGCGGCTTGGCTTGTGTTCTGCTGCTGGTAAGGCAGAGTGGGCAGGAGGGCTCTGTCTTGGGTGTTGTGCTTTAGAAGGCTTTGCCTGTGCTTACAGCCAGCAGATAGTCTTTTCCAGAGAGCAATGCCTTACCATCTCATGCCCACACCAGTGGTTCCCAGAATGTGGATTCTTAAATACCATCTTAGGAATCTGTTAGAAATTCAAATTTTTAGACTCCAATACAGAACTACAGAACCCAAAATTCTGAGGGAAGGTAGTCACTGAGTGTCAGCAGCCTCTGAGGATTCTGGTGCTCGAACATACGTTCAGAGTGTTGCTTCAATCACACGATATCTCTGGGGAGCCAGTGAAAGGCTGGTTCCTGCCTCCCAGGCATACGCAGGCCTCTGTCCTGTGGCTGAGACAGACACATCTCCAGCAGGAAGGCTGGAAGAGAGCTTGAGTTGCTGCTTCACAACTGTATCTTGGTTATGAAAGTTGTTATCTTACCCGAGTATACTTACACTTTTTATTATGCATTTTTTTTCAGGGCTGGATATTGAACCTAAGACCTGGCAGGGACTCTGTACACTGTACTCTGTACCCTGTCAAGGGCTGTACCACTTGTTTACACCCCCTCCTTCAAAATTTAGATTCCTAAGTAGGAAGACATACTATATTTTTTGAATAGTTTGTTAGTTTGACTTAATCTTTACATATTTAAGTTATGGCATGTAGACCTCCATGTTTACACCTGCCCTGGTGCCTGCTGCTGGAAGGCTGTAATATTTCATTCACTGGTTCCACATTTGCAAATTATTACCATTGCACATGAATTTATTTCTGCCTATCAATTAAATTAATGCACTGATGTTATACCTTTCTTCTCTTCTTTTAAAATTATTTCCTTTCTCTCTGTGCCTCTGCCTCTCTCTCTCTCTCCTCTCTCTCTCTCTCTCTCTCTCTCTCTCTCTCTCTCTCTCTCTCTCTCTCTCTCTCTCTCCACTCCTGTGATACAGTGTGTAAGTGGGAACTTAAGGACAACGCTCAGGTCTGTCTTTCCATCATGCAAATCCCAGGGAATAAATGCAGGTTGTCAGTGCTAGCAGCAAGCATCTTTGTCTTGATGGGCCATCTCCCTACCCAGGGACGAGTAGTGTTTTTTTAGTGTTTTTGAGACAGGGTCCTGCTACACTGCCCTGGTGCTGGCTTGGTGCTCACTATGTCACCCAGTCTGGCCTCAAACTTGCAATCCTGCTGCCTCAGCCTCTCAAGTGCTAGGACGACAATCGGTACCACTGCACCTGGCTTTCCTGCCATGGTCATGGCTGCTTTTACTTCTTTTGGCAAATTCAGAGTGTTGGTTATGCCCTCTGTTTATTCTACCAACTTCTGCCCTCACAGGCAGTTTATGGGGCCTGCTGTGGCCTGGCACAATCACCTGGCTGTGTGTATATCTTGTAATCTTGTTGGGAAACATTGTGTTTTAGCAAACTCTGCACTGGACCTCCTCCCCAGGGCTTGGGGTTGGTCCTGCTTATTTGTTGAGTGGTTTCCTGGATTATTTTAGTGCCCCCTAGGCCTTTGTTAAGATCCTTGGATTACTGCTTAGGGACAGGCAGTTTTGGGATGCCCAGTCACCCTGGAAGGAATAGTGGTTGTCAATGCTGTTCACTCCTGACCTGACCACACCATCGCTTACCACTGCCCTTGCCTGTGCTATTATCTTCAACAATGTCCTGAAGGCCTAAGCAGTTCTATGAGCAAATGCAGTTGTATTTTCTTTCCTTCAAGGGACATTTTCTTAGATCACTGTTGGAGAACACTGTGATCCCAGAGACACTGGCCCAGCCATCTCTTCTCCTAGCTGTCTCTTGAAAGCTAGTCTGCTTATAGTGTCACAAGATCATCACCAGATCCACACATCTCCTGCCCCACCACTGCTTCTTCTGTTTGGGGAGCTTCCTGACTCTTTGGCGTCTCTCCATCCTGCTAGAAATGAAGCCAGTTGTTTGGAAAGGATTAGGAGCTATCTGTTTTCTAACCTCCTTTTTTCTCCCAGGCAGAATCTCTGAGCCAGGCTCTGGTAGGATTTTTTTTTTTTTTGTCTTGGTGAAACCACTGCTTTAGCCTCGGGTGGAGGCAGGGCCTCCTAAGCTTGCTTCTGTGAACATGGAACCTGCTGGTCAGTTGGGTTAGGAGTGATGGGGGCCCCATCACTTTCACTGATACTGTACCGAACGTAAAGCTGTCAGCTTCCACTCAGGGTTGAAAGGAGACCACCCCTTTCCACTAAGCTTAGCCACATGCAGTGATAGAAGAGAATTCATGCATGCTCTGAGAAGTAGCCTTCTGGCTGAGAGCGGTTGACAGCGGTGACCCTGCTCTGGGGTCTTTCAAGGAGCCTCTGCCTCCTTGAACTGGTCAGTGTTAAAGGCAGGGGAACCAGAAACTCTAGATTAGCAGGGAAATGGACTGGGAAGGTTTCATTTGACAAATGGTTCAGTTATCATCTATGAGTACTGGGCATTGATTGAATGCAAGCATGGGGGGGGAGGGGAAATCATTGAGAATTGCCAAATCATGTACCCCATGGCGGGCCTTACCTCAAAAGTAAGTACATAGCATACTATCTGTAGGTGGTCTCACTGACTCAACCCCCTCTGTGTGCCTGGACCATGTGCCAGGACTTCTGTATATTTCTTTATGTCTTCGTTACTCAAGAGCCCTCAAATAAAAAGGAGAAATGACTAAGACTAAGACCTGCTGCTTTAGCTGAAAATATAGTTTAGCTTGTTGACCTGAGATCTGTTTGGTTGATTGGATTATGTCAGTGTACTGAGAACATTTTTCACCTTTGGGACTTTTTCACATAGAGCCCTGTTTAATATCGTTTTAAGGATAACAGATGAGGGTGTCATACTACTGCCCTGAGCAAGCTGAGAGCTTTCCCAGCAGGACTGAGCAAAAGTAGCAACCAGACAGAAAGCACCCTGCTGTGGAGTTCTGCCAGGCGCAGGGGACCTCAGCCCACTCTGGCTCTAGGGGACCCTGAGGGTCAACATGTTCAGAAAGAAATGGAGACCAGCATTAGCTGTAGACTGTCTAATTAATTAATCCAACAGATGTTACCTGAGTACCAATTTCTATGGGTAATTCAAGACAAACACAGCCTGCATTCTCTAGAAGCTCCTATTCTAACTGGGGGAGGGAGAAAGAGGGAGAGGAAGGGAGAGGGGGAGGAGGGGAGGGAAAGCTGAAGAAGATAAGAAGGGAGGAGGAGGAAGAAGAGAAGAGGAAGGAAATAGGGGGAGGGGAAGAGGCAAAAGAGGAAGGGAGAGGGGGGAGGGGAGGTGGAGAGATCATGGAGGGGGAGTAGCAGAAGGAGGCATGAAAGAATTTCAAATAGGAAGCCAGGAGAGCAGCCGCCAGGGTTGACTGGCGGGGACACGGCCACAGCAGGGGCTTCTTGTCTGCTGGGCTTAGTACCCTGGCTTGTTCGGTGGTGTGTGAAATCTGGAGTGGGCTGTATCTTAGCCACTGCTTGTTGTATTTCCGCAATATTATTTTCTGTAATGATGGTAAAACTGAAGGAACAGGCATAATGACCAGTAAAAATTAGGTGTCCAAAGGCTTTGTTGTGGTTTTGTTTTCGTTTTTGTTGTTTTGGACAGGGTTTCTCTGCGCAGTCCTGGCTGATGTGGACCTCGAATAAGCCTAAAGTAGGTGTCACTGTAAGGAAGGAAAAAACATGTAGCTACTCAATAGATTTCATATTTGCTTAGCATGGTAACTTTAATGCACTGGCTACAGCCTGGTGCAATAATATCTTAGAAAAATGACTCTAGTTAATTATTAAATTAATATTTACAAAATGAAGAGATTTAAAGGCACACAATTTAAGTAAAATAAAATCATACTACTATTTTTCTAAATTGTTTTTTAAAAATTAGTTTATTCTATGTGTGTGAATATTTTGCCTGCATGTAGGTCTCTGCAGCTCATGTGCCCAGTGCCCGCAGAGGTCAGAAGAGGGCATCAGATTCCCTGGCATTGGAGTTATGTTACAGATGGTTGTGACTTGCTGTATGGGTGCTGGGAATTGAACCTCTAAGACCTTGGGGAGAGCAGGGAGTGTTCTTAACCACAGAGCCACGAACTAATTCCTCAGTTTCAAGACAGCTAGCAATGAAAATGAACAAACTCAAGTTAAAATATATTAAAACACTGTAAAATACTCCTTGAACTGGTTTAAACCATCTAAAATACAGTACCTCATCTCATGTGTCTGCCTTTCTGCTCTAGATTCTAAATGTTAAGAAAACAAGCAAAAAAGCCAGCAGTCATATCAAGTGGTAACACAACACTCAAGTCTGCATCTACAATCCTCCCAGCTGCTGCTTCCTCAAAACTTTCTGTTTAAATGCAAGACACATAGGACCCCAGGAGTCGCAGGCATGGGTCTCACCCAGATCCAGTTCAAAGATTCAGGACTGGGCATAATTGGCTATCCAGCACCAATGTCTGAGTCCAAACGGTCAACTCTACAGGTAGGATTTCTCCACATTTATTCCACACAGAATCCAGTGTGCAATCAAGGATAAGAGGTAAAGTCGTAATAATTTAATATTTGCTACCAACACACTGCTGCAGCAATGGCTCAAGCCTCAAACTTATCTGAATGCCTTTCAGTGTAGTTTCTCATATCACGAAAGTAAAATGTAAACTCATTTTGGCCAGAGTCTTCTGAGAAAGCATGTTTTATTAACTCCTGAGTCTGCAGTGCCAGTCAAATTTCTTACAGTGTTGAAATTCTTCAAAGACAGTTTCCCTATCGGCACCCACACTCTGGCCCTCAGAGCTCTTCCCTCTCAGACATACCAAAGGATTTTCCCTAAGGAAACTTGCCAAGTACCACGGCTGCTCATGATTCTCAGTTCCTTTTCTAATGGTGGGGAAATTGTGGTGGATCTCTGGGTTCTGTTCTGCCTCTCATGATAATTCTTACTCCAGCCTGAGCTAGCAGCTCAGAGCCTATCCTGGGAGTGGAGTCATCTGCTCTTTCGTTCTACTTGTGGCATGATCCCATAATGTGGGAGACCGAAAAGGGCAGGGTCGTATCCTAAATTCCCACACAGTCTTGTGGGAGAAACCGGAGTGAGTGGTAAGTGACACACAGGAAGATGACGGCTGGGTTCACAGAGAACCGGCAACCGTGAGTTACTGGTAGATGAGGAGCTGATAGGGAGATATACCCTCGGGGAAACCGGGATAGCTGATCTCCTGCCTGGGTGCATTTGTAACCAATCACACTGGCTCGCTCGGTCAGCACTGCATCCCTGCAGCAGTGGGCTCTGCCAGAATCTCTCTGAAAAGACTCACCTCAGATGGGGAGGGAGATAATAAAGAGGAAAGCAACTCACAGCGGCAGTGGAGGGATGAGTCTCTCAGTGACTCTGGAAAGGAAGGGCAGAGTCCTTCCTTCAGAAATGCACGGACCTGCCTGACAGAACGACTCTTCCCAGCCCTGTTTACTGGCTGGTTTTGATATGAACCGCTCCATGAAGAGCGCCTTTGACGGATATCCTGTTAATTAACACACTACTTCCTCTCTGCCTAGACATTGGCAAGAATTTCCATGCTGTGAGCTACCTGAATTCCTGCCAATCTGTCTATCTTGAGCTGCTTTGCATAATGTGCCTTGTCTGAGAAGGTGCTTGGTCAGAGCAACTGGCTTTGGGACAGGCTTCCTGGAGATGATTTTCTAAGCTGTGGCTGTCAGGGAGCCAACACACATTGTAGTAGGGTCGGGCTGGGAGCTAGGTGAAGTGAGCACCCATGTTTTATGCATCTGGGAGCTTTTTGGGGTGTGTGTGTGTGAAGGAAAGATGCGCAGAAAAGGGACTTCAATTGCCCAAGTCTAAAGAAGCGGCACACACAGTCCTTTCAGGTCAGTGTGAACAGACCCAGTGGAGTTGGGCCAAGACTGGACAGGTCCAGTTCATTAGCATCTGAAAGCCGGTGCAGGGAATGGAGCTGAAGGTGGCTGCTCGTTGCTTCAGCAGGAAAACAGAAGTGGAACTGACATACATACATTTCTTCTGCCTCCGCGGTGTCAAGAGGCTTGAAGGAGTCATCTCCTGAGTGGTGCAACTGGCCAGCTGTATGATGTGAGAAAATCCACCCTTCCTGGATTGTTTCCTTCTTGTGAAGATTGGCTTTTACATTTTCAAAAGTTATTTTAAATCTATTATGTGCGTGTATGTGTGCACATGCGCAGATGTATGAGGGGGCATAGACTCAGTTTCAGAACTGTGGGTTCCAAGGATTAGACTCAGGTTTGTACTGGTTCTTGCAAGTATGTTTGCCGATGGAGCCTTTGTGCAGGCCTGAGGTTGACTTTTTAATTTTTTAAAATTTTGCAAGATCCATTTCTCTCTCCTGGAAATCACTATGTAGATCAGGCTGACCTCAGACTCATAGCGATCCACCTGCCCCTGCCTCCCGAATGCTGGGATTAAAGGCATACACCACTATGACCAGCTGAGGGTCCTTTCTTCTGCTGAAGACCTGGCCTTAATGTTCAGTCCTGGCCAGGGATGGATGTATGGAGAGGCCAGTGGGCCAAAGGATGGCTAGCTGGTATGAGGAGGTCTTTTACTTACGTGGCTTCGGAGGAGCTGGGGAGCCTGGGGAATGAACATACAATATCTTTCTTTCGTGGAAGATCAATTTCCACACTGACACAACCACATATTATATTGAATGTTAAGAACAACATAGCCCTTGCTCTCAAGAAGTTTCTAACTGAAAACCAGACTTAACAATGCAGATGATATGTGGAAAATAACTCAAACTCTAAAAGAAAGCCTATGTGCCCTCCCAGGAAATCATGGTTAGAAAGCTGAGTTTGGGACAACAGTTCCTAGACTTCAGAGGGGTCTGATTACAGTGTTGATCCTTTGGACTAGAGCAGTGGTTCTCAACCTCTCCAATGCAGCAGCTCTTTATAATACAGCTCTTCATGTTGTGATGACCCCCACCACAACATTATTTCATTGCTATGTTATAACTGCCATTTTGCTATGGTTATAAATCACCTCAGAATTCAGGGTATCTGATATGCGGCCTGTGAAAGGGTTATTCAACCTCCAAAGGAGTCACGACCCACAGGTTGAGAACTGCGGATCTAGAAGCAAACATTACCAACACTTCCAGAGCTGTTCTTGGAGGAAGCAGAAACGTCTAGTCCTTTTGAGTTGGGATTAATGAGGCCAAGGTCATAGGGCTGTGTCTCAGAACAAAGACCAAGGCCTGTTGTTAGATGTATGCTGTGTTCTCTCTGCTGGGTTTGCTCAAAGCTCCTTTTGGGATCATTTGTGAACGAAGGGAATGGCAGTGCAGGGCTGCCAGGTGGATGTCCTGCCTATGGTGGCTCACAGCCTCACAGCAGAAGCTCTCCTGTCTCCTCACGCCCCAGCCTGGTTCAGGAAAGACCCTGACAGAAGCTGTAGAGCAATGTGACCCCAACCACAACATTACACTTATTGCTATTTCATAACTGTAATTTTGCTAATGTTATGAATCACAATGTAGATATCTGATATGCAGGATATCTGATATTCGACCCCTTGTGAAAGGGTCATTCGGAACCACTGCTGTAGGACATGCAGCCTGGTCCCATTGGGGCTGAACATGTCAGCCCAGAAGTCAGAGACTAGATGGCTCCTTATCTCTGCAGGAACTGAAAAAAGCTCATGTCATTGCGTCCCTCTGGGGTCAACTTCTCCACAGTCAGCCATTCTGGGTCTGCTTATCATGACCCATTGGGTGTTCCAACCCTCCTCCCTTTCATCTCCGCCATGTGGATTAGTCTTTCCTGGACTGTGATTCTAACACTCAACACAATGAGTCTCTCGGTCCGGCTGGTAACACTGGTTATCAACAGCTGAAGCTCTAGTGGCTCTCCATCCTGGAATATGGGGGAATCTGCCATTCTCAGAGAAGGGAGTTTGGATCAAGTGCTTGCTCTCAGGAGTGGGCTTTGTTTGTGTTATCACCAAAGTACATCTCATTCTCTAAATGACTCACAGATAAACTATGAAGAGCAAGATCTGGGTCCCAGAGTCATTTCTGCATTCGCAGGGCCTAGGTCCTAATGAGACAGGAGTCAAGCTCTACTTAGGCAGCAAGGGTGGATCCACAGAGGATCATGAGCTAGCCCTGTAGCAGAGCTGACCACTCCCCTGAAGGTGTGAGTGACATTCCTGTTGAGCAGAGGGAACATGCATAGGACACATAGACTCCTTATTAGTTAGTTCCACGATTCACTAAAAAAATGACTATTCAATATAGATTATATATTGATTGTGTATTGATTATATATTGAATATATAGATTATATATTCAATAAAGATTATGTCGGCCTCATCTATTTCTCTCCATAAAATCCATAACAGCCTACTGGACAGCCACAACACATCAGTATTCCTACCTTGGAGCCCCTCCTACTTCAGGACACCCTTTGCCAGAATAAGTCTGTGTCTCTCTGCTCAGTTATTGTCCATGGTTTCTTGTTCTTGGCCACTAGACAGCAAACTTAATGATCTTGGAAGCCACTGACTTGGAGTGGCTCTGGTGGCCATTGATTTTCAAGTACCACAAGCCCCTAGTTATGTTCATCAAGAGCCAAGAAAGGCTATGCTGCTGGGCCAATAACACGTGTTTGATAATCAGTGAATATTTGCAGATGGAGGTAGCGAACCAGGCATCCCACCTGGGTCACCTGCTGTGCAGAGAAGGCAGAGAGTAAGGAAGACCGGGGTTCATAGGGCAGGATTTCATTAGTAACACACTGTCTTTCTGCTGTTCTAGAGAAGACTTAACCCTGCTGGTTTCACAGTCAAATGTTGCATTTATTATATGATATTAATTTTCGTTACATGCATTTCCTGTTAATTAACATAGTTCTTTCTCAGCAGATGAGTCGGCTGGACCTGCCAAATCAGTCTGTCAAACTGTAATCTTGTGCCTGCTTTGCATAACATCTTCTGTGTGACTTTCTTGAGAAATGACACTTGGCTTTTGCTTCGACAGAAACAACTCTACCTTTGCTGATCTTTCCATGTCATGGTTTTTGCTCTGTGCCCTTGGCAAAGTTTGGGATCACAGCCAGTTGGTACTGCTGAGTGAGCTGGTCTCATGTGGGAGAAGTTATCTGTCTCATTCAGGGGTGGCGGCCGCTAACCACTTCACAGTCATTC
>CM052714.1:62332101-62358206 GCA_028551405.1 Uromys caudimaculatus
TGAGAAATGACACTTGGCTTTTGCTTCGACAGAAACAACTCTACCTTTGCTGATCTTTCCATGTCATGGTTTTTGCTCTGTGCCCTTGGCAAAGTTTGGGATCACAGCCAGTTGGTACTGCTGAGTGAGCTGGTCTCATGTGGGAGAAGTTATCTGTCTCATTCAGGGGTGGCGGCCGCTAACCACTTCACAGTCATTCCCCATCCAGTTTATTAGGGTCTGTCTATAGAAAGCCATCTTGTCTTTCTCATGGTCTAGAAACTGACCACAGGCTTAGGTCTAGTTCCACTTCCTCTCTCCTATCACGTCTTGGAGAGTTGGTCTCCTCAGTTTCTCATCCTTAAAGCTACCTGTTAGCTAATTGCCTAAGTATTATATTCTGATTAACATTTGTAAGCATGGATATCTCCCTCTCTCTCTCTCTTGCTCTCGTTCTCTCTCTTCTCCCTCTCCCCATCTCTGTCTGTCTGTCTGTCTCTCTCCTCCCTGTCTCTGGAAAAGGCAAGTGACCTAGTACATTACCATCTCCCAATTCCTCTTCTTTATTTTTTCACATTGAAACCATAGGATTTTCATTTATGCTTTTTGCTTTCTTCCTAAATAATAGTCTATGCAAATTAATATATTAATTCAATTACACTCATTTTCTTCACCCAAATTGTTAAGTCTCACTGGAACATAATCCAGTCTTTGAGTTTCCTTTACTGATATTGTCCTGGGTTAATATTCTTCTAATTTCTTGGAAAGCTTGATAAATGACACTATATTTAGGAGAGTGGCCAATTCCTCTTCTTAAGGAAAAAAACCAAACCAACCAACCAACCAACCAACCAACCAACCAACCAACCAACCAAAAACCCCCCAAAACTATTATCAGGTCTGGTAAGATGGTTCAGTGGTTCTGACTGCTCTTCCAGAGGGCATGGGCTAGATTCCCTGCACCCACATGGCTTACAACAGTGTGTAACTACAGTACTAAGGGATCCAGCACCCTCTTCTGGTTTCTTCAGGCACTACCTGCACAGGGTACACAGACATACATGCAGCAAAACACTTATACATGTAAAAATAAAAATAAAAATAAAAATAAAAATAAAAACATTTTTTAAAAAACCAAAAAAAAAAAAAAAATCAAAGAATGTTAGGCATAGTGGTGCATACCTATAATCTTAGTTTCTGTGAAGAGGAGGCAGGAAGACCTGACTTTGAAGCCAGCCAAGGCTACCTTGTAAGAACCTGTCTTACAGCCGGGCAGTGGTGGTGCACGCCTTTAATTCCAGCACTTGGGAGGCAGAGACAGGCGGATTTCTGAGTTCGAGGCCAGCCTGGTCTACAGAGTGAGTTCCAGGACAGCCAGGGCTACACAGAGAAACCCTGTCTCCAAAAACAAAAAAACAAAAAAACAAAAAAAAAAAAACAACAACAACAACAAAAAGGAACCTGTCTTACGGGAAAAAAATCAAATCATTCTTAATTTATGTCTATTCCAAGTAGTTTTGAAACAAAGCAAAGCATTAGTATTTGACACAGTCTTTATCTTCCTGGAGTGTGTCCTCCTGCTTTGGGCATTTAAGGAAGATGACATCATTGTGGGTACTGAAGGTTACCCTGAATTACAGGACCTAGCCTGTGACTTCTCTAAGTGTACCTGGCTCTGATTATAAATGCATTTCTTAAATTTCATTTTGATAAACAGAGCATTTAAAATTTATAGCCAAACTGTGAGAATTTTAAAACATTTGAATGAGGTGTGTTGCAAATGGAGAAATTATCAGTGTCTTCATAATGTTTGGCTGTAAAGAGCCATGTGAACACGTGTTTCCATTATGACATAGCATTTTAAATCACTCTTTCATAACACATAACTAAGTTTTCTGCTCCTATTAACTGTAAGAAAAAAAGATAGAAAGTTGGGTTGAAAATGAATGTATGTGCTCATTTATCTCAGCTACCGAAGTAATGTCATTGCTTTGTGATGTACTTAATGATTCAGGCTAAGGCCTCAGATGAGCCCAAGGGGCAGCTTGAAAAAGGCACCTGGCTTATGATGTTTGTCAAAAACATGACAGGAAAAAGCAGGTTGGAATGTCCTATCTGCCAACAAACTAGAGATTGCCAGGTCTGGAGGCAGTTGACTGACAGCCTGTTTAAACTGAAGCTGCTTACATAATAATAGTATCATTTTCTATTCTTGATAATGCTAATGTATGCAAATTCATGGACAATACATTTCTATAGGTGCTGAATATAAAGATCTATAGATGGCTCTGAATATAAAGAGAATCAGGCGAGATGGCAACTGAAGCTGTACAAGATGCTTATGTGTAATTTTTGTTTCGTGTATGTATGTGTAATATCACTGTTGTGTTTTCAGTTGTACTAACTGCTGATGTACGTGTATGCGTGTGTGTGTGTGTGTGTGTGTGTGTGTGTGTGTGTGTGTGTGTAAGTGCAGGACTAAAGCTGATGTTGGGTGTCTTCCTTAGTGGCTCTCTACTTTTTTGTTGAGGCAGGATCTCTCACTAGTTGGCCAATTCCATGAATCTAGGTATCCAGTTTGTCCCAGGGATAGCATCCCTTGGGTCTGCTCCCTAGTGCTGGGATGCAGGCTACCTGGCTTTGGCACGAGTTCTGGAGTCCTGACCTCTGGTTTTAAGCAAGTGCTTTATCCACCAAGCCATCTTGCCTGCCCCCATCACCATCTTTCTGAAGCTATCTTGAGCTTGCAATAATGATTTTTCTTAGAAATTGAGGATCTCAACTCTATACAAAGGACTACAGGCAGTGGAGGAAAGGTGGGAGCTGAGGAGGTAGTCTTTCCCATGGAAGAGAGCATGCAATGTTTGTCAGGTGCCAAATGGTCAGCCCCTGAAAAACACATACAAGCATCATTATGTGAACTCAATCGATTATATTTAGGAAGATACATGTATGTACAAACATACATGCATGTGAGACCATGAATTTGAAGGATGGCAGGGAGGAGTATATGGGAAAGTTCGGAAGGAGGAGAGAGAAGGAATGAATGTAGATTATAACCCCAGAAAGAAAGAAAGAAAGAAAGAAAGAAAGAAAGAAAGAAAGAAAGAAAGAAAGAAAGATAGAAAGAAAGAAAGGGAGGGAGGAAGGATGGAAGGAGCCTGGTCTAAATCAGTCAATCAATGAAACAAACAAATAAAACCAGACTGAGCAAGTCATGAAGAACAACCCAGTAAGCACTGGTCCTCCATGGCCTCAGCATCAGTTCCTGCCACCAGGTTCCTGCCTTGATTACTTGTCTGTTTCTTCCTGATGAAGAACCGTGCCCTGTAACCAAACAACTCCCCCTTCGAAACTATTATTTCTACAGTTTTATCTTTGTTCTTTATTTCTCTCAGCTACTTCCAAATTCTCAAGGTTCATTTATAAAGGGAGGTCACACAGCTTGTCTCTACAGCTGGAAAATGGAGCTGAGCAACTGAATTTAAAGTCCTTGGTCTTATCATCCAATTTCCCATTTCACTTCTGTTCTGACAGGTTAAGATACTGTTACTTAGGATGGCACAGAATGTCGTAGTGGGTGTCTCTTCCATCAATTTATACTATTTTCTGCCATGATTTTTTATAAATTACTGATTGGTATTGATCATATGCATTCACTGTGTGGGAATCAGGTCAAGGGAAGGTTTGATCTTTCTCTGTCATTTTATGCTGTAGTACGGTTCTTTTAAAATGTATCCATATCTTACTATGTATCTTCACTTTGTGGAAAGATGTAAGTGGTGTTTATACTGTTGCTCCCCCTGCATATTCAGGTTGCAAGCTATGTTAGTTACTTTTCTGTTGCTATGGTGAAATACTATGACTAAAGCAACTTATATATAAAAAAAAAAATCCAATTTTCAGCTCACAGTGCCAGAGGGTTAGAGTCCATGACTGTCATACCAGGGATCATGGAGGCAGATGGGAAGGCATGATGCTAGAGCAGCAGTTGAGGGTTTAAATGCCTTAGATCAGGCAGTATCACTAGCTTGTCCTCTGGTAAGAGCCTTCTGGCCCCTCATAGCACAGTGGCAGAAGGCTTCACTGTGGGAAGTGTGAAAGGAAGCAGTCATGCAGCCAGACAGGAAGCAAGAGGAATTCAGGGAGCGGGTTTGCTGATTGTGTGATTCACTTCCTTAGGAACTTATTAATCCTTCTGGGGACAGGGCCCAACATCCCAAGCTTGCTTTCTATCAGGTCCCATCTCTGAAAAGTTCCACTCTCCCATAGCTGCATGCTAGGGACCAAGATTGCAACATATGCAACTTTGCAGGTTCACCCACCTCATATCCAAACTGTGACAGTAACAACAGTGTTTAGCAGACTATTTCAGAGGCCAGGGGGTCCCCAGAATCAATAGAGGATCAGAGAGGGAATTGCATGCCATAGCTGTGAGTGGAAGGGTCGGGGGAACTGAATCTGGGTCTCTATTTGCTTTCTCTTTTCATCCCTAATGACTCTGCAACCACATGAAGCCATGTAAAGAATTGTGGTGGAGCAGAGATTCCATCACCCCACTTCCAAATCTCAAGGCAAGTGAGTGTGCTTTCTCTTGAGTATTTGCTTTCTCCATCCAAGAGCTGAGGACAGAACTCATGGCCTCGTGTATGCTCAGCTCATCCTCTGTGCCCCAGGGGAATTCCAAACTACTTCTATATCAACTTATATCAAGTTCGTAGTGTGGAAGGAGGCACGTTCTCTTGTGTGGCTTCCCTGTTAGCCTCCTGTGATGGTTCTTTTCTGCCATGACCCAATAGCTCAGTAGGGTATCCTGGCGTGGCAGCATATGTGGCACCTTGGTTTGGGTACAAGGTCCTGTGCAGACTGACTGTCCCCTTTCACTTCCTTGTTTGCTCCTCACTTCAAGCTATCAACATTCACCAGGTAAACAGAAGGCTGACAGAAAGAAGTTAATAGAGGAAATATATCTTGGTAATGGTCTCCAAGGCTCCAGTCCATCATGGGGGGAGGGGGATGGTGTGGCAGAGAAGCTCACAAGAAGCAGATAAAGGAGTAGAGCAAGGGGCCAGAGCAAAATACAGCCCAATGCACACCCCGGTGATTTCCTTCAACTAGGCTTGATCTAGTTGAAGCTCCAGGGCCTCTCTATAACCATCACGTTATGAATCCAACAAAGGGCTCATCTGTGAGGAGGTCAGAGCTGTCAGAATCTAATCACCAAGCTGGGGACCAAGGCTGCAATGCACGATCCTGTTGCTGAGTGTTTGCTTCCACAATCCCACCAGCTTAGTCTCCCTGCATTTCCAAAGAAATTCCGAATCAGAAACTAGTAAAGAAAACACATTTGTTTACAGTTTGACTCAGGAGAGAACGACTCCTAGTTTCTCCCCACCCTCTGTCATGGTATGGCTATCATATAGAATGTATGAAACAAGAGCCCGGAGGAACCGTCAGAACTGTGATGTCTTCTCCTGCAGGACAGTCTTTTCCTTTTCTAGCATGGGTTCCTGGGGAAATTTTAATTCTTAGGAGCTACTATTTTAGCATCCTTGATTCAACCGGAAGGGCATTCAGATCCAAATCTGAAAACTATGGCCCTAAGACAGCTCACGTGCTTCCATGTTAGGCCTCAGCCACATGCCCTTTTTGCTGTCCATGTGTTATGGGCCAGCTCAAGCCCTTCCTGTTGGATCTCCCATTCTTCTGCTCAATTCCCTCGTCACAGTCCTGTGCAGCGATGGCTAACACTTCCACGAACATTCTTATATAGAATGCAGATTTATCCCGGAGCAGTTGCACAGCCAGGGCCCTCATTCTGGATTCCAATGTGGCCATTTACAAGGTGACTTCTGTGAGATGCTTGCCACCATTCTTTCTTAGTTTCTGCATCTGCAGAATGTATTTAATAACAGGCTTATAGAGACAATAAAGCAATGGACAATAAAATACATGATAAAGATAACTGATATGCCTGACGCATAGCAGCACTCACATTTACTAATACAAATGGCATGGCGCTCATGGAAGTGTCTATTCCAAGGACTTTATATACTTAATTCATTTAATCCTCTATGGGGCCCTAGAAGGTATCCCTTTTACTGATTAACAGTTGGAGGGAGAGGTTAGATGTGGTTTTCCCCTTTAACACTGCAGTTTATAAGTGAAGAACTGAGATTTGAGTCTTGACAGCTTGGCATCAGTCCATGCCCTTCAAATGATAGTGTTTCCCAGTCCCGACTCAGCATGGATACGGGTCTGAGCCAAGAGCTACGGGGCCAGTCTACAGTACTATGCTAGGTGAATGTTAAAAGGTTCGAGTTAGCTTTGAGGTTGCTTCAAGTCCCCTTATTCCACAGGTGGGACAGGATACAGAGAAAGAAGGCCTCATGTTTGTTCCCCAAAAGCTGCCTCACAGAGAGTTAGGTAGCTCCTGTTACCCAGACACAAACTGAACAAGGGTCAGTTTTGCCATGAGGTGGAATTAGCTGTGAAAGCAAGCTTGGCATGCACTTCCGCCTCTGTGCCGAAGGAGCTCCTGAGGAGGCCAGGTGGGCTGCAAGGACAGCAGGTGCCCCACATGGCCATCGGCCATTTGCACTGAGGTGGGCAGAGTCTCCAGACCTCCCACTCAAGCTTCTGGATCTTGAAGGCAGGAGGTGGCCAGCACAGCAGGAAACTAGACCACTAGGGGGTGCCTGGACACTTCGGTTCCCAGGCTGGAGTTCTCTTAGGACCTGAGCTTCACAGTGTTGTATACACTGAATCTTTCACAGAGACTCAGCAAGCTACGAGCTCCAAGAACTAACTCAGTTTCCCGTTCCCGGAAGCTCACCTCACAGTCCCTCCCCCTCAGCCTTGAATGTGGAACAGGTGTGTGAAGGATGGTCAACCCTCTTGGGATCCCATGTGGTCGTAGCTGTGTGTGTGTGTGTGTGTGTGTGTGTGTGTGTGTGTGTGTGTGCACGTGTGTGTGTTTATTTGCTGTCCTAGGGATTGAACTCAGGGCTCAGGCAGGCTAGATAAGCATGCTACCTTCTAGATAGTTCCCACTCTTTTTTCTTCTTTATTTAATTTTTTAAAACTTTCGATGTTTTGAGTCAAGGCTGCTTAGTTTGGCACTTAGTTTGAACTCTCTTTGTGACCCAGCAGATCTGGGTCACACACTTGTGATGCTTCTGTTTCAGCCTCCCGAAGTAGCCATACTGAGGCATATTAAAGTTTCTCCACCCCAACCTCTTATCACCTAAAAAGTCTTTTATGTGACTTCAGGCATATAGGTATACAAAATACATATCAGAAGCAAAACACTTACTGATAAAAAAAATTCATCGTAAGGAAATGTATTTTAAAGTAATTATTTGCTGTACATATATCTATCATTGATTAAAGATGAAAACAAATTTCCATACTAATGAGATGTCTGTGCTTGTTTATTTTTACACAAAGACTTAAACTGGCTATTTGGTACCGCTGAACAGAGAGCTTGATTATTTAAGGCTTTAAAATGACCAGTTTGAGAGCATTGCTGTGAATAAGTTTGCAGTACAGAGTAGCTGAAGGTGTTTAGGGTCATTTTAGAAGTTGTTGGAAATTCTGCCCTAACCCTAAGACAAAGTTCACTGAAGGATTGAAAGGAAGGTGGGAAGGAGGGAGGGAGGGAAGGAAGGAGGGAAGGAAGAAAGGAAGGAAGGAAGGGAAATCAGCAATTCAAACAATAGTTTTAAAAATCAAGCTTTCTAGTACAACCCAATCCACAGGGATATCCATTTGGTACTTTCATGCCGGGAAAATATGGGAGGAAATACTAAGAGTCTTGGCTTCTTCTCCTCTAATGAAACCATATATTTCTATAAAAGCACAAAACCTTTTATGTACAGTAAAAACACCACAGTTCATAGCAAACAGGGTTTGGAAACAGCCTGGGTGTTTCAGCTTCATTCGCTGGTGCTGCGTCATGCAGAAGGTGAGCAACTGTACTCAGAACCAGGGCTGGATGCAGTTAAGTCCCAGGATGCAGCGTGGGTGAGCACTTTCAGAGACACATTGAAATCATCACGCTGTTGATTTTTGAGTTAATTTGACATTGTTGTGTGTTCAGAAATTTTTTCCTGTGGCCGAGTTTTTCTCGGCCCTCACAATCAGTTATAAGAGCGCCCTGTAAGAGGCTGGGGCTGGGATCACAGGCCTGGCCCTCGGTGGAAAGTAAAGACGGAGCATGAGGGTGGATTGCTAGTTGGTTAACTTCTTGATTCTATTAGGCCATATGCTCTCCTGTTCTACCAACAGGGCAGAAAGTAAACATAAAGAGCAGTCCAGGGAGGAGGAAACTGGGGGGAGGGGAGGTGCAGGGACACAGGCTTCACACTATGCTGAGCCCAGAACTAGAGCGAGGGCAGGAGCAGCCCAGACTGACCATGCGCGGCCCTACACTCAGGCACTCTGCCTGTTTTTCATTGGTCTGAATTGCCAACCTGGCAGTAGACTGTAGTGAATGAAAGGTTGCTTCTTGCTGTTGCTAAATTTCAGCTCCTCACTCACTCCCCTCCATCTCTGCTTTCTTAATCGTGTATCTTCTTGCTCATTCCAATTAGGACACTGATTGCTATGTAATAATACAACTTCCTAATTAGGAGCCGCCAGAATCAAAGTAGCTAACAATCGTTCAGAACGCTCTGTGTATCCAGGGCGCTTCTACATGCTCTGCAAGTATTGGCTCATTTAATCCCCTCAGCCACATAATGAGGAAAGTGCCTCTCTGCAAAGCAGACATGGTAGCTAAGGCTCTGAGAGGTTAAGTATGTGATTTCATGTGATGTGCGTTCGGCATGCTGGACAGAGAGTCTGCTCTTGGGTGTGTCTGTTTACATCTGAATAGACTGTTGCCTTTCTGACTAGAGTTTTGGTGTCCTCAGTACTGGCTTTTGATAACCCGAAAGACTGCATTCAGTCGTGTCTTATTCTGATCTGGTTCTGGTTGGATGGCTATGAATTTCAGGGAGAGTAACAACATCTTGCTCACTGTGTATTCCTACAGCTCTAGGTTCAGGTATGCGCTCACTTAACAGTGTGTTAGACTCCTCGCATCTATGCAAGCCATCCTTCACTGTGGGACATGGGAAAGCTCCTGTTCTAGAACAGTCAGGCAGCCATGACCTGTCCATCACTATCCATCACTGGCTCTATAAACAGGCAGATGACCATAATCCCATCACTGACCTGCAGGTGGCTATTACTTGTGTGGCCTGCAGGTGACCATGACCTGTCTATCTCTGGCCTGCAGGTGGCCATGACCTGTCTATCACTGGCCGGCCTCCCTCCAACATTACTCATTCCTTTGTCCAGATTCAGCTTTTGGGGTTTGGTTATGCTAATCATGACAGACATAAAGTTACACCCTTTAGATTCATTCCAACAGGAAGGGCTAGAGAAACAACCATTTCATTCCTTTAATTTCACGAGTAAACAGAATCCCATTATTCTGCATCGATCCATTTAATTTATCATTTTAGACGTTTTTCTTCACCACATGCTTTCTCTGCCCTTACTGTACTTTTCTGCAAAAGCACAATTAGTTAATTTGCATGTGAACGTATGTGCACATGAGTGATTGGCTAGTTACATGTGCAAGGACCAGAAGCGAAGGCCGAGTGCTCTCCTCTACACTCTCCTATTCCTTTGAGGCAGGGTCTCTTCCTGAAACCTGGATGTGTTTTCTGTTGGTCTGGAAGCTGACTAGTGTCAGAGACCATCCTTTTCTGTTCCCTTCTGAGGGGGAGTCACAGGTGTGTGCAGGATACCTGGATTATTATCTGGGTGCTGGGATATGAACTCTAATCCTTGGTCTCTGTGATTGCACAGCAAATGCGCTTACCTATGGAGCCAGAAGCCCAGGGCCTATCCCCCTCCCCTGTGCAGTGTCCTTCATGGGCATTGCAAACCCTCCATTTCATTCTCTAACCACCAGTTATTTACTTTTGGCCTTTTGTTTGTTTGTTTGTTTTTGTTTTGTTTTTGAGACAGAGTTTCTACCTGTAGTCCTGGCTGTCCTGGAACTTTCTCTGTTAACCAGGATAGCCTTTCTCACACTCAGAGATCCTCCTGCCTCTGCCTCCTGAGTGCTGGGGTTAAAGATGTGCACTACTGTGCCTCGTTCAACCACCAATTTTTTTTTTGAGTTGAAAATAGATCTTTGTTTTTCATACAATGAATTCTGATTGTGGTTTTTCCCTTCCTCAACTCTTCTCAGATCTCCCCCACCTCTCTAACCACCCAAATCTACAGACTTTCTTGTTCTTTCTCAGAAAAAAACCAAACAGGCCTCTTAAAACAGCTACTACAACAACACAAACCAAATCCCAACAAGGCAAAGCAAACAAATGACTGGAAAAACAAGGGCCGAGGAAAAAGAACAAGAAACACATATACACATAGAGACACACACATTGGCACACATGGAAATACCCTAAAAACACAAAACTGGAAACCATAATATATAAACAGACTTGCTGGGTAAGGACAAAAAAAAAAAAAAAAAAAAAAAGGCCCAGACAAAAGCGTCATGTGACAAAACCTCCAAAAATAAGTCTGGGTTCATCTTGTGCTCTGCATGTTTGCATGGGGCCTGGCCCTAAGAGTGGTTTGTATACCCATTAGAGAAAACTAATTTTTCACTTGCTAATGGTTATCAGCTGGAATTCGTTTCTGGCCAACCACTGATTCTTACTTAACTCTGATAAACACAATTCCTATCTGAATATGAATTATGGATTGAGAACTGCATACCAAATGCTAGGTGGCAGAAATCTACAGGATTCAGTGATCTTTCCTGAACAAATTGAGATCCTGGAGATACTAGATTCCTAGAGTAGGATAGACTCTGCTTGAGAAAAAAAAAAGTCCAACTGTATCCGGAACAATCTGGGACATGATTGACAGCAAGCAAGGACCCCAGCACTCAGGCTGACCCAGAGCCAGAATGGCTTTGTGCATGAGGCATGTTGACCCACTGTGGGTGCGGATTCTGTCTATGCTTGTTATAGATATTCATGAGATGGTCCACCTCCTTCTACCAATGTGTTTTAACACATTGAAAACAAAAGCTCCAAATCACTTCCTCTCTGTGACCATAGCTGATAATGCCCAAGAATCTCTGAGTCTTTATTCTGTGTCCTGTTATCATTCAAATCCCCAAACTTAATGGGTTTCCCAGATCTCTTGTAGAAACAATGTGTTTAGAATCTTTTCTGTGATAAGTGGATTTGAGGTGATCTGGGTCTTATGTGTAAAGTTTCTTGTATATTTTAATGAGATTTGTCTTTTTTTTCCTACTCTTGTATCTGTTGCCTTATTAAGATTCTCCAGACTGTGTGATGCATTTCTCATCAAATGCACAAGCCCGGGCCTGGTGTGTTCCCTTGCTGCACAAGCTGTGTTCAAATCACCAGGGATGATTAGTGGTCTGCTGTGAGTACGAAGTCTCCCCCATAGCGATGCTAGCCGTTCAACTATTTCTTAAAAAGCCCAGTCAGTATCTCGAAACAGTTTAGACCGTTGTGTAATGCAGGGATTTTGCTTCTCAGTGAAGATGCTTTCCCACTATGGGGGAAACAGGTCCTGGCCGGCTTTCTTGCCCACACTTACATAACTATCCTTAGTGTGCCTCTGCTCTGGAGCCTCAGAATAAGGGAATTTTCCGCTGCTTCTTCTATGGGCTTTCCTAGGGCAGGCTAGGAAAGGCTGTTTCCTGCCCTGTGCCTTGTCTCTGCATCTTTGAGGCTTTGCCTGTGCTGTTTCTCAAACTCTACTAGCTAAATTGAATGTGGAACACATGAATACTGAGGGGTGATTCAGTGCATGGAAGCGTTTAATAAATATTGCTCCAAAAAGGATTGCTTCTCTGAACACATGACAGTGATGGACTTCTCTGAAGGGAGGTTTCTTTATGTCCATGTGTAATCAAAATGTACTGAGCATATTTTTTTTTTTACCCCAGTTTCAAGTAATATCGACAAAACAGCTATTTTTAGTTTATTTAGGAAATAACTTCAACTCGGTAAGGTGGCTTTTGAGAGGAGGAGGAAGTGGAGGAGGAAGAGGAAGAAGACAATGATTAATAAACCCACTGGAAGAGGATTTTGATAAACTCTTTTATTTTCATTTCTGAGAGACTTGGAGAATGACAGGGAAGGGAGTGGAGAGGGCCACTCATCAAAAAGTGTTTTAGGAAATATTTGCTGGCTTCTATTTCAGGAAGGTTTGCGTTGACATTACTAACAGAGAGAAATGAAAGAAGAGGAAACATGGCTTGTTAACTGCATTTCTTCTGAAGGCTGATGGATAATGCGTCCCTGTATCTGAGATGACCAAGGACGGAAATCAATATTATAGCATGGAAAGGCTCCCACACAGGTGGGGAGTGCAGCTGATACATGGAGGCCCGTTTTCCCCCAGTTGTGTGATGGATCTGCGAGCTCCCTCTGACACAGATGTCTAGATTTTTCTTCCTCTGACTCTCTCAAATGGCTAGTTCTTTATCGGTAAGGTTTCATGCAGGACCCGGCTTTCTGATAATCTGGTTATGGTTTGCCTATATGCAAGAATATGCTAGAAATAGGCACCTCAGGCTATGGTACATACAGCCTTGTTCTTCCTTTGAGGGGTGGTGGCTTACTTTATTCAAGACAGCTCAAATTAAGTTTAAGTGTTTCCATATAAGTTATCAAAAGTCAAGAGTCATCTCTGTTTTCAGAGTAAGCTTTGTAGACCAGGCTAGGCTTGAACTCAGAGATTTGCCTGCCTCTTCCTCTCGAGTACCAAGACGAAATGTGTGAGCCACCATACTGGACCCATTTTTCCAGATGCTAAAGGCAGAAGTCTCTGTTTCATCACCCATGTGGGAAGGTCATGCCCTCTCCCAGGACTGTGGTGGCACTCCCAGTGGGCATTGTTCTTTCCAGGTCTCAGTCAGGCCCACATCCTGAGAATGAAGTGAGGCAGAAATGTCTCAGAAGGAATTCTAAGCAGGCTCATTTATTATTTTGCTTTGAATGTTTCAAAACTTATTTATTTTTTTCTGGCTGTAGAAATGCTAATCTCAGTGCTAACATCTGAGGGAAAAAATATATATATTTAAAAAATTAAACACCACAAAATAAAAGTACTATCAAAGTTTGGTGCCTTTTCTCTCATATTATATTTTCTGGAGAAAAGTGTATTTGGCAAATACACATGTGTGTATTAGCCAGCTTACCAATGCAATGAACACAGGGCTTGAGGGACAATGTAAGAGGAGGAGCTATTTATTTTAGTTCCCTGTTGCAGTGACTACAGACTGTGCTTGACCCGGTACACTCAGATGAGTGTTATAGTGGTGGACCAGGCAATGGAGGCAGTTCCTTTCCTCCCTGCAGAGAGGAAGCAGATGATAGAAGATAATGCTTCAGTAGGGACACCCCGGCGACTTACGTTTCCTCTGTACCTACCAATAATGCCACTTGGTATGAATCCCCAGGCTTTAACCAACTCATTCGTCAGAACCCTCCTGAGCTAAGTATCTCTGGGAATACTGTAGGCACACCTCTTTTTAAGTCTGCTATGAATTTCTCAGAGTAAGCAAACTGACATTCAAAATTAAGCATCACCTCTCTCCTTCTATTTCTCTCTCTCTCTCTCTCTCTCTCTCTCTCTCTCTCTCTCTGTCTCTCTCTCACACACACACACACACACACACTCAGATATAAAGTCTCTTACATGTTAGAGTCATAGTCTACATACAAATTTGCATTTTGTGTACTTCACTTATATTTGAGGGTGGCTACTTCCTAATGCCTTCCGGTAGTTCCCGAAAATCATAGTTTCCAATAGCTGTGCCGTAAGCCATATGTATAGAGGGAGTTAGAGAGGAAGTAGTACAGCAAGAGTAAATGACCCGGGCCACTGTTCACTCGATCACTTTAGTGGTTTCTGCTACTAAAAAACAATGCTCACTGGCTTCTAAGTAAGTCTTATATCCTGTTTCATTTTTCAGAATGCATTTATCGGTGGCTGAGTTTAGGGCCCAAGTGGTAGCAGACGGTCTGATTGTGTGCATGTCTAACAGAACTCCATTCTTACCACTTGTGCATGCATGTATCTGCATGCATGCTAACATACCTATTCAGACGGAAAACCGAGATAGATGTAAGAGACAGTGCCCGGCTTTAACTCGAGCATTTTGGAAGTGGTGGAGTGCTTCTGCACAGATAATTGGAGAGCCCAGATGATTAGGTGTAGGTCTGCATTAGGTTCCCATCCCCGTGTGGATTCATAAGGCTGATAAGTGGTTTGAATTTGTTTTCCCCTTCACATTCCTTCTTATCATTTCACCAGAAACAAAACTAGGTTTGTCCATTTAGTACCAGGTGTTCCATGTGTACTGAAACGAAATGTAAATCAGGGCACACAAACAGCACAATAGCTGCAGAAGAGGAGGCCGGGGGAGGGACTGAGTTGGCACAGCAAACAGTGCCGTTGTTGGATGATTTGAGACTAAATAAAAAATGTGCTAAGGAAATGAATAGCACTTCCGTCCATTTTCTTTATATTGCCTTACTCCAACCGATCCAGACCAGTTGTGACAGAGGCCGTTTCTGTGGCTCATAGCTACCTGGGGAGTTTGTACATATCGGCAAAGATCACTGGCTTTGCACTAGCACTGGGCTTGAGTCCAGAGTTTATACCTACTCCAAGTGACCTTAGCAAAACTCACTTATGCTTCTTAGCCTCAGTGCGGAGAGAATACTGGCTTCTCTGAGCATCACCAGAAAGAGGAGACCGTGTCTGGTATACAACGCAGCTGTAATTGTGATGTCCCAGGAGGGGCGTCTTTGGCAGCATCTTGTGATCACCAGCACTGTGTCTCATCTCTGTGTCAGTTGTAGACAGGACAGTGATGGTAAAAATGAACCAAATCCTTTTTTAATAATATAAATCTGATTCTATGGCCTGTGAACTGGTTTAATACATCACCTACCCTCATCATAGATGAAGTAGTGTTTTTCCCAACCCAGATGGGAATGACAATGACCCAATTAGAGGGCATAGAATAAAAAAGAGCAATAGGATTTATATCGACATGTTTTACTCATCTCTCACTCACTTCACTCCCAAATGTGTCTGATGGAAGGCAGGGATGGATCTAGGGTGCTGACATTCCATTCTTGTGGTCAACAGCACTGTAACTACCCTGACTTTGGTTCCCAGAATAGTCTATTTTTATGCATTTTGAATTGGGTTTTATAGGTTAGGGCACATTTTAATACTATAAACCATGCACACATTCATAACTTAGAAACTCCAATTTGAACCTAGGTGGAGGATAGGATGTTTCCTTCCATAGATGTTCCCAAGTCGTCTTCTGCTGGTAGACAAAAGTGATCTGAGTGTTTGACACATTATTGTTAGTTAAGGGATTTATCCAAGTCAATTTAAGAATAGAGAGAAAAATAAGGACATTTTGGACACATGCAAGCCAAATGCTTCGCATTGGTAAAGTCAACTGTTGACATTAAAAGCAGCCGTCCCACACCTTCTGTAGTCATTGTTTCTGAGAGCGGTTCTCACAACATAGTCCAGGGGCTTCTTGAACTTGTAATCAGTCTCCCAAGTGCTAGGATTCCCAGTGTGTACCACCACAATAGTTTAACTATTCCTCTTCACTCCTTGTCTTAATTAGCACTGTCCTCTCACAGAAGGTTGTTACTAGTCCTTTCAGATACCCAAGATGAGCCTCTGGGATGCTCCAACTTAAGGTGGACCTCCGCCATATGCTGCCTGCAGAAGTGGGGGCTTGGAGCTGCTCTGGCACATGCTGGCTCTCAGGCAGCCCTTCAGCTCTCCCTCCTTCATGGTTTGGTGGGCATAGGATCTTGTTGCCATGACAACATCAGCAGCCATCTCAGACTAGAGGGAACATTCCCTAAGGCTCCTCTCCATCTGTGTGTCCTTGGCGATCTCTCCTGCCTTGGGAAAGGAGGTGGGGAACCACTTCCTCCAGGGGTCTCCCCCAGCTCATGAATGGTAGAAATGGGCAGGGGAACTGTGTTGCTATGGCAGCAACTCCTCTAGTTCTTCCATTCAAAGAAAGCCTGGCTCAAGGGATCTGCCTGGTGCTCCCAACGGCAAGTCAGCAAGGAACTGCATTATCATAATGGCTTCCACAGGATTCTTCCAGGGGAGGAGTTGGCATAGTGGACTGGCAGTTGGAGGCTGGGCAAGGAGGTTGGCTAGAGAGCTTCAGTGCCCAGGGATCTTATTGCTATGGTAAATTCCCAGTGGAAGGGACCAGGCAGGTCTCTCTCACCAGACCCAATGTTGCCTTTCAGGTCTGTGTTTGTTCCCCTATGCTCCCTTTGTCTTTTCTGCAGCTATCCCTTCTCTTTGTTGCCAGGATAACAACAACAAAGCCTTTCCTCTCTATTCAAGGTTTGATAGAGGCTAGGTTGCCGGTCCCCTGTGGTCACCTTCCCTCTTGTTTACCAGAGTTAAAAACAATTCCCTTTAGGAAAAGGTGACTTCCGTAGGTAATGCAGGGATGCAGGGAATCAGTCTGTCTTAGGCATCCTTTCCCTTCCCCCCTTGCCTGGCCTCCTCCTCGTTATGGTGATTGCACAACTGGGTTGGAGTCTTGTCCCAGTCTATTCTTACCAGCTGACAGACCCTGACTGAGTCATGTATCCCTCCTCCAACCCATTTTCTTATCTATAGGAGGAAAGAAAATGTCTTCATTACCAAACTGTGCTAAGAGTAAGAGAGAGTGTGTATGAAAGTACTTGGTCAGGACTCAGGTGTTTGGGGACTCTTGTTATTTTGGCAACTATCGTTCCCACAGGGCGTTGTTAATTGAATGACTCAATGGGTTAGTCATTCACTAGATGGATATGCAGCTCATTCTAATTTCTCCTTTCTGGCAGTTTCTCTATCTAGGAGCAATCTTTGTCCCATCTGTGCTGTGGGACACGACCACTTTCCAAGTACAGTTTAGAGGATTAAAGAACAGAATATAAATGTATTTGGCATTCCCAGACAGAAAGTACTTGTGCTGTTAGTGGTCATTACTGTGGTTGATGTTCTATTGTGTAGAGTTTTCTTCTCAAGGCTTGAGTGTGTTAGCTGCTTTGTTTTTAGTGTACCAACTCATGATTTCTGTACCCCCCCCCCAAGTGCTGGTAATTGAGCTTAAACTCTCCTGAACGCTATGCAAACATTCTGTCACTTAGCTGTATCTCTGTGACGGTTCATCTCAACTGTCAACCTGATGAGATCCGGAATCATCTGGAAGGGATGACTGAGCACGCTCATGACTCCCCTTACTGTGGGCGGCACCATTCCTTAGTTAGGATGCTGGAGAAAATGGAGAAAGTTCTTGACTGTAGATGCCACATCACCAGCTACTTCAAGCTCCTGCTGCTATGACTTCCTTACCATAAGGTTCTATGACCTCAAACTGTAAGTCAGAATAAACCATTCCTTCTTTCTTTAAGCTGTTTTTGTTGGGTTAGTTTATCCCTGCAACAAGAAGCAACTAAGACAATGTTGACCCTTCTTTTTACTATGGTTTTAAGACAAGGTCTCCAAAAGTTGTCCAGTCTGGCCTTCACATGCATCTCTTCTGGCTCAGCCTTCTCAGTAGCTAGGATTATAAACTTGTATCACTATGCCTAACTCTTTCATACATTTATTTGTTTGTTTGTTTATTTTGGAGACACGATCTTTCTGTTATAAAGCCCTGACTGTCCTGGAACTCACAGTGTAGACCAGGCTGGCCTTGATCTCACTGAGATCTGCCTACCTCTGTTTCTTGAGTGCTGAGACTAAAGGCTTGTGCCATTGCATCTGGCCTCTTTCATATCGTTAATGGCAAAAAATTTACAAAAATATGGGCAGGATCATAAAATCTCTGCAGCCAGTGGCTATGACCCCACAGCAGCAGTTTGTCCTGACTAGAATTTCCCCCTAAATCTTCTTCTACCTTCTTTACTCAACGGTGGGTCAGCAAATTTGACTTGGGGTTTTGGAGCAAGGACAAATGGTTTGAGGACTACCTCTCTTACTGCCTCTTACCAAGTATTAGTATTCTCTTGCTGACATCCTGGGGACTGTCATCCATGTCTGCCCTGCCTCTAGGGATGCCACCACCTCTGAGACCTTCTCCATGTCTTCCCTTCCTCCAAGTTCACCTGACCCACCGCAGTTGAGCTCTTTCAAGTACGACTCAGCGTTCAGCAGCCTAATCAATAATTTATAGATAAGACATTAAAAAGTAATGAACACTTAAAACACTGCCCCACCCAGAAAATATTTTTGCAGTTCAACTGAGGCTTTCAAAGGCCTCTCTTCTAATCCCTGGTACACGCTCTTCTGACTACATCAGCCTGCGGTGACTGACTCCTCTCCCTGAACTCCTGCGAAACTTATGGCATTTCAGATTTAATTGTACTTTAATTATTTCATGTGCTACTCTGTTCTCCCCAGGGAGATGGTAAATTTCTTGAGGGCAGGAATATATCTAAATGGAAGACTCAGTAATTTTTTTTTTTTTTTTTTTTACAATTGATTAATTACGGGCAGAAGTTTATCAACCAAGAAAATGTCAGTCTAACGTATGGCATTACATTCTGAAAGCTGACTCCACTTGCTGCTAACAACAAAGACCCTTGGGGTTCTGTGTATATAAACTTCTCTGGAGTAACCCCAGTAAACCTGAGTGGAATGATTCTATTCCATTTATTTCCTTGTCATTCCAAGTAGAATAGCATTAAGAAAATTCTTAGGATAGCTTTGTATAAATTTATACCCAAAGAGACAGTTGTGGATTTGTAAATATAATTTATTCAAAGTGTCTAGTTATTTCTGATAAACCACTGGATAGCTTAGTTCCAGGAAGTCTAAGCTTAAAATAGGTCCTATGAAAGGAAGCAAGGCGTAATGGAATTGCATTTTCCTTATTGATTAGATATTTTTAAGATGTGCCTTTTGCTCAAAACCAAAGGACAGAAAATAAAAAATACATCCTCTAAAATAGTAAACTCAGAAAAAAACCACTGAAGATAAAAGGAAAAATAAATGTTTGAATTAGCTAGGCTACCTCATTCTGTAAGGAAATCTTTTCTCAATGTTGACAATACAAAGAATAGAATTCTTCAGACATAGAACCCATCTAGTAAGAGGCTACTGGGCTCTAGCTTCCTCACGTATAAGTGAAGGGAATGTTAAATTTTTTTAATGTTAATTTTTCACAACTTACAGTCATCAGAAAGTGTAAGGGAGAGCTATTCTCAGCACTGACAGTCAATGCATAAAATGATGTGTTTTGAAGATTAAGTTAACATGCCTGTTAAAAGGCAGGGCATTGGACTGAGGCCGTAGCTCAGGGCTAGAGTGCTTGCTTACCCTGCACAACGCGCTAGGTTCAAACTAGTGCCAGAAGCCATGAAATGGGCAGGGTGTTACCTCACAAAGTCCAGAGGAAACATACCCTGCAATGCCGAGCAGAGCTTTCCTGTTGGGGCCGATTGCAGAACTGGGCTGTGCTCAGTCCCACCTTAAGCTGGGCAGGAGGACTCCAGTATAATTTTCCCTTTAGGAATTTGGTGTAGCGAGTACAAGGCCATCAGATGAGCAGGTTGGAAAGCAGAGGCATGGTCCCATTGCCTTGGTCCTGCTAGTTAGCAGATGTGGTAGTAGGGCATATCACAGATTCTCTCATACGTGCCCCATAACCCCCTTTAAGACTGAGGCATCTAGGTTCCTGTTTCTGGGAGTGTTGGCACTTAGTATTGGAAGTTCACTGTGGAGTCCTTCCCAGACACTACTACCAGTCAGAACTGCCTTGCCTAAGCCGCCCTGATGGGAGCAACCTTCGCTAATTTGAAGGCAGAGGGTGGGGTTGCCTCAGTTTGTATTCTGGAGGACCATCCTGGCTCCAGAGATCCTGTGATGATGGCTGGAGCTGCCATTTGGATGACCCTACAGCTCATCACTGTCTTTCTCTTCTGTCCCCTCCCCCCCATGACCTTTGGTTCTAGTAGTACCCTACTTACTCCCAAACTCCCCACACAAGTCTCTACCTCAAATTCTCTCCCCACCCTGGGACACCTAAATTACTACATCTTTTAAATTTTGATTTAGGACTGAGATTATCCAACCGGGAAAATTTACCGTAGATCATGGAGACCTGAAGTCTTACAATGGGATGGGACAACACTAACCGACTTTGTAGAGAAGGAACTGAGACCCCAAGAGGTTAGAGGGCCTGGGTCAGATGGAGGCACCTCAGAATGGGCAGGTCGGAAGACAGGAAGATGAAGCTCAAACCATGTACTTCCCAATGCATCCATGAGGAATGGCACATATCGGTTGAGAGGTGCTAAGGGATTTGTCCCCTTCTCAGAAGTAAGGCATGGGAAGGATGCATGTCCCTGTTCCTGTCCTTACTGAGCCATCGGAGTTGTATGGAGGCAGTCTCTCAGTTCACGGCTGATGATCTTCCTCTAGTTGTTTTCTCTTCGTATAAACTACGTTAAGAAATAGATAGTAAATGTCTCAGAGGTGACTGAGGATCTGAAGAGCCTCCCAGGCTTCTAGAGCTCAGCTGTCCCATAATAACAACCTTACAAGGCGGGCTGCCAGCAGAGCAAGAGCAGTGATGTCTTTCTGAATTCAGGCAGTCACAGATGGTGAGTGTCCGGCACCTCAATGCTTCCACCCTTATTGTTTAGTAGGTCATATTTATAAAATGCTTTACAGACACCAGTTCCTTTTCCCCAGACATCAGTCAGCATATTATTGCTTTCCTTTAATGAATGAGTCCAAATCTATCCATTTCAGACTCAGCGATGCACATTGCTACCTTCTATTTATCAAAAAAGCACTCCACCCGGGCTTAACACAATATTACAGGCAATGTTGGCTCCGGACATCCTCAACCCTCATCTAAAAGGGAGTGTACATGTCTCTGTGAACCAAACTGATCAGCTAATCCCCTCCATGTCACCATGGTGACTGTCTTGAAGATTACTTCATTTTTAAACACAACAGTCAGTTTCCAATATTGCTCTCCTCTTGGTGATTAGTTCTAGGAGGGTCAATAAGCGGGAAAGACTTCATGACTGTGAGGAAAAGAGTCTCTTCTCTTAAATGGGATAATGAGGAGATAGAAGGCACACATTTACCCATTTTGTCTTAATAGACAGCACCCCTGCCCCGCTCTACCCTGTGTGTGTGTGTGTGTGTGTGTGCGCGCGCCTGTTCATGTATTTGTATGCATGTGCACGTGGAAGCCAGAGGTTGACACTGGTTGTTTTTCTCTAGACAGGCTCTCCTGCTGAACCCAGACCTCATCAGTTTGGTTAGGCCAGGTAGATGCCCATGACTTGGCTGCGTCAGCACTGGGGCAGCAGAGATGCCTCCATGCACTTAACTTTAGGTAGGTGCTGGGATCTGAACTCAGGTCCTCATGCCGGCCGAGCTGGCAGTTTGCCTTCTTAACCATTTCCCCAGTTGTTCTCTTAAAAGAGCCTAGCATGAGGATAGCTTTTTCCTTTTTCCTTTTCTTGACTGTGCTAGAGATGAAACCCAGAGCCCTTTCTACCATAGGTCTACCATTAAGCTATACAGGAATCCCCCACCCCCAGGCTGAGGCTGAAGCTAACACATAGGATAGAAAGGTTACTATTGATTGTTGACTTGATGATAAAATCACCAAGAAAACATCTCCAGGCACATTTGTACAGTATTATTTAAATAAGGACATGTCTATGAGGAGTTTTCTTGATTAGCATAGCTTAACTGAGGTGGGAAGTCCCATTCCACTGCAGCTTGGATCCTTTCTTGGGCTAGGATCCTGGACTGTAAAAATGGAGGGAAAGGAGCTAACCCCACAAATTCATCTCTTTCTTTCACTCTACTGCTGTCTTCGGTGTTCAATGTGAAAAGCTTCCTCAAGTCCGGCTGCCATACTGTGTCCATCAGGATAGAGTGAAGTCTTGAACTGTGAGCCAAACAAACCCTTCCTTGCCTTGCTTTTGTCAGAGTATTGATCGTGGCAAGAGGACAATTACTTAGGCCCTAGAAGAAAGGCAGAGAGGAGGTGATTGTGAGCACCGCTGCTGCTCTAGGGGAATTTTTCCACAGATATATATTATGCATTCTGTTCATTTTGTGGTGGGGCTTTAACATGCTTCTCAAGATGGTTGGCCCCTGCATATGGGTTCCTTTCTGTGAAGTCCTATTTACAATATAGGAAGAGAAATTTCCAAGTAGAAAATAAAACTTGTGAGAAAGAGCCAAGAAGCCCAGCTCAAAGAATGGCCCCCGATAGGTTTTCTGTGATCCTTGTGGCTTGTGTTGCAGGACACGTTTGTTGGCCTTTGTGCACACGAAGCTTCTCTGTGTGGGCTGATAGTATCTATGAGCAGGGAGGGTAAAGACAACACAGCAGATGTTTGGCATTACAGGAACCTGGTGAAACATTGCATCCTAGTGATGCCTAAAAATGAGAGTGGGTCCGGGTCAACTCAACTAGCGGGTAAACTCTTGTTGTGAGATTTTTTCTTCTGTTAAATCTCTAGCAACTGGCAGAGTTTCCAGCCCAGAAAGTAAAGTCTATTGGTTGAATAGACTTTAAATTTGGAACCGCAAAACTCTGGTGGTCACTAGATTTTGTACTAGATTTTTCTGGTTTTCTTTCAGAGCTGAATTTTATAACTGATTCTTTCTCTCTCTTACCAGATCTTTCCTAACACCAACTTCTCAGTCAGTCTCTCTCTGTGGTTCTATTTCTAAAATCTCAAATCAGCCCCCTTTTTTCCACCTCTGCCATCTGACTCTTTATCCGACTTTTCTGTTTCTGTCTTGTTCCTCTGGGACTATGAAAAATTTGTCTTCATTAAACAAGCAGAATGGTTTCTAAAAGCAAATAAACAATAAAATGTAATAAAATGTGCCTGCCTGGGTCCTGTCAAATTCCTTGTCTCTAAACAGCATACAGCACTAGCAAATTCTCAGAACAATTTTGGTAAAGGGATGGCTGTAGGCAACATGAGTCACTATGCGTGGATGGGAAGTGACCTCATGGGCAATCTTAGGACCTCTCTTCTCTCCTTTTCTTTCTCTCTCCTTCTTGTCCTTCTCTTCTCCTTCTCCTTCTCTCCTCTTCTCTATCTTCTCTTCCCCTCCCTTCACTTCAGTTCACTGTACTCCCCTCCACCCCCTCTCTCTTACCTCTCCCTTTACACACACACACACACACACACACACACACACACACACACACACACACACACACACACACACATACACACACCTCTCTCTCTCTCTCTCTCTCTCTCTATATATATATATATATATATATATATATATATATATATATATATATATGTGTGTGTGTGTGTGTGTGTGTGTGTGTGTGTGTGTGTGTGTGTTCTCTACTTAGCCTGTGAAATATGGAAGCTTGTTCTTTGAGGTGGTCCATCTTACTGTGTGCAAGGAGTGATTTGTATTTGTAAAGTGGCTTATCTCTCATTATGCTCTTTGAGATACTTTGGATTAAGTTCACTTAGATCTAAGCTGTGTTGTGTTTGCGTTTGGCTTGCTTTCCTTCTACCCATCAATGGTTTCTCTCTAGAATCCAAAGCATGGTAAGCTTTTGGAGAGCTTGATAAAGCAGGCTTTTCTAGAATGAGAGAGACGTGACTCAGATTAGGTGAGGGTGACAGGATCCTGGAGGCTGTTCTGAATAGTGTGGCTGGGACTTTCTGCCCATAAGCATCACTGCATGACAATGCCCTTGGGTGGCTGCCAATGATCACTGTGCTGAAAGAGAAAAGGAAATGACACTTCTCTAAGCTGTTCGTAACATTAGTCATAATAAATGTGGAGTTGGGCACTAATCATCTCCTCTGCCATGACCTTATCTTGGCAAATAATTGCCACTGCTAAGCAAGATGAAAAGGGTTCTCTCATTTCTATCAAGCTAAACAGTAGAATAACAAGGTTACAGACAGTGTTCCTTGTTCAAGACATTTTGAATGGAAAACGTGTATTTCTACAAGAGTAAACAATGATTGGAAATGTGTTCTGAGTGTTATGTTTCTGTCCATTGGCCAGTTGGCATTCAGGAGTACATGCACGGGGATATCTTTATTTCGTATGAATGTTCTTCAATACACCCAAATCTACAGCTGCCTCCCGTTTTGCTGACATCTCTGAGTAACCTGACTGGTGGAGACTTTCTCCAATTTGGTTAAGAGCACCTATCTGACATCATTAAATGCAAATTAGATCCTTTGGCTGTTTGAGCAATATTGGAGTTTGTCTTTGAGCTGATGCCTACTAGAGAATTTATGCTGGGTGTCCTTGTGGAGCCCTCTGCATTCTCTGCATCCTGTATACGCCATTCCAGGTATCTGCTGTTCCATTCTGTGTCATATGATCTTTGCAGAGATTTCCACAGAACTGGATCCAATAGGAGATTTACTTATTTATTGTGAGGAATGTTTTTCAATACTCACAGGGGCTGAGAAAGCCCATTGCACTGCCATCTGCAAGCTGAAGATTCAGGAAGACCATCTGTATAACTCAGTCTGAGTCCAAAGCCTGGGAACTAGGGAGGATTGACAGTGGACATCCAGTCTGAGGTCAACAGAAATGGAAATCTGATGTATCAGGTCAACTGTAGAGCAGTAGGAAAGAAAACTGAACCCTCTCTCCACTTTGATTTTGTTCAGGCTCTCAGCAGACTAGGTGGTGGCCATCTACATGGGGGAAGATGATCTACTGAGTCTACTGGATTCAAATGGTATTCTCATCTGGAAACACGTTCAAAGACATAGCCAGAAATAGCATTTCATCTGTAGCTAGTCAAGCTGACATAGAAAATAAACTATTGTATTTAACTACTTAACTACAGATTTTTGAAGGGCAATATTTGTCTGATTTGTTACCATGCCACCCCCATCCTACTGCTCCTGGGCTTTTATATATCAAAACAGAAAGATAATCATTGATCTCATGTACTGTGGCCATGTGCTGGCTTTGAGTTGATTGTCTTAACTCAGATCTTCTTGAAACACTTACCTATCTAATAGGTGAATAGAGCTATTCGTTAGCTTACCAATAGTAATACAGAAAATGTTTGATCAAGCCACCACCTCTAGAACTAACATGATCTCAACCTCTGTATTACATGCTGTATGCTCCTGGGTTATAAAGGCAGTTTACTTCCAAGATACATTAATCTAGAGAATCCATAGTGTTTTTCACTGATTGCAGCCAATATTTGAATGAGAACATTTCCAGGATCTCTTGTTAGAATGACTTATATATTCATTTAAATATGAGTATTTGTCTTAGTCAGGGTTTCTATTCTTGCACAAACATCATGACCAAGAAACAAGTTGGGGAGGAAAGGGTTTATTCGGCTTACACTTCCATGCTGCTGTTCATCACAAAAGGAAGTCAGGACTGGAACTCAAGCAGGTCAAGGAGCAGGAGCTGATGCAGAGGCCATGGAGGAATGCTGCTTACTGGCTTGCTTCTCCTGACTTGCTCAGCCTGCTTTCTTATAGAGCCCAGGACTACCAGCCCACAGATGGCTCCACCCACAAGGGGCCCTCCCCCCTTGATCATTAATTGAGAAAATGCCTTACAGCTGGATCTCATGGAGGCATTTTCTCAACTGAAACTCCTTTCTCTGTGATAACTCCAGCTTGTATCACGTTGACACACAAAACTAGCCAGTACAGTTGACCCCTTGCCAACTTGCACACAAACACATCACCAATAAGCCTCGACCCTTACTTCCTTATTCATCCCCAAGATCTAAATAACTTTACAAGTCCCACAGTCTTTACAAATTCTTACATATTAACATTTCAGTCCCTTTTAAACATCCAATCTCTTAAAATTCAGAGTCTTTAAAAATTCAAAGTCTCTTAACTGTGGGTTCCACTAAAATACCTTCTTTCTTCAGGAGGGAATATATATCAGGGCAAAGTCACAATCAAAAGCAAAATCAAATTCCAACCGTCCAATGTCTGGGATCTACTCACGATCTTGTGGGTTCACCCAAGGGCTTGAGTCACTTC
>CM052714.1:62358306-62373243 GCA_028551405.1 Uromys caudimaculatus
CATGGTACTGGCATCTCCAAAACACTGCTGTCTTCTACTGCAACTAGGCTTTACAAACAGCTTCTCATAGGCTCTCTTCATGGTGCCAAGCCTTACCTCTTTTGCACAACCCCTTCAGTCCTGGGCTGTCAATGCAACTGAGGCTGCACCTTCACCAATGGCCTTCCAAGGCTTCTCACAGTGCCTGAGCCTCAACTCCTTTGCATGACCCCTTCAGTCCTGGAATTGCAACTGAGGCTGCACCTTCACCAATGGCCTTCCACGGCCTCTCACAGTGCCCAGACCTCAGCTGCTCTTCACGATTCCTTCATTCCTTCAAAACCAGTACCACCTGGTGACTCTTACACATTACCAAGTCCTGCCACAGCACAAAGTACAACCTTGGCTATCTCTGGAACACGGCCTCTTTGTGCTCTCAGAAAACACCTCCCAGAAGATGTCCCCTCAATGATGCTGGTCTCTTCTCAATTACCACCAATCTCCTAGCTCCAGCCAACCAGCATCAATAGTCCTAGCAATGCAAAGTCCTCGATTTAGTAGTTTTGGCATCCTGTCAGTCACAGTTGACTCTTCAGCCTCAGCTAACCAAAACCACAGAATCTTAAATCAAACTAGCAATGGCCCTGATAAGAGTCTTTAACCTTCCCTCTGAAATTTCACAAGCCAGGCCTCCATCTTCTGCATTGTTCTCAACATTATCTTCCAAGCTCCTACACAACATCCCACAGAGCAGCCCAAAGTCCCAAAGTCCTTCCACAGCCCTCCCCAAAACATGGTCAGGTTGTCACAGGAATACCCCACTTCGCTGGTACCAATTTGTCTTAGTCAGGGTTTCTATTCCTGCACAAACATCAAGAAACAAGTTTTGTGTGTTTCTTGTGACCAAGAAGCAAGTTGGGGAGGAAAGGGTTTATTCGGCTTACATTTCCATGCTGCTGTTCATCACAAAAGGAAGTCAGGACTGGAGCTCAAACAGGTCAGGGATCAGGAGCTGATGCAGAGGCCATGGAGGAATGCTGCTTACTGGCTTGCTTCTCCTGGCTTGCTTAGCCTGCTTTCTTATAGAACCCAAGACTACCAGCCCACAGATGGCTCCACCCACAAGGGGCCCTTCCCCCCTTGATCATTAATTGAGAAAATGCCTTACCGCTGGATCTCATGGAGGCATTTTCTCAACTGAAACTCCTTTCTGTGATAACTTCAGCTTGTGCCAAGTTAACACACAAAACCAGCCAGTACAGTATTCAAATGGCCATTCATTTATTTAACAAATATTTGTTGAAGGCAAAGTCCATGCCAGGCACTGGCTAATATGAGAATATGAAAATAAAGAAAAGAAATATAGTATCTTGGCTCTGATATAGTTTATCTTCAAGTGGGTATATCAGGCAGTGATAAAATAGATGTGTTAATAAACATGTGAATTACTGCAAACTGTGGTGTTCCCAAGGAAGGAAAAACTGTTGGAAGAGAAGATGCAGTAGAGGAGCCATTCTAGAGGAAGTGCTTCCTATATATCTTCTGAGGAGAAATTAGTACTACACCAGGAGAGGTGGTAGGCTTGGAGGGTAGAGCTGTTTAGGCAGAAGGCAAAGCATGTGCCACATCTTGGGTCATGAGGGATCTCATTAAACCTACATTAATGATTTTGGTTAAAGTGAGTGAGCTCAGTTTAAAGCCAAAGTCAAGCCTAGGCATGCATAGAGCTTCATAGTTATAAACCTACCAGTCAGGAGACCGAGGCAACAACACTTGGGCTTATGGTTTCAGAGAGTCAGAGTCCATGTAGGCTGAGCAATGAATGCATGATGCAAGAGTAGTGTAGGCTACACACAGCGACTTCTATCTTAAAAAAAGAAACCTAAACATCTACCATATATACAAATATATAATTCATATAAAAATTCTTTGTTTTCTATGTATAAGAATTAAAATAGTGTGCCATAATATCCTACAAAATAGTTTTTTCCCCTGTGGTGATTTGAATGAGAATGGTCCACATAGGCCCATGTTTGAATACTTGGAATATTTAGTGGAACTTTTTGGGAAGGATTAGGAAATGGGGCCTTGTTGGAGGAGGTGTGCCACTAGGGGCTGGATTTGAGTTTTCAAAGGAATTGAACCATTCCCAGTGATCTCTTTGGCTCCTAGTTGTGAATCAAGATGTGGTCTGTCAGCTGTTCTTGCTGCCATTCTTTGCTCAGCCCTCATACACTTTAACTGTTTGAAACTATAAGCCTAATAAAGTTCTTTCTTTTATAAGTTACCTTGTTCATAGTGTTCTGTCTCAGCAATAGAAAAGTAACTAAGACACTTTCCTTTTTGGTTATGCTGGGGATGGAACACAGGACCTTGTACAAGTACTCTGCCACTGAGCAGGCCAGTCCTTATGAAAATATTTTAAAATATTTAATATAACATGAATGCTCTCTCTCTCTCTCTCTCTCTCTCTCTCTCTATATATATATATATATATATATATATATATATATATATGTATATGTATTTCTTATGACTTATTATTATATTTATTGCATAATATAATTTGGTCATTAAAATTAATATTTTATAATTAATAAATTTGTATTTTTAACTATTATAAATTTTAGTAAAATAAATATCTTTATAGAAAATTATTTTGCACACGTTTTTATTACTTTCTTTACGTATAATTTTGTAAGCTTTTGTGTTGCAGGATTTTCCCTGTCTAATTACATTAAGGCAATAGGAGCCCTGTGATTGGACAGGGAACAGGGAGGCAGAGCTAAGAGTTGCACTGGAGAGATGTCTTGGAGGAGAAGAAAGGAAGATGGCAGCGGACCTGAACTGGCGTAGCGCCACCGATGGTTATGTTATCATAAAGGTTAGAAGTTTGGGATAAGTTGTCTAATCTAGGTGGGCAGCTTTTATCATTATCAATTGGCTCTGAAATTATTGTATTGGCATCTTGTAAATTGTGGGGTTTTTTGATACATAAATCTGATTGGTTAACTATATACTTAAGAGTTTTGATTCTACCGGGTAATTGGGTGTTGAGATGGCTGATCGTGGGGCAAGCAGTTATTGTGTGAGCCTGGCAGCAGAAATCCACCAAGGGATTCAGCTTCAGAGAGTTGGCGGGCTGAGAGAGTGAGATCACCCAGCGGGAGATCTGCTGCGGCGCACCGGTTGCGGGCCTGAGCACAGGAACGTGCTGGATCTTTCTTTTTTAATACTTCCCACAACACTTTTGCTACACACATTCACATTTCTAACACCACGTGGAAAATGTGATTATCTTTTTATCCTCCACCTTGCCCTCTTGTTGGAGGCAGAGTCACTATATAGACCAGGCTAAACTGAAGTATGAATCTTCCTGCTTTGTTTCCTCAATGCCAGGATTATGGGTATGTAATCTTCTGATTTTGTCTTTACTAATGCAGACCACAGATGTGATATTTACTCTCGTTTGATTTTTCTCTCAGTAGCAGCTCTGATTCCCTGTTAATCCCTTCCTAGATACATACCCATGGCTCTCTTTCACCTGGCCTCTGTGATACCTTGCTTTCTTGTCAGTGGTCTATGAGAACAGGTACTACCGTGTCTGCTTATCTGGGAGCTCAGTAAGGAGTGATAAATGTCAGCTCTTCAGGGGTCCATTTTGAAAGGTTGCTTTCTGCTTTCCTGTCCAGCACTGCCTAGGATGGCTGAAAGACTGGCAACCCCTCAGTAATGAGCAGAGACAGGAGAACCAGGGGGGTCCTAGGGAACAAGTCCATTTGCCACCTCATGTTTCCCACTCAGGTCCTGCCTGGAGTGTCTGGAATTCTGCTATTTTGTTGTTTTGTGCTTTCTTTCTTTCTTTCTTTCTTTCTTTCTTTCTTTCTTTCTTTCTTTCTTTCTTTCTTTCTTTCTTTCTTTTTTTTTTTCAATAGCCTGTATACCTGTATATGCCTTGCTCTTCTGGCCAGTTTCTTCTTGTATCAGCTTTCAAATGCATGCACAGAGACTCCTTAGCTGCAATTCCCCAGAGTCATTCTTTTCTTAATTTTCACATTGTGTTTGGTCTCCAAGGTCATCTATCACTTAAGCACTCCCTCCCACCCTCCACCTCCCGTATTCCTTTCGCCCTCATTCTGCTGCCTTTGGTTAGAGGTGTGAGCAATAGCTGACGTCATTCCTGGTCCCTCATGCCATCCCTGGCCTCTGATGCATCACTTTAATGACACTGCTTACACCTACACAGTTCTCCTGAAATTCCTCCATTAGTCATTCCTTTGGTCAGGGCTCCTAAGGTCTTTTTAAAATTCATAAATGCTCTACGAGAAGGTGGTAAATCGAGCCATTTTAAAGCTATTAGTTTGCTTAATCAACTCGGTTCAGAGAACAGAGCCATGAAGCAATTAATAAAGTGGTTAGGGAAATATGAAGCAAGGACTAAGCAGCCTTGGAATGGGAGAAGCTAACCAGTGAACAGAGACCGAAAGCCAGCTCCGTGCGGATATGGTAGGGAGAATGGAGGGGCGCCATTCTACGCCTTGTCCTTTCCCTTTCCCTGTAAAGATTTATATTGAAGGAGTATGGGTAGTCAACCATATGACTTTTGAGGAGCAAATGAAGATGTTTTAAGGATTTAAAAAATCTATAGGACTGGACTAGGGAGAGGGTTCAGTGGTTAAGTGCTTGCCGCTCAGATATGGGGACCTGAGTTTCAATCCATAGCATAGACATAAAAGTCAGGTGTAGTGGTGCATATCTGTATGGAGTCAGGGTATGGAGCCAGTGGACAGCTCTCTGCTCTGGGTGTCTAGCTGAAATGGCAAGGCCAAGTCCCAAGTTCAGTAAGAGAGACTTAGTCTCAAAAATAAGGTGGAGAGTGATAGTTGAAAAGCATCTGATGCCAATCTCTGTCTGGTGTTTGCATATGCATGGCTAGACATATCCATACTGCAGACACACACACAGACACACACACAGACACATATGCATGCTTACACACACACACACACACACACACACACACACACACACACACACACACACACACACTTTTTGCAATATCGACAGCATAAATGAGAATTGATAGTGGCCCTTGAGGGAGGCACCAATGAAGACTTTCTTTACAAGAATAACTATTGAATTTTACATTTTCATTTTGGAGTCAAATGAAAAAAATATTTGTGTCTATGTCTTAGGACTTCTATTGCTGTGATAAATCATCATGAGCACAAGCCACTTGGGGTGGAGATGGTTTAATATGGCTGATACTTCTCAGGTCACAGTCCATCGTTAAAGGAGAACAGGGGAGTATGTAACTCAAGGCAGGAACCTGGAGGCAGGAACTGAAGCAGAGGTCTTGGAGGAATACTACTACTGGTTTGTTCTTGCTGGTTTGCTCAGTTTGCTTTCTTATACATCCCAGAACCTCCTACCCAGGTATGGCATTGCCCACAATAGGCTGGGCCCTGCCATATCAAATCATTAATTAAGAAAATACCCTGTAGACTTACCTACAGGCCAATCTTAGGGAAGAATTTCCTCTATTAAGATTTATTCTTCCCAGATGACACCCCACCTAGTGTCAAGTTGATATAAAAGTAACTAGCACAGTCCATCACTGAGGGAAGTCTGGGCAGAACAAAGGGCAGGAACCTGGAGGCAGGAGCAGATGCAGAGGCCATGGAGGGGTGCGACTTACTGCCTTGCTCCTCATGGTTTGATCAGCCTGCTTTCTTATAGTACACAGGAGCACTAGTACAGGGATGACACTGCCTACACAGAGCTGAGCCCTCCCATATAAATCAGGAAAATGCACCAAAAGTTTGCCAACGAATCAACCTAGTGGTAACATTTTCTCACATGAGGGTCTCTCTTCCAAAATGACTTTATCTGTGTCAATCTGACATAAAACTAGCCAGCAACATAAACAACAGTCTATGAAGTTCATTCATAGACAGTTGCATGATAAAAACAATTGGAGTCAAGTGTGACTAGAGCCAGGTTAGGGGCAATGACTTAATCTTTTCTACAGAAAGTAACTTCCAGAGGAGTGATACAAAATGGCCTTTAGCTTCCCCCACCTCCCTTTAATTGGAGTTTAAGTACCTTTCCATAGGTCAGTTACCCATGGTCAACTATGGTTAAGGATAGTCCATGGAAAACCCCAATGGCAACAGGTCTTGGACTAAAATGCCTGCCACTCTGAGACTTCTTTGAGCACAAATGTTCAAATTACCCTGGCAGTCAATCTGAGAGCTTTGATGGCTAAGGGACTTACACAGTGTGGGTGAGTTGTCTCCTGAGTGGGATGGAGTGGGGAGGTTGAAGACCTCATTGTTCCACTCAGACTGCTTCCTGGACTTTAGCAGGGACGGCTGATGTTAGCCTTATGCTATGACACATGCTTGTGTTATTCACTCTTCATCTCATCAGTGAGGTATTGTATCACCCCTCACCATCACAGGAAGAGGCTGAGTACAGTAAGTCTCTAATCAAGGCTGACAGTAGTGGCTCATATCTGTGATCCCTGACTTTGGGGGCGGGGCGCAGTGAGGTAGGAGGATTATGACTGGTTGCATGTCAGCCTGAGCTGCCATAGCGAGGCTGTGCCTAAAACAAAACCCAAACCAACAAACAGTGATGCCATGATAGACCACACTGTTATAATTGTTCTATTATATTATGGTGTTATTATCACCAACTGTGCCTAATATATAATGAATTTTGTCACGGGGTGAATGTATAGGACAAATCATAGTGAATATAGGGTTGAGGACTAATGATGGCTTCAGGCATCCATGATGAGTTTCTATGGATAACAGAGACTGCTGTATTGCCTGGAGAATGACTAGGCATAGCAAAAACATTAGAATTGGACACAGTTTTGTCAGAAAGCCCAGCTGACTGAGATGCCAGCACAGGCCTGAGGACTGAGTGATGGCAGCCACTGTACCGTGTCCTGCATGGGAATGTGTTCAAGCTTCACTGCTCTTGGGACTTGGTGTGTGGGACCTTTAGGAAGTATAGCCTTGCCAGAGGTATTTGTAATATAGGGAATACACTTGAAGGGGATTATGAACCTCAGGCCTGCTCTGCTCCATTGTATACCATTACCATAATGCACTACCACAGTCCCACCATATTGGGGCCAACTAGTCATTTGTCAAAATGGAGAGCCAAGTAAATGCCATGTCTTATAAGGTTGATTACATCAAGTATTTGTTCTATTGATGGATACTGGCTAACACACAAGAGGTGCCTGGATGTGAAAGACACTGTGAGGCTAGAATGAGTAACTCTTGGTGAATTACTTACTGGATATTGGGAGGAAAAAGAAAAAATTAACACGACTCATGGCACTCAAAAGCTTTCTGACAAAGGACAGTGCGGCTTCTGGACTGTAAACACAGGCAGAAGGTTGAAGATGGAAGCGAGGTGAGTTTGTTTCTTAAGCAGTTTGAAGCGTGTTTATCATGTACCATAGTTGATACCATCCGACAGCATTTCACAGCTTTCTGAAGTCGGCATTGCCAGAACTCCTGTCTTACAAAAGAGGAAACTGAGGCACAGGGAGAGTAAGCAAAGAATAGTGGGGTATGGTGTGAAGAGCGAAGAACTCCTACTCTCCTCATCTCCCTGCTCTCGGACACAATTAAACCTGTCGAGGCTCTGCATTATAACTGGAGCTGCCTCATGGTTGGCAAGTATCTGGCAGATGCAAATCTAATTTCACTTCCTGTTTGTTTTTTCTTTTCCATGTGTCTGCATAGAAGCACTTCCCCACAGCCTGGTGCAGAGTCCCTAGCCCTCTTTCTGGACTGCGTCCATGTCCAGGCTGCACCTGTCATATCTGTCCATCTGATGACTAAAGCTCGGACCTTGAAAATCAGTTTCACTAACGTCTGATAGCACCTCTTCAGCTGGCTGCTAAGCTTTCCTAACTACACATCCACAGCCACTCAGACACTCAGGCTCTTATGGAAGATTTGTAACAAGCTAGTGGGACCAATCTGAGATTTGGACACGTTTTCTTTCTGCAACAAAAGGTAGTTTGGGGTAGAATATCTACAGTTCAGATTTCCAGGACTAGGCAGCCTCTGGTATCTAGTGACTGACAGAGTCTGTCTGCTGAAGGATCTTTCTGTCTTATAACTTGATTTGTCCAATACATTCTAAAGTTAAATTTATATTCATTAAAAGACATATGATTTAAAATGTGCTTCCTCATTAGCCGTGTGTGTGTGTATGTACGTGTGTGTGTGTGTGTGTGTGTGTGTGTGTGTGTGTGTGTTGTGTGTGTGTTGCTGAGGGTTCAAATCTAGGGTCTTGCTCATAAGTGCTTCACCACGAAACTGTAGTTCCAGCCTTTACTGGCCATGTTTAATGCTCAGTTGCCACATTTGACTACTGCTTACCATAGTGTATAATTCTGGTGCAGAATATTTTGGTCACTGCATAGTGCTCTAACTATAAATTAAGCCAGTAGCCCACCCAAAACAGAACATGTAAGTGAAACTTCACGTTTCCCCACTCCCCATCTCATACTAGCAAATTATGTCATCCCTACAAGTTGAGCCCTGTCCTCGTCACATTCTTATGTTGAAGCCTTAATTTTCAGTGTGATCACATTGGGGACAGGTACTTTAATCTAAGAAAAAAATTTAAAGTATAACTAAAAACAGACTGTAAAGATGGGGCCCTAGTCTACCAGAACCGTCTTCTCTGATGAAGAAGAAGGGATACCCCATCTCTCTGCTCACCTCCCATTTCTCTCCACCTACAGAATAAAAGTGATTTGAGAAAACACCGAGAAGGCATCTGCCTTGCTTGCTAGAAAAAGAGTCCTGGTCAGAAGTCACTCAAAATGACACGGTGATCTTGGAATTCTGGTCTCTAAAACTGTGAGAAAATACATTTCTGATGCCTAATCTAGCCTGGGGTATTTTGTTATGGCAACCAAAGACAGCTAGCATAAGGATCTGTAGGAAACCCAGCTACAAAACTCAGGTTTGAGCAAGGATGACTCCCTCCCTCCGTGCTTTCCTACCCAAATCTACTGTTTCTTCTCCTTCTCCTTCTCCTTCTCCTTCTCCTTCTCCTTCTCCTTCTCCTTCTCCTTCTCCTTCTCCTTCTCCTTCTCCTTCTCCTCCTCCTCCTCCTCCTCCTCCTCCTCCTCCTCCTCCTCCTCCTCCTCCTCCTCCTCCTCCTCCTCCTCCTCCTTCTTCTTCCTATAATCCAGAAACTGAACTAAGCACTTTAATTACCTGACTTTTTCCCCTCACCCAAACCCCCGTTCAATCAATAGTGCTTGCCAACGCACAGTTGTTAATGGGAAGACGGATGCTCACACTGGTCAGATCAAGGCCAATCCCTGCTTATTTCTGCTTGCCACACTCCGTCCTCAGCCCTCACTTGGAGTTTGGTGTCGGAATGTTTCAAGAGTGAATTCTGTTTTACCCAGTGGCCTGGAGGCTTCTTGAGGCAGAGTCCCATGCTTTCCTTCATTTGGGTATCACAAACCATGCTAGTCCTTCTACTTCCCTGCTTCTCTTCCTAGTCCTAGCCCTTAACTGGTGTCAGCTCCCAAATTTTGGTCACATCTCTGCTCTTATTGCTCTGTCACTTTGTGTTGGCATCTCATGGCACCATGACACCATTATTGAGTGTCTGAGTGACTGTGCATTGTGCCAGGGACATCAGCTTTCAAAGCACTTCAGACCTGCCAGGCAAGCAGACCAAATGGCCTCTGGTAGCAGAAAAAAAAACCATGCAGGGAAGTGCTGCCAGCACTCAGGGAAGATGAACTCTCTCTTGAGATCCATAGCAGAGTTAGGGCTCAGAAAAGGTGGAAGAAACACTTAGGGTGCAAAATGGAAAGACAGGCATGGCTGGCATATTGGTTTCTTTGCTTGCCAGTGTGACAAAATACACCCCAGAAGGAACTTAAGGAGGAAAGATTTCTTTCAGTTTATGGTTTCAGGGATTTCAGTTTGTTGTGGTGGGAAAGACACAGGAGCCCATCTTTGTAGGATGTGGGGCAGATAGCCACATCATAAGAACTGACTCGAAAGCAGAGAGCAGGCTAGAACCATAAGTAGCTATAACCTTTAAGGCCCGATCTCTGAGTCATACTACCTGCAGCTCAGACCCACATCTTAGGGGAGCTACAGAATCCTAAACTGGTATCACCACCTGAGTACCATGAGTTCAAACATACTAGCCTGTTGGGGGCATTCACATTCAGACCATTGGATCTGCATTTGTGCTACTCTGTGACCAAATTCAGGCTATGATCTATGAATTGGCTTCAGGAATAATTTAGGGATCCACCGTTAGTGCTGCAGTTTCTTGGCCCACATGGCACTTGCTGTTGACCATTGTGCCTTCATTCCATGCAAGTCTTTTACTAACTACTTCTCAGGGCTTTATGCCACACTCATCACCACAAGAAACAGTTGTGATTTGGGTGTGGCTTCTATTCTTGGTGACTCTCCAGCAGCACCCTGTAAGAAAGCTCTCATTCAATTCTGTGTCTAACCCTTCAGAAGAAGAGGTACTATTTATAAAAGACAGAAGAGTCAGGCACAGGAACTTAGGTACCAAAGCAGTGCAAGGGTCTCCAAGTGAACTTGATAGCACTTACTCAGATCTTTGGCTCAGAATCCCCAGAAGCCAATTCATTTCTTTAAGCCTTCTGGATGACTCTAAGATAGATACTGCTCAGGTGGTGAATCAGACAGTGCTAGGAAGGACTTTTAGAGATTGGTGGGACTAGAATCTGGGACCACAGATTACCAGTCTTATTCAAGAGCAGAGAAGACTTTCGAGAGTTTGTTCCTCTTAAAAACACAAACAAGACTTTATTAGGCAGGAGGTTACCTTCAGAAGATACTCACCAACCTGTTTCCAAAGATAGGACTTTAAGAACAACATGCCCTCTAGCTCAAGACTTCTGAACAGAGTGTCAAGATGACAGTCATGGTCCATTCCAGATGTGCCAGCTCAGAGTCTCCGAAAGATGGAAGAAAAATGTTAGAGTAAAGCAACTTTAAGGCTTCCTTTGCAGGCAGTGCATGGTAAAAGCTGTTGCCCTTTCTTTTAGTAAACTCAACTTTAGGGTACCTATGCTCCTATCCATATTTGCACATCTTATGCACTTATTTAGACAAATTTCTGGATAAAATAGGCTTCCAAGAAAAACTTACTTCTTTTCTAGAAGTGCCCACCATGGAGGAGACACAAGGGAGGGAGCGATAGAAAGGAGAAAGGCATAAGCACCATGTCCTCAAGGATCAGGACGGTTGCTGCTTTGCCTGGATGCTTTCTCTAAATAATGTGTTCTTCCATAAGAGTCTCGGAGAAGAGAATCGGGGATGGATGGAGGGGCTGTGTGAGGAGGGACCGGGAGGTGGGGCAGTGACTGGGATGTAAAATGAATAAATAAATTAATGGAAAAACGTATTATTGCTTCCATATTTGCTCTGTGTGATTTGTCTGTTACATTCCATCTGGACCCTTCTCACTCAGGAGTGCAAGACCAGAGACCAATGTTGGGGTCAAGAGCAGAGCAAACTGGAGACCAAGGCTTGTTCTTTAATCCCCCTTCCTTCCTTCCTTCCTCCTCCCTCTCTCCCTCCCTCCCTCCCTCCCTCCCTCCCTCCCTCCTTCCTTCCTTCCTTTCTTCCTTCCTTCCTTCCTTCCCTTGTTTCTTCCTTCCTTCCTTCCTTCCTTCCTTCCTTCCTTCCTTCCTTCCTTCCTTCCTTCCTTCCTTCCTTCCTTCTTTCTTTCTTTCTTTCTTTCTTTCTTTCTTTCTTTCTTTCTTTCTTTCTTTCTTTTCTTAGACATATGTTCTCACCCGGATGGCCTTGAAACTCTTTTTCCCTGTTTCAACATCCCAAGTGTGTGCCACCATATCATGTAGGAGATATATTAAATGAATGAAAGGAAATAACTAAATACATGAAAGGAAACTATAATGCCGGGAGATAATTAAATAGAGGCAAGCTAGTGTAGAGGGGACTCAAGTGTCAGAACACGCCCATAAGCATGGCAGGAAACCACAGCTTACGAGTCACTGTAGTTCAAGAAAACAGGTAGAGTGTACTAACTCATGATGTCCATCAAGTAGTGGTGCTTTGACTATACATGTGGAGCAGGGGATTGAGCTCAGAGCCTCACGCACGTGGGCGAGTTCTCACCACTGAGCTACTTCCCCACTTCCTTAGTTCCATCTTCATTCCTTGAGATTCCACACATCGAGCCTTATTCTCCCAGAGCTGTCCCAGTCAAGGCTATCCCAGTTTCTAGATACTCTGCCTCAGCATGAGCCAACTGCAGTTATTCCTTATATATTAAGAGTGGAAAGCCCAAGACCAAGTCAGCTCCTTCGCTGATGTCTGGTGAGAGCCTGCTTCCTGGTTCATGCTGTCTCTCTCTCTGACATCATGTGGCGGAAGAGGTAAGTGAGCCCTTTGGAGCATCCTTTTATTTAAATTGAAAATAGGTTTTTCTCTCACATCATATATCCTGACTACAGTCTCCCTGCCTTCTACTCCTCCCAGTGCCTCCTATGCCCATTCACACCCACCCCCTTTCCGTCTCTCATTAGAAAACAAATAGTTTTCTAAGGGTTAAAAAAATTAAAACATAATATAATAAGATAAAACAAAAACTAATACATCAGAATAGGACAACCCTCCCTACCCCCAACAACAACAACAACCACCAAACAAAACAAAAAACCCAAACAAACAGAAGGAAAAAAGTCCAAGACAAGGCAGAAGAAACACAGATAACAGAGACCTACTAGTTAGCACACTCAGGAACCTTATAAAAACACTTAAACTGGAAGGCCTAATATGCATGCAAATAGACTGTAGGGTAAAAAGAGAGAAAAATAAAATTAAATAAAAATCGATAAAAAGGCCCCGACACCACATTATGAAACAAAAATCCTCCAAAGTCGCTGTTCAGTTCATTTTTGATTCGCCATCTACTGCTGGGTGTCCCTAACCAGACTCCCTTGGAGAGAACTAACTTTTCAGTTGCATGTGGTTATCAACTGGAGATACCTTTGGGTTAGGATGGAGGCATGTGCCCCCTTCTCCTTTCAGTTTTAGATCTGCTGCAGACTCATTCAGACCCTGTGGAAACTGTCACAGTTTCTGGGAACTCATATGTGGGTCAATGTTGTTTATTTAGAGGGCATTGTTACCTTGGTATCCTCCACATCCTCTGGTCCTTAATGCCTTCTGTGCCCTCTTCTGCAGGGTTCTCTGAACCCAGAGAGGAGGAATTCGTTGGAGACATTCATTTACGTCTGAGTGTTCCAAGGTCTCCCTAAATCTGTGCATATTGTCTGGCTGTGGGTCTGTGTATTTGTTCCCATGTGCTGCAGGAGGAAGCTTCTCTGATGATGGCTGAGCAAGGCACTGACCTATGAGTATAAGGCATTCAACTGTGAGTATAACAGAATGTCCTTAGATTTTTATTGCTATGTTCTTTTAGTAGAACTTGGTTTGAACCTAGGTCCCTGGGTTATCTAGTCTCAAGTTTTTGGTCACCTAATCAGTACTGGGTATGAGTTCCATCTTGTAGAGTGGGTCTTAAGCAAATCAGGTATTGGTTGGTTACTCTCACAGGAGTAACTAGCACTAGGTGTGAAGGCTTTATGTGTGTAGGCACCAGTTCGATGACACCATGTTCAGTGAGTTGTGTAGGTGTTGTCTTCAGGAATTAGGCCTTGTTAGTTTGCAGCAAGCAATCTTCAGTCTAAGCAACAGCCTGGTTGTTTGGGAGTTCCCATGGGACCCCTCTGACCAACAACTCAATTAGATGTAACCTTTTCTTGGTACTGGAAGCTTCATTTGGTGACATGAGATGTTCAGGTGGGGCTGTCTCCCCATTATTTGGGAATTTCACTTAGAGTTCCTGCATATATGTATATATGTATGTGTATGTACGTGTGTGTGTGTGTGTGTGTATTGTGTATAAGTGTATCTATGTATATGTGTGTGAGTGTGTGTATGTATAAGTGTATCTATGTATATGTGTGTGAGTGTGTGTGTATGTATAAGTGTATCTATGTATATGTGTGTGAGTGTGTGTGTGTGTATGAAACTTCTATTTCATTAGGCTGCTCATCAAATAGCCCGTAGTTTTAACTGCTTCTTCCCATATTCCTTCCATCCCTACTCGAGTCTTTCTTCCCATCCCCCCACCATTCGTACATAGCCTTGTATTCTATTACCCTTTTCTAGGGAGGCCTGTCTCCCTTAGTCTAATTATTCTATACCTAACCTCTGTGGTTCTATGTGTTATATTGTTGTTAACATCTAATATCCACATATAAGTGAATACACACCATATTTGTCTTTCTGTGGTTTTTGATTTAGGACTTATCACTGCTCCAAAGATCTCCTGACTCCTGATATAGTTATGTGAATGCCACATGAGGGTTTTGTAGCATCCCACACATCCAAAGTGTGCCAAAGCAGGTGCTTAGCTTTATCTGACTCTGTCAAGTAAGTTGTTGCTGTTGTTGTGGAGCCGGGACTGAACTACATGGAGGTACACCCCAAGCCCGTGTCAAATCATTTCCAAGCATGTGACACTGACATTGTTCTATGTCTGTAATTATACTTTATCTTCTCAGTCTTTTCATTGCATTGTTCTAGAAATAGGCATTTGATATGGCTTGAATTTGCATTCTTTTGAGTACTAATCCCATTTTATATAGATATTGTGAATTTTTTTTTTTTGAGAAGATGTGTGTTCAAGTCTTTTGCCTTTTTCCTTGTTTGTCTACTTTCTTTTTTTCTTTTTTTTTTTTTGCTCTTTTTTTAAATTTTTGATACTTTATTTACATTTCCAATGTTTCCCCTTTTCTGGGTCTCCTCTTTGGAAACCCCTTATCCCCTCCCCCTCCCCGCCTCTGTGAGGGAATTCTTCCTCCCACTT